>JAKSZP010017087.1:0-369051 GCA_022478985.1 Massospora cicadina
TGAATTGATGTTGGTCCAGGACCGTTCACCCCCCCAACTGGGCCTTGTCAGAACTGGTGCCCAACTTCTTCTTCGCTTGAATACCCCAATCAGATTTGGTAAGTTTCTCCATATCAGCAAAAAATTTTTTATAACTTTGCTCTGTTGGTTTGAGCTGCTGATTTTTGTCAATTGAATCTGAGTCAGTTTTGGATTCTACCAATACTTTGTCCAGGTTTTTGTTTTTTCCACAAAAATTTTCTCACACTGTGAGGCCCCAATCCCCTCTACTGGTTGAGGTTCAGTGGGGAATATTCCTGACACAGCTGTTCTCAGCGTCGGGCCTCACTCCCCAAAGGTTTCTCTTGTCTTCTGGTTGTCAGCAGTCACTGATCCTAGGGAGTTGACCCTTTTATCCACACTAGTTGCAAGGGCCCCATGACCCTTCGACGCGTTTGCACATTTCATTATCATTTGTGTCACCAAATCATTACTTGACATACACGGGTTGTAATGCCCTTCCTCATTATTAGTTGTGCGGGGGCTTGGGCCAGCGGGAAGTTTGTTAGATAGTACGTCCATCATAGTGTCCTTCATATTATTATTGTTATATAATATTGGCGCAGGCAAGTCATCCATTTCTATGTGCTGTGCACAGATGGGTGGATTGACTTCCCTATGCTTGGGATGTTGGCCATGGTTCACTGCTCTATAATTGCAGTGCGCACTAGCAGTTGGTTGCTCCTTCAATTCTTGTTCAGTTCACTTTTTGATTTATGAAAAGTAATGTTTGCAAGAGAGAAAAATGAGCTGATTATGCTAGAGGAGGTATTTTCTAAATTCAATTGGACTTTTGATTCAAAGTTTTGATTTAGATAAACTTGTTAAATACCCAAATGACCACTAACCACTTAACAAAACCATTTAAAATATCAAATAAGCTGAATAACAAACTGCTCAGCTGTAACAATATAGGTAATACCATCGAAGTATATATAGGATTTTCACTTGTTACATATAAAACTTTTTATTTTATTATTAGAATAATATTTTTTAAAATTCATAAACCTTCTCAGGCATGTACACAACAACTCACTAAAGTTTTATTCTCAATTGGATGAATGGTATAGGAATGCATTTGGGACATTCATACATACACACAGACAGACATTCATTTTTATATGTATAGACTATCATAATACCCATGCTTTGCTACGGTGTCTAAAATTTCAGATTTTCAGTTTATTAATTTAGATTTTATATTATAAACAAAACCACTCAGCCAAATCTAATTGCTCAATTGAATCAACCAAAAACCACCAACAACTCAGGTAAACCTAACTAAACTTATCAAAACAACCAATAACTAATTACCCCTCAAAGCTAAACTATGATCTATTGATTCAACCAAAAGCCATTAACCACTCAGCCAAACACAATAAACCTATCAAATCAATCAAATAACACTAAACTGCTACCCAAAACATCTCTTTATACTTAAAATCATTAAGTATGTGACATATCTTCCAAACTACTAAATCAACTTTTACTTAAATTGGCACAAGTATTTTATTAATTAGGTGAACCAAATTAGGCAGGCTTTTAATATATAAACCTAAAATTCAGATACCCATGCTTCACTACGGTATTTAGTTTATCAGATGATAAGCTCACATTGTAGCCTATAGGTTGTGCCAGCACCACTCTCAAGCCACTCAGACTAACAGCTTCGCTGTTGCCCTCATGGATGGTGAGCTGATTATCCTAACTACTTTATCTACTTAAACTCTAGCTCTGATTTCGTTGAGTTTCAGGTGAGCAATTTGGTGAATTAGATAATATATGCCATTTCTCACCCACTCGCCCAGATAGATTGAATCCATCAGGCTCACTAATTTCAGATTTGATCTTATTTGCCAATTCTCACCCAACCACCCAATTAGATTGACCCTATCAGACTCAAAGGTTTCAGATGTCAGTACATAGGTATGTCAGTGAAATTTTTTTATTAATTAGATGTCTGTTTGGGTCCAAATGTAGACTATAAGCAACTTAGAATATACAGTGCTAAGTATATATTATAAATGCCTATTATAAGCCAGTTAAGATATGGTGCCAACTTCAAAAAGGTATATTGAGAAAGCATTATTTCTTGAGTATTTTATACTTTTTAGAGCTTTTTTTTAATAGAGGTTCTTTTCCCCTTTTTTTAAATCTAAGTTTAGAGCCAAAAACTGAGCAGATTATGCTAGAGGAGGTTTTTAACATCAATTGGACTTTTGATTCAAAGTTTTGATTTAAATTAATTTGCTAATTACCCAAATGATCACTGACCACTTAGAAAAACCATTTAAAATATTAAATCAACTAAATTATAACTGCTCAGCTGTAACTATATAATGATAACCATCAAAAATATATAGAATTTTTACTTGATACATAAAAAACTTTTTTTTAACATGAAAATTAAAATTTTTGGTGGATTATTGTATTGTCATTGAAGATATATAAGTGTGCCAAATTTAAGAATTTTTTATTGAAAATAAGTGTCTGAAATATAGCTTGTAAGATTTAATCACAGACAGACAGGCAGACAGAATTGACAGTGAGTTTAAGAAAAGTGTATAAAAAGTGATTATGCCAGAATTCGAACAACTGACCTTTTATAGAGTTGAAGTTTAGAGCCAAAAGCTGAGCCAATTATGTTAGATTTTTTTAAAAAACTCCATACTTTATTAAAGTAGAATTTAAGGGAAATTAAGAGGGGAGGGCGGAATACAGGCAATTTGGCCAAGGGTAAAAAGGACCAGGTTTTGGGCTGCTAGAGTTCTAGCACCTCTGACCATTGCTGATCAGTGATCGCCATCGCTAGCTACAGTTCTAGCACCAGCAGGCTTACAGGCCATTCAATTATCAGTCAATTAGTAGCTTCATCACGTGCAATGAGTGATCCAGTGGGGAAAGCCAAACGTGTGGCTTTATAACACCCGGAGATTATATACAAGAATTTTGAGATCTGGCAGAGCTGATTGGAGATAATCTGAATGGTCTTAAATACCAAACCTCTGTGATGGGAGCGCTCATTGCTCAAAACCTTGGCGACAAGCGCACAGTAAATTACCCATACACAATAATGGTAAATGAAGGCTTGTAGTTATTATTGGAGCCATTCTCAGGGTTTTTGTAAAGAAAAGGTCCTGCAATGGATGTATACCCAATGGCAAATGTTTGCCTGATAGGATGTAGTGCATCATAGACCAGTATTTTTTGAACACGGCGCATTCATAATAATGGTGTGCTATGTCTGCTTCCAGTTTGGCGCATATGGAGCATTATTTGTGCTGATAGTCCGGCCTGCTGTGCTTGCCCAATTTGAATGCCCAATTTAGGATCTGCCAGGTTACTGAACGCTGTTTGGCCATTACCAAGCAGGAGTTCAGGCCCAAAATCAACTCCTTCGTTGGGTAGTTGGTGTTGTGGCCTTCAGTAGTCCAGTCATTTAGGATTCATGGATGTGTGGGCGGATTGTGCCCCAGTTTTGGGAGTGGATTCCCATATTCTATCAGCATTAAATTGTACCTTATTCTGATTGACTTGGTTGCATATCCATCAGCGATTTGGTTATGTTCCTCCCAGCTTGTTTAAAACATTGCAGAATTATGTGCTTTGATGTCCCTCTGAATTTGGTTGGCCTCTTGGTCCGATTGCTCAAATGACCACCCGCCCTGGCGCATGGCCTGATTGCATAGTTGCTAGTAGTGTGGGGCACTCTTTTGGGAGGTTTCCGTGGGTGGTTCGCCATCCATTCACATATTGTTTGGGGGGAGACCAGCTCTTGGAGTCCTTATGCTCTTTCCCAGTTCACACCCCATGCTAGGGTCGGGCAGCGCATGTGCATCTGTGTTAGCTTCAGAAATGTCTTCCCCCATATGCACCGGGCGTGAGATTTGAAGTCCAGGAGGCCCATGCCTCCTTCATTTTTTGGTTTTGACAGGGCTTCCAGTGGTATTGGTGCCGCCTTGCCTTAAACCACAGGAAAGTTTGGAGCATTGACCTGATTTTCCTCTCTAAGTTTGGGCTCATTGGCAGCACGTGAGCAACATACCACAACTTTGAGAAGATGAAGACATTTATCACCTGCACTTTCTCCTTGAGGCATAGTCTGGCACTCTTCCAGCATGCCATTCAAATTGATAAACTTGACAATGCTTCCTGTTCAGTCTCCAGTACCGCTGGTCCCTTGTCATTGAAGAGTATCCTGAGGTATCAGACTTTCTGGAAGTGCATTATCAGCGTTGTGTCAGTTGGTGGGCTGAAGCTCAGGTTGCAACCCTCATCACTGAGGTTTTTGCCAAGTTGATTTTTATGTTTGATGCAAGCTGATAGAGGTTTAATAGTTCCTCAGTGCCCTGGAGGTCAGTTGAGGAGCTTATTCCTACTACTGCATCATCAGTGAATGCTATCATCTTCAGTGGCATTTGGTTAGGGTGGACTAAACCCTGGAGCTTCGCGTCCACTGCTGCCAGTAGAATGTTGGCTGCAAAGTTGAAGAGTATTGGTGACATAGGGTCACCTTGGAGGAGACCTTGCCCAACAGGGATTTTGTTGGTTGCGCCATCTGTGACCATAACCTTCATTACCAGGCCTGAGTACAGCGTCGTTATCCATGCTCAAAACATGTCAGGGATACCAACCACCTTTAGTGCCTTGTGTAGGAATGACCATGCTACTTGGTCATACACCTTTTCCATGTCGAGGAACATAGGGTATCTTTGTTCAATGCCCCTCATATCCTGGAGTATGCTCTGGACTGAACCAATGCTGTCCCATATACTACAGCCTTTGATGAAGCCGTGCTGGGCACTATGGAGTGTGCGCGGTGCTGTTGCCATCATTTGATTAGATAGTATATGCGTGAGCAGTTTATAATTGGCGTTCAAGAGTGCAATTGGGCGCCAGTTCCAAAGTTGGAATCTGAGGCCTTTTTTGTACAGAAATACAATTTGGGTTTCATGGCCTCCCAGAATTTGTTTGCCATTGTGCAAACAGTGGTTAAAGAGGGTTTTGAGCTCCAGCACAATGCAGTCTCAGAATATGCTGTATATTTCTGCACACATATTGTCAGGGCCTGGCGCTTTCATTCTTGGTGAACTCCTTTAGCACCCTCTTAACTTCATCAATAGAGATTTTGGCAGATAGCTTGGTGACGTCTTCTGGCGTACAGCCACCCAGTGCCAGCTTGGCCAGGTCAATAAGGGTTTTTGTCACTGATTTGCTTGTTTCTCTTTGTTGGAAGAGATTGCTGTAAAAAAGCTCAACCTCACACTTAATCATTCCAGGGTCTGTTGATACTTCCCCTTCCACTGTCTCCACTTCCCATACCCTAGCCTTAGTTTGGATTTCCTTAAGGTGTTTCAGGCCTTCTTTGGTCATTGTCCCCGCTAGGCTCTGATATCAGTAAGTTGCATCGGTCAGTCTCTCTTAGTCTTGCTTCATCATTAAGGCCTGATACTTTTTGTGTGTTGTTTGGTATTTGCTCCACCAGTCTTTACTGTCCTAGCGGGTGAGCCTCAGCCTTTCTAATTTAGACTTCAGTTGCTTCACAGCGGCAGTTCACTTGTAGGAGGTCGCTTTTTTGAACTTCATACTATTGTGCTTCATTTTTACTTTGAACTGGGTCCATTCTTCTAGTGGGTCCAACTTTAGGTGTTGCCCAGATGCGCTACCAGTTGATCCAGTCCCGCATCAACCATTTGGCGACAATCCTCATTCCTCAGCATGGCTGGTGCTAGTTGCCACTCGTGGTTCCTTGGAGGTTCATCAAGGTCAATCTCCACCCAGATGACCATGTGGTCGCTTTCAGCATTTATGTTAACCTCGCTGTTGGACATCATTGGCCTGAGGTCTGATGATATGAGGATGTAGTATAAAGCTAATCCTGACAGTGGGGATCTGGCGGCGTCATATGACCACCGTGTTAGATTGGCTGGGTCATTGTCCTCTTCATCAATCGTTAGGCACATCCCCAATTTGACTAGGTAATTGAGCATCTCATCAGCTTTACTGTTGGGACATTCTCTTGTTGGGTATGTATCCCAGCTCGAATTCGTCCAACAGTTTAGGTCACCTGCTATTACATTCATTGCTTTGGATGGCACTTCTACTAAGAATTCCCAAAAAATACGGTTTTCATGGAGCTTCAGCGGAGAGTAGACTGCTACCACTTATATGCTCCTGCCAGTGTCTCTGTTTATAGCCATCGCTATCAAGATCCTACCGGTGTGAGTTTCTTCCACAAATTCCAGGTCTATTTTCTTGTCCATTGCGACTATTGCCACGTGGTCCATCCATAGGGCTTGGTAGCCTATCTGGTGGGACCACGGGTGGTTTTTTGCGTCGCAGTTCAAGCTTAGCACCATTTCCTTTTGGTTACCAGCTTGTGTTTCTGAAATAAAGATTAGGTCAATATTTTATTAGTTTTTAAATGGTGCATCTTCCTCCTCCTCATTTGTATGCTCGCCATCCCCAAGCATTTGTAGTTGCAATCCTCATTTCCGGCTGCCTGGCCCATGGGTATGAGGTTTAGCAATGTCTAGGTTGTGGATCGAGTCCCATACTGAGGTCTGGTTAGTTGATGGTGGTGGTGTCGATGGTTGGTGGGGTGCAATATTTGTTTTTGGGGTCAGTTGGTTGGGACTGAGATTATATTTCTGGTCATCCTGTGCACTGAAAATTTGGTCGCCATCCCCATCTCCCTGTTGATGGTTAATGGGGATGATTTTATAATTGGGTCTGGGTGCCCCTTGTTCCCTGCTGGCAGACCGGTGGATTCTCCCTCATCCATTGGCCAGATTCGCCCCCCCTTCAGTCGATTTAATGGCAGAACTTGATTTTTTAGTCGGTGATTGCCCAGCCAATATTGTCAATTTTGTCACTCCTGCTAATTTTTCACCAGTCGCCTTGGGTTTATTTGGCAATCTCTTCTGATTTGGTTTTGTATTCCCTTTCATCTTATTGGGCTTCAATTTTGACTTGCTGGTCTCCTGCATCCGCCCTTGCTTGGGAGACTTCTTTGGGTTCGCCTTCTGCCATCTTTCCTCCTCCTGGACTGTCCATTCCGCTTAGGTTGAAAGTTTTTCTGTTAGTCTGGGGACGGTTCCCTCATCCATTGCATAAGATTTGTGGTTCAGATTTATAAAATGGTTTGTCATCTGCTTTAAGTCGCTTTGCCATTTCCCGTTCTTACACTTCTCTATGTGTCATGGTTGGATGACTTTATAGTAATAACTGATGCTAAAGACAAGGCTGGGCGACAGGAGGCCCAGAAGGTGAAACTTCAGGCTCTTCCTGACCTGAAACACACCTTAGATCAACGCTGGGTGCAAGCCAAGCATGCCCAGGTTGCTACTAATGGGGTGCAAAACGCCCAGCCTCTTATCTCGGCCCAGGCACTAAAACGAACGATTTATGTTACAAATGAAGATGGTTTGATTCAGTTGATTGGAGAGCAAGGGTTCAAGTCCCGCTCCAGTTATGAAATTTTATACTCGGGTAAAATACAGCTTCAATTGATTACTTGAGTGAAGGCACTTTCAGTGTATTTTACTAAAATGGATGGAAGCATCTGCTTATTGGAGCATCAAGGTTTGGGCGCACTTCCGCAGAACCTGAATTTCCCCGGCCCACTTTAAATATGTTTTTGCGACCAACATTCCTTGTTGATCGACTTTTTTAAATAAAACACCCGTTATTTTACATTTTTTTACCAATGGTTCCTTGGGAAAACTTGGTGGTGGACCTCTTTGGGGAGGTCTCTAACCATGTGGCCACTACCTTTTATTGCAATATACCAAAATCTTAGGTGCTTCCCTGGGCTACCCAGGTCCCCTCCAGATCAAGGCACCCAAGGCCCCTGACGCCAAGTTACACTTGATTATGGACTCCCCTCTGGGGTCCACTCAAGCTGTGATGTTCCTTACTTACCTGGTCCCATATGTTGCTCTTTACACCCTTGCTTGGGGTACCTTTTGCACAGGCACCGTTTGAGGCTATGTGCCAGGTCCAATTCTTGTTGCTGGCATTTCATATCTGCTACCTCCATTAAGTTGTGCAGGATCCATTCTCTGGCTTTTGGGCGGAGGAAAGTCTTGTTACCCACCTTGGTAATTCTACTGATGGGGTCATATTTGTATTTCTGTGTAGTTTTACCTTTATGATGGTGGCATTGAACCATTGTGTGGCTGGTCTGGTAGCAGAACTGGCACACTTGTTTGGCATCCTCCTGTTTGACATATACTACCCTATCAAGGCGGGCAGGCAGATGAATCTGGGTAGAGTAATTTTGTTTGGTTTCATCCTGAGTGCCAGTTTGTACAGCGCATCCACTGTCTGAGGGTGGAGGCACTTTGTGATGTAGTCACCACCAGCTTGCCAGAAATTCTCATACTTCCCCATAGGACAATCTGGTCCAGATTGCTTCATGCACCCACTCCCATTCATGATCGGTGGGAAGATTTTGGAAGGTTACCCACCTTGCAGTTTGGTTGGAATATCTGGTTGACTCCATTTGCAGATAAATCCCCTTGTATTTGATGCTAATTTTGAGGAGTTTCTTATGGTCCAACTCACCTGGGATTGCTATATCTATATAGCCCTGTTTGGGTATCCAGTGATGATCAAAGTCCCCTCCAGCTAGGACTTTGTCTAATTTCTGATAAATTGACAATATCAGGTCAGACCATTCTTCCTCCTCCACTAGTTGCGGATGGATTTGAATAGCATCTTTTAGGTATGATTTTGGTGCCTGGCAATCTGTAAAGCCCCCACTGATCAATTGACAGATGTATTCAATGTGGTCCCTGCTCCATTCCAGGTGTTGTCTTCAGTATGCACTACCACGGCGCTGAAAGATTTGGTTTTTGCGCTTGGTTTAGGTTATTTGGTGGGGGTCTTTCCCTTCAAAATCCAACTTACCAATTTGTTGAGGCTGAGTCCTCAGCTGAGAAATGCTTCAATCTGGCAAATGCTGATAACTTGGCAGTTGATACTTATAGCCATTTGCACTCTGATCTCTAGGCTCTGCAACTCTAGGGCATCTGATGGTGAGAACCCCAGTCAGTACCACTTAAGGGCAGATTCCAGACCACACGTTGGGTGGAGGTATTGTTGAAGGACCTCCAACATAATCAAGCTATGCTGGCACCAGTCCCTTACTGTAACACTATTACAGCCCCCATCTGTAAATACCCATGCCATGTCTGCCAAAACACCCGCTTCACTCCATTGGAATGCTTCTGAGGGGTGAAGCCTTCAGCGGCATATGGGGCTGCTAGCGTCAGTTCAGGAAAGGATTGCTTTCAATCACGGATAGTTTTGATGCAGATCCCCACTTTGAGCCATTCTCAGCCCAAGTTTGGGGTCATGACCCCTTTCATTGCTGTTGCCACCTGTGGTGAAATCTCATGTTCCATCCACAGTTGGGCTGATTGAGGGGTGAACCCCACTACATCCCAGTCTGCAGCTTCAGCAATTGTTGTGGCATCATGCCAGATTTCCCACTTTTTAATCAGAAATGGTCAGCCTCTAAGAGTTTTGTGAATTGGTTTAGTCACTCCCAGCTCTGCCCATTTGTGCACTAGGTCCATACTGGCCTCCGCTTGGAACCAGTATTTCATCTCCATCAGTGTAAATCCATTGGCAGACCAGTTGATGGCCTCTTCCAGCATCCAATCCCAAAAGGGTCCCCATTCCACCGCCTTTTCCTTTGTCCAGCCCACTTTCATCAGATCTGATGTGGTGGCTGGTGAAATTTGGGTGTATGACCAGTGTAAGGCCTCAGTTGCCTTGAATCTGGCCATGATCCATGGTAGTACCTCCTCTGGGGAGAAAGTAATATTATACCATTCCAGTGCTGTGTCCACTGGAATGGAGTGTCGAGCCCATTTGAGGGCTGTAGATGCATTTGGGAATCATTTTGCATACTTGGCTAAGTCTGTTGGGTTGAGGTCCAAGCTCCCAATGGCTTGGGCATATCATGCTATGATACCCACCTTATTGTACTCCATCACATTTAATAGGTCAATGCCAGCCTCCATCCAGGCTTTTGCATCCGCCAGTTTTAAATCTTTGCAGATTGCAGCCTCTATCACCTTGTCCACTGGAATTTTCATCTATTCCAGGGCATCTTTGGTTTGAACTTGGGATGCTTTGAATTGTACCACCATGTCAATTGAGATTTGGGTGTTGAGCCAGCGTTTGCCTGCTTTGGTGGAAAATTTATGGTTACACCATATAGCTGCAATGGCTGGCTTGATACCTTTAGAGACCCACTGAGTCACCATAGAGTACAGAAACTGGAGGGCCTTCCATTGTTTGATCTCATGGGTGGACACACCTTGGCATGTTAACATGTCTGACTGGATTGGTGTAAATTTTACCGGAGCTCTGGCCACCGACTTGACCACTGTCAGGGTTTTCACCCCTTCCAGTAATATTTTAGTTTTTTAGCTGAACTCTCTGGGTGTCCAATCCCTTAGATTCAATCCCCAATATAGTTTCACCCCCACCTTGGTTGGTCCCCAATGGATCATATTGGGTCAGCAATTGGCTATTCAGGATCAGCTGTTGATGCATTGTTGAGCTAGAGCCCCCTATCAGCATGCCTTTGTTGAGGATTGCACCCAATGGCATATTGGGTATAATGCCCAATTAATTTCTCATGTTGCCAAATCAGATTTTGGTTGGGGACCATTTGCCCCCCCAACTGGGCTTTTTTGGAATTGGAGCCTGACTTGTTCTTCACTCAAATACCCCAAGCAGATTCAGTAAGTTTCTCCATGTTGAAAGAAAACTTTTTATAGCTTGGCTCTGTTGGTTTGAACTGCCAATTTTTGTCATTCAAATCTGAGTCAGTTTTGGATCCTACCAATACTTCATCCAGGTTTTTTGTTTTATTGGCAATAATTTTCTCACCCTGTGAGACCCCAATCCCCTTTGCTGATTGAGGTTCAATGGGGAATATTCCCAATTCTGCTGTTCTCAGTGTTGGGCCTCACTTCTGGAAGGTTGCTCTTGTTGTCTGGGTGTCAGCAGTCATTGATCCTAGGGAGTCAACCCCATCATCCACGCTAGTTGTTAGAGCTCCATGACCCATTGACATGTTTGCATGTTTCATCATTGTTTGTGTCACCAGATTGTTACTTGATGTGCACATGGTAGATTGCCCTTCCCCATTTCTAGTCATGTCAAATTTTGGGCCACGGGAAGGTCATCAGATGGTATGTCCATTGTAGCATCCTTTGTATTATTATTATAAAAATTAATATTGGTGCAGGCAAGTTGTCCATTTCTATGTGCTGCACACAGATGGGTGGATTGACTTCCCTACACTTGGGTGTTTGGCCTTTGTTCACTGCTCTATATAATTGCAGTGCATTCTAGAAGTTGGTTGCTCTCTCAGTTCTTGTTCAGTTCAATTTTTGCTATGTGATTATGCCATTTGGATTATAAAAAGTGATATTTGTGAGAGAGAAAAATGAGCCAATTATGCTAAAGGAGGTATTTTTAAAATCAATTGGACAATCTCAATCAAAACTCAAAATAATGGTTACATGGCTGAACTTTCATAAATGTTAACCAATCACCAAGAGAATGGTTAAAATTGAGCTTATCAAACAGACAGATGCAACCATTTAAAATTGGACCTATCAAATTGATCAAATTGTTAACAGACTAGAGCCCCTTGTGGGGCAGTATAGCACTGGATCGCTGATACAGTGAATTATTTATCCTTAACCTTACTTATTAAATTAATAGTTACAATGCTTATAGTTATAGCCATATATTCAACTTGCTGACCTCCATCTATTTAGCTGGTTTAATTAATTTATCTAATGATTTTAAATATAAAGTTGATTGCTAATTTAATTTTTTTTTCTTTCAATTAATTAATTATTTTAGTTGATATTGATTTGGTTGGATTGTTGCACTAAATTCAGTGTTGTCATCTATTTGGTTAATTTAAATAGGTCAAGTGTTTTAAGGTATAATGTAGGTGGTTATTTTAATTTACTACCATTAGTTAATTAATTAATTGAGCAAGTTAAAACTTTTAAATGATAGTTGATTTAATTGGTTGGCTAAATAAACTTAATACTAAATAAATAAATTAAATGAAATGAATTGATTGATAAAGTTAAATAAAAAAATGGAATTGAGAATTGAAACTGCTGCTATAAATTAACTTTAAACTTAATTGTTTACCATTTACTATTTTTTAGTTTCTAATGAGAACTTTGGTGAATTTATAGACTAGTTAAATTAATACAGTTTAGTTGAAACAATCGAATTGAATTAAGTTATTACTACCAACTACTCGGATATCCCACAATCTCAAAAACTCTAAATGATAGTTACACGGCTGAACTTTTTTAAAACTTAACCAATCACCAACTGAGCGGTTAAAAATTGAGCTTATCAAATTGATCATTTTGTTAACAGACAGACACGCACGCATTTTTAATTTTGCCAAAGACACTGTATCGTTGATCCAGTGAATAGCTTTAATGGAGATGCACGTTGAGGTTATTAGACCAATCAATAAGAAGTTTGTCTAGTATTCCAAACAATTATTCTTTTACCAATTGCAACGTCGGTTTAGTAAAATAAATTCTAATTGGTCAATCTTGTTACTCAATTGGTGTGATGAATTTTTAGAGTTATATCTCGTTCGACTTTCACTCACATAGTTGGTATTCTCAATTTTTAGGATACATCACAGTTTTTTATGCATCGACCCATTAGAATTTAGAATAGGAGTTATATTGCTTTACTAACCAATCAGATATTATTTTATTTAAGGAGTGAAACTTTTTTTTGGGGGGGGTTAGCAATCATATCTAGGATTGGCTAAGCTCATTGAGCCAATCAACTATTCTAGTATCTTAATTCTAATAATTATAAATAAAACGTTTTAACGTTTTAAATTGTTTTTATTTTGCAGAATTCACACTTATCACAATTTTTTAATGGATTATTGTTTTGTCATTGGAGACACTTTAGTGCTAAATTTCAAAGCTCTAGCTAATCTGGAAGGTAAATTTGAAAATTTCGAATCAACCGAATACCAAACTGCTCAGGCGTAACAATATACTGCCTACCATCGAAACGTATAGGATTTTAACATGCTACATATAAAATTACTATTGAAATTATATTTTTTCAATAGTTATTGTATTGTCATCAGAGGAGATACATATGTGCCAAAAACTTCAAAGCTCTAGTTATTCTAGAAGGTTAAAATAAATACCAAAATTCCAGCACAGATAGACACCATAGCTAGTAGAGAAAATTTTTTTTTGGGAAAAAAAAGAACCTCCTTTAAAAAAAGCTCTAAAAAGTATGAAATAATCAAGAAATTATGCCTCCTCAATAAAACCCTTTTGAACTCAGCGCCATATTTTAAACTGAATTATAGAACTTTGCTCACAAATATAAATTATATCTTATGTCTGGCTTGGGTCCAAGTGTAAACTATAAGCAACTTAGAATATATAGTACTGAGTATATAAATTATAAATACCTATTACAAGTCAGTTAAAATATGGCGCCAACTTCAGAAAGGGTTTTATTGAGGAGGCATAATTTCTTGATTTTTTCATACTTTTTAGAGCTTTTTTAAGGGAGATTCTATTTTCCAAAATTTTTTTTTGAGAAAGTTCTTTTTTTCTAAAAAAAACTTTACCACCAGTTCTTTTCCCTCCCAAAAAAATTAGTGCATTTTTAAAAGTGGCTCTTTTTCCCACTTTTATTAAATATTACTATCTCTATATATTGTTTTTGACCCCTTACTATTTCTCTATAAAATTAAAACTCATTGTATATATTATATATAGTATCTTATAAACAAATGTACTAATAATTCTTTTTTTAATTTAGTTGCTTTTATTGGTCAAATTATACTAAATTTACTGATTGCCATCTACAATACCTCATTTTATTAGATTTGGTTGCTTTTATTAGTCAAACTATGGTAACTTTATTGATCACTATCTAAAATAATTCATATCATCAAATTTAGATGAGTTTATTGTTCAAATTATGCAAAATTGATAGCCATCTATAATGATTTAAGCTCATCCAGCTATGATCTTATACTGCCTGAATTTTTGATAGAACCCCCAACCATAGGATATATATCATAAGTGATTGTACTAGGATTTGAACTATGATAATTTAAAATTTAATTTTAAAGCCAAAAGCTGAGCCAATTATGCTAGGTGTGGTATTTTTTTTTTTTTTAGTAAAACTCTATACTTTATTTAAAAATAATTTTTAGGCAAAATTAAGAGGGATGGGCAGAATACTGGTGATTCAGCCAAAGGTAAAGGACTGGGAGATTGGGACACTAGAGATCTAGCACCTCCAACCATTGTTGATTGGCGATTGCCATCACTAGCTACATTTTAGCATTGGCGGGCTTATAGGCCATTTGAGTCTTAATTGTTTAGTTGCTTCATCACATATGATGAGTGATCCAATGAGGAAAGCCAATTATGCAGCTTTGTAACACCTGGGGATTAGGTGCAAGAATTTGGAGATCTGTTGAAGCTGATTGGATATTATCTGAATGGTCTTCATCACCAAACCCTTTTGATGGGGCGCTCATTGCTCAAACTCTTGGCAAAAAGAGCCAAATAAATTACCCATACACAGTAATGATAGATGAAGGCTCATGGTTGGATTAGAGCCATTCTCAAGGTTTTTGTAAAAAACAGGTTCTGAAATGGGTGTAATCCTGTCAGCAATTGTTCACCCAATAGGATGTATCACATTATGGACCAGTATTTCTTGAACACAGTGCATTCAGTAATATCAGTAAGCAATATCTGCTTCCAGTTTAGTGCATATGGGACACTCCTTGTGTGGGTAATCCAGGCCGCTGTGTTTGACTGTTTTGATTGCCCAATTTAGGATCCGCCAGATTACTGATCTCTTCTTGACCATTACAAAGTGGGATTTCAGCCCTGAGATCAACTCCTTTGCTGGGTAGTTGGTATTGTGGCCTTTGGCAGCCCAGTCATTTAGGATTCTGGGCTGAGCGGGCAGGTTGCACCCAGGTTTCAGAAGTGGTTCCCTATATTTGATTAGTGTCAATTTGTACCTTATTTCAATTGATTTGTTGGTGTATTTGTCAGCTATTCAGTTTTGCTCCTCCCAGCTCATTGTGGAAATCATTGCGGAATTGCAGTCTTTGATATCCCTGTGGATTTGGTCATTATCCTGATCCAACTGCTCAAATGTCCATCTTCTCTGACACACCACCCAATTGCATAGTCACAAGTAGTATGGAGTACCCTTTCAGGAGGGTATTTGTAGGTGGTCCACCATCCATTCACATATTGAATGAGGAGATACTGGCTCTTGGAGGCCTTGGGCTCTCACCCAGTTCACGCCCCATGCTAAGATCAGGCAACACATATGTTTTTGGGTTAGTTTAAGAAACTATTTTGCCCAGATCTGCTGAGTGTGGGCTTCAAAGTCCATGAGGCCCATGCCTCCTTTGCTTCTTCTTTTTGACAGGGTTTCCAGTGATATCAGCACCACCTTTGCCTTGAACCACAGAAAGGTATGGATCATTATCCTGATTTTCTTCTCCATGTTTGGGCTCATCAGCAGCACATGGGTGATGTACCACAACTTGGAGATAATGAAGATGTTGATTGCCTGCACTTTCTCTTCAAGGCATAGTCTTGCACTCTTCCAGCATGCCATGCAGATCAATAAGCTTGACAATACCTATTGTTTGGTTTCTAGTACTGCAGGTCCCTTATCATTGAAGAGTATCTGATATATCAGATCATCTAGAAGTTTATGATTGGCGTTGTGTTGGACGGCAGGATGAAGTTTAGGATGCCAATTCTTATTACTGAGGTTTTTGCTAAGTTGACTTTTTCATTTGAGGCTAACTGGTATAGGTAAAGAAGTTCTTTGGCGCCCTGGAGGTCGGTCAGTGAGCTTATGCCTACTACCATATCATTTGGAAAAGCCAGCAAATTCAGTGGTGTTTGGTTTGGGTAGTTTAGGCCCTGGAGTTTTGTGTCTGCAGCTGCCAACAAAATGTTGGCTGCAAAATTAAACAGTATCAGCAATATTGGGTCACCTTATTGGAGCCCCTGCCTGACTGGAATATCATTGGTTATGTCATCTGCAACAATCACCTTAGTTACCAGACCCAAGTACACAGGTTTTTATTTATGCATGGAAAGTTTCAGGGATGCCAACCGCCTTTAACACCTTGTGTAGGAATGTCCATGCCACTTGGTCATATACCTTTTCCATGTCGAGGAACATAAGGTACCCCTGTTCAGTTCCCCATGCGCCCTGGAGTACGTTTTGGACAGCCCCAATGCTGTCCCAAATACTCCAGCCCTTGATGAACCCATTTTGGGACTTATGGAGCATAAGCGGTGTAGTTGCCATCAGCCAATTTGATAGTATGTGCATTAGCAGCTTATAGTCAGTGTTTGATAGCGCTATCAGGCGCCAGTTTTGAAGTTGCCATTGGAGTCCCTTTTTGTACAAGAGTACAATTCAGGTCTCCTGGCCCCCTAAAATTTGTTGCCCATTTTGCAAAAAGTGGTTGAAGAGAGCTTTAAGCTCCAGCATAATTCAGTCATGGAATGCACTATATATTTCTGCGCACATATTGTTAGTCCTGGTGCTTTTATTCTTGGTGACTCCTTCAGTGCCTGCTTAACTTATTCGAGTGAAATTTCAGCGGATAGTTTGGTGACATCTTCTGGTGTGCAGCCCCCCAGTGCTTGTTTGCCAGGTCAATTGGGGTATTCATCACCAATTTGCTCATTTCTCATTGTCAGAAAAGTTTACTGTAGAATTTTTCAATTTTATACTTGATCATCTCTGGGCAGCAGATAACTCCCCTTCCGCTGTCTCCACTTCCCATACCATAGCCTTGGTTTGGATTTCCTTGAGGTGCGCCAGGACCTCTTTGGTCATTGTCCCATTAGGCTCTGATATTGGTAAGTCACATTGGTCCGTTGCTCCAAGTCTTGTTTCATCATTAAGGCCCAATACTTTTTATGTGTAGTTCAGTACTCAATCCACCAGTATCTGCTGTTCTGCTGGGTGAGCCTCAGCCTTTCTAACTTAGACTTCAGCTGTTTCATGATGGCAGTTCACTTGTAGGTGATCACTTTTTTGAACTTCATGCTATTGTGCTTAAGTTTCACTTTGATCTGAGTCCATCATTCTTGTGGATCCAACTCTGGGTGGCTGTCCAGATATGCAACCAGTCAGTCCAGTCCCTCATTGATCATTCTGCGCCATTCCCCATTCCTTAGTGTAGCCAGTGCCAACTGCCATTAATGATGCCTTAGGGGTTCATCGAGGTCAATATCCACATGGACAACCATGTGGTCACTTTCAGTGTTTATACTGACCTCACTATTTGACATCAGCGGCTTGAGGTCTGATGACACTAGGATGTAATCTAGGCGTGAACCAGACTGCGGGGATCCAGCGGAGTCATATGACCATTGCATTAAATTGGCTGGGTCATCCTCCTCTTCATTGATTGTTAAGCACATCCCCAATTTAACTAGGTATCTAGCATCTCATTGGCCTTTCTGTTGGATATTCGCTAGTTGGGAATGAATCCTGACTCACATTTGTCCAACATTTCAGGTCTCCTGCTATTACCTTCATCACTTCAGATGGCACTTCCAATAAAAATTTCCAAAAATATGGTTTTTGCGGGGCTTCAGTGGAGTGTAGACTGCCACCACTTGAAGGCTCTTGCCAGTTTCCCTGTTTGTAGCTGTCACTATCAAGATCCTTCCAGCGTGAGTTTTCTCCATAAATTCCAGGTCTATTTTCTTGTTCATTGCAATTATCACCACATGATCCATCCAGAGGGCTTGATAGCAAATCTGGCAGGTTCACGGGTGATTCATTGCATCACAGTTTAATCTCAGCAAATTCTTTTTGGCTATCTGCTTGCATTTCCAAAATAAAGATTAGGTCAATATTATTATTAGTTTTTAAGTGGTGTATTTTCCTCCTCCTCTTTTGTATGCTCACCATCCCCCAAGCATTTGTGGTTGCTATCCTCATTTCCAGCTGCCTGACCCACAGTTATGAGGATTAACATTATCTGGGTTATGGATTGAGTCACGTACTGATGTTTGTTTGTTGGCAGAATATGGCATTGTGGGTGGGTGGGGGTTATTACTCAGCTTTTGGGGCCAGTTTTTCAGGACTGGGATTATATTTCCGGGCATCCTGTGCACCAAGAAGTCAGTTGCCATCCCCATCTCCATATTGATAGATAATGGGGATGGTTTTATTATTGGTTCCAGGTATTCCTTGTCCCCTACTAGTGGAGTGGTGGATTCCCCCTCATCCATCATTCAGATTCTCACCCCTTCAGTTGATTTGTCAGATACTCTCTATTTTTTTATCAGTGATAGTCCAGCTGACTTTTCCAATTCTATCACATCAACTGGCTTTTTTCTATTTTCCTCAGGTTGCTTTGCCAACGATTTCCAATTTTGACTTTGCATTTGCTTTTGGCTTATCTGGCTTAAATTTTGATTTATCAGCTTTCTGCGTCCATCCCTTCTTGGGGATTTCTTCAGATTCACCTTTTGCCATCTTCCCTCCTCACAGATCATCCATTCCACTTGGGATGGGTGTGGCTGTAAGGAGAGTGTCTATAACTCTCCTGTTCCCATTGTGGAAGTGCGCGGTGCACCAAGCCAATGCCAGGGAACTAACCATTAGTGCCAAAGTGATTAGAGCCCAGCAGAGGGTGCTGGAGCAATAACAACTTAGGCATAAGAATATGAATTTTATAATAAAGACCCCAATAAAGGTGACACAGTGCACATCTCAAAAGGGACTAAGCAACCCAGGTGGGAGTAAACTTGGGCGAACAAATGGTGCTTGAGGGAAGAGATGCAAGGTGCTTGCAATGGCAAGGGTTATGGAGCGCAAGACCTCCTTAAAGAGATTTGCGCACAGGAGCGTTCTGAATATCATAAAATTTAAAAATAACGTAAATTGGGAAAAGGTTTATTTGGGATTTTGACCAACAAGGAATGTTGGTTGGGGAAAATGTATTTAAGCTCAAATGGGGAAATAGGGGTTATGCCACAGTGGGCCCAAGCACTGACTCACCAATAGGGCAACACTGCCATCTGAGTTGGTTGAATAGGCTGAAACTGACTTCATTTGAGTGATTGATTAAAGTTGGATTTGACCCAAGCGCGTTATTTTAGTAATGAAATGGGTATTGAAACCCCGCTCCTCAACAAACTTAATAAAAATGTCCGCGTTTATTAGATAGATTGTTTATTTTAATGCCTGGCTTGATGTCAGGGGGCTGGGCATTTGGCACACCACTATTCCCAACCTGAGCATATTTTGCCTAAACCCAGCGTTGGTCTAGAGTGTGCCTCAGGTCAGGAAGGGCCTGCAGCTTCACCCTCTGGGCCTCCTGGCGCCCAGCCTTGTCTTTGAGGTTGGTCCCCACTATTTTTTCATGTGCACATGACATTACTCTCTCCTCCCGATGGGGCTCAACCCCCTCCAGGGGCTTGCACCAGGGAAAAGTTCTTGTGGGCAGGGGCCAACTTTATAGCGGCAATGGTCAGTTTAGGTTGGAATCTAGCAGCCTGGGGAAAACGCTGGTGGAAGGCGTCAATCAGATCTTGGGTATGCACACAGTCACGTGCTGGAACCCAGCTATTCTCTGCAGTGTCAAAGCCCTTCCAGGATACCAGATACTCAAGTCTTCTTTTAACGCGGCATGTGTAACAAATTGGAAAAACCCCAGTACTAATTGCCATATAATTTTTACATATTTGTTTGGTGCACTGACAAGCAACCAAAGTGGCCTAACCAAGTAGGGAGAAGTTTGGGGCACCGACAAGAAGCAAAACATCCACCTCTCATTGGTTGGCTATGTAAAGGTTGAATAGTGGTTGGTCTAACCCAAGCACATGAAAGCTTTCTCAAAATGGAAACACCCAAAAAAGACCACAGGTATGCAAGGTATGCAAACCCCAAAACATCCTTTATTTTTATTCTGGAATATAAAAACAAAGGTGTCCGTCAACCAGAGCTTGTCTGGGGAGCAACTGGCAATGCTCCTCAGGAAGGAACATGCTAGGGTGAAAATTCTGAAGTAAACTTCAGAATGGGCAGGCGCGCCTTATAAAGGCAGCGCTTTAGGGCCTCACCTGAGTTATTGATTAGGCTCACAAAAGCCTAATCTATGACTCAGAAAAGGCACAACCCAGCGCTCAAAACAATCAAACTAAAAATGTTTTATAAACAATTTGACTCAAATTCAGAAAATCTGAATCTGAGTCAAAATGTACAATTGAGACAAATCTCAATTGTTACATTACCCCCCGTTAGAGGTGGGCCCCTCCCTGAAGAGGGGACCCACAGTGGAAGGCCACCATGACAAGGGCTTCCTGGGGCTCAAGGTAACTCACCCCAGAAAAATTAGCCCAGATGCACTCTGGTCCCCTTGAAGGAAACACAAATAGAAAGAGCGACTTGGGACTGGGCTGTCGGAATCAGCCCACCTGGCGACAAGATGCACGCCCAGCTCATGGCTGTGTTGTGCCCCCTCTCAGGCTTCCATTGGTGATGGTCTTCCCATCTCAACCAGGAAGGCGCTTTTGCCACTGGAAATGTGAGAGGGGCATGCAGTCCAGCGCGGCTGAATGGCCCCTGCCCAAGACTGCACGCCCAGCACATGGCTGTGTTGCACCCCCTCTCAAGCTCCCATTGGTGATGGTCTTCCCATCCTGACTGGGAAGGCACTTTTGCCACTGAAAACGCGAGAAGGGTGCATGATGCAGCGCAGCTGGATGTCTGATCCCTTTCCAGGCAGACCATCCACAGGTGAGGGAGCCCTGCTGGGACAGGTCCCCTCAGTGCCACCAATCCCTGGTGAGCGGGAGGCCCCACCAGTAAATTAACCAACGGTCACTTCATGTCTAGGGTTGGCCATCAGTCACTGGCTCCCACCAGCGCTGGTTACCTGACAACTGGGACCAAGTGACCACTGAGGTCGGCTAAACTGGGGATTGGGGCATGCAGCGCACATTGACTTCAGATTTATGTAAAAAATCGGAAAACCCCAGTTCCAATTGCCATATAATTTTTACATATTTGTTTGGTGCACCAACAAGCAACCAAAGTGGCCTAACCAAATAAGGAGAGGTTTGGGGCACTGACAAGCAGTTAAACATTCACCTCTCATTGGTTGGCTATGTAAAGGTTGAATAGTGGTTGGTCCAACCCAACCACGCAAAAGCCTCCTCAAAATGGAAACACCCAAAAAAGACCACAGGTATACAAGGTATGCAAACCCTGAAACATTCTTTTTTTAGTACTAGAACCCTGAAACATTATTTATTTTTATTCTGGTATAAAAACAAAGGTTTCCGCTGACCAGAGCTTGTCTAGGGGGCAGCCAACAATGCTCCCCAGAAAGGGACATGCTAGGGTAAAAATTCCAAAGTAAACTTCAGAATGGGCAGACGCGCCTTATAAGGGCAGCACTTTAGGGGCCTCACCTGAGTTATTGATTAGGCTCACACAAGCCTAATCTACAACTTGGGCAAGGCACAACTCAGTGCCCAAAATGATCAAACTAAAAATGTTTTATAAACGATTTAACTCAAATTTAGAAAATCCAAATCTGAGTCAAATTGTACAATTGAGACAAATTTCAATTGTTACTGCGTGATGCAACTATTTATTCCACCTCCCACTCTGGCGCCCCATCCACAAAATAGGCTCAGTAGTCTCTGGTGGGGTCCCTCAAACAACAGTTTGCTCTCATGAAACACAGAGAAGATCCAGAATGAGTGGGGGAAAATTAGCTGGTATAAAGCATGACCCACCTTTCTAACAACGCGGTAGGGGCCAATCCCCTTTGGTCCCAGCTTCTTACATGGCTGCTTGATTGGGATGTTAGGAGCATCAAGCATCACAAGATCCCCTTCCTTGTATGCGGGACCCACTCAGCGCTTCCCATCAGCATTCTCCTTATATACCTGCATAGCCGCCTCCAAGATTGTGGAAACCCCCTGGTGGACCTTCTTGATTGTCTTGGCAAAGTCCACCACCGCTTCAACCTTTGACCCACAGCTGGGCTCCATGTTATAGGCAGGGATAAAGCCATGGCTGGCAAAAAATGAGGAACAGCTGATTGAAGAGTGCAAGGTATTATTGTAGCTAAACTGGGCCATGGAAAGGTGAGAAGCCCAATCTGAATGATCCGCAGCGGTGTAACACCACAGAAACTATTCCAAGCACTGGTTCACTCGTTCAGTCTGCCCATCTGACTGGGGATGATAGGCAGTTGAATGGCAAGGGCGAATCTGAAGAGTCTTACACAACTCTTCCCAAAAAGTGGAGGTAAACTGAGGGCCCCAGTTGCTGATAATTTCTTGGGGGACCCCATGGAGCGCAAACATATGGATGACGAAAAGCCTAGCCATCTCAGCTGCGGTTATGGTGGTTCTGCAAGGAATAAAGTGGGCAAACTTTGTGAACTAGTCCACCACTACCATGATGGCATCATAACCATCTGAGACTGGTAACTCCACAATGAAATTAACCAATATGGAAGTCCAGGGCCCATCAGCCTTGTGGACTGGTACCAACAACCCTGCTAAAGGTTGACGATTGGGTTTCATCTGGTTGCATACCAGGCACTCCTTACAATACCGCCCCACCTGAGCAGGCAAATCCTTCCAATTGTATGTGCGATGTATCAACTCCAAGGTCTTTGCTTTCCCCGGATGGCCAATGGTGATTCCATCATGATGGTCCCAAATGATTTCCAGGCGCAGTGGTCCAGCATTACCCAAAGGCGTCCTTGAAACCAAACCATCTCATCCTTTACATGATAGCCCCTGGATAGATCCTCTTGATTTGAAGCGCTCTTTGCAAGTACCATAGCATATTTGCCTGACAGAGGCTGAGAGAGGACGACCTTTCTGAACATACCATATCCTCCGCGTTATCCAGAGGTGCAAGCGCTGGCCCATTAGCCAGGGGAGAGGGAAGTAGCGACATAATTTTACTTGGAGGGATCATAACCTGGGTGTTGTGCACTTCTACCTCCTTGGGGTCAGGGGCTAAAGCAGGGTTGCAGCTCAAAGCATCCACCAAACCATTATCCTTGCCCTTGGAGAACTCATACATGAGTGCAAATTGGGCAAGGGTCTCATGCCAACAGGTCTGCCATGGGGTTAGGACATGATGGGCGCAATAGTACAGCAAGGCATGGTGGTCTGTACATATGCGGAATGGTTGGGTAGAGCCATGCAAGTGGTGACACCAATATGTCAGCGCCTCCACCACTGCTAGTAACTCCTTGTCATAAACAACGTAATTCAACTCTGGCAAAGACATTTTCCTAAAAATATCCCACTGGATGCTCTATCCCATCTTTGCCTACTTGTAACAAGGTGGCCGTGATGGCGAAGTTGGAGGAATAAGTAGACACAATGAACTTCTTTAAAGGGTCAACATGACAAAGAACAGTCATGGACAACAAGGTGCACTTCACTTCTTGGAAAGCATCCTCCAAAATGGGGGACCACTGAAGCACCTTGGCACCGCTGGCCTTGCATAGGGGAGCCGCCACTTCAGATAAATTGGGAGTGAACTTTTTAAGGAATGTACACATTCCCAAAAAGCTCCTTAATTCCTTGACCGAGGTGGGGGTAGGCCACTCACAAATTGCCTTCTCCTTGTCTGGAGTTATCATGTGTCCCTGGTCAAACATGACGTTGCCCAGAAATGTGACCTGGGACTTTAAAAACTCGCACTTTGATATCTTTAACATAAGTCTGACTGCCTTTAACCGCTCCACCACTTGCTGAAGGTGGACTGCATGGGACTCCTGATCAGGGGAAAACACCAGGATATCATCCATGTAGGCAACCGCGCATACCCCTAACAGGTCCTCCAACGCTGCATCAATGCGGCGTTGAAAGATAGCAGGGGCATTCTTAATCCTGAAGGGCATGACCCAAAACTGGAATATTCCTTTTCTGGTGTAAAAGGCAGTTAACCACTCTTGGCCCTTCTTTATCCAGATCTGATTAAATGCATTGAGGCAATACAGCTTGGAGAAGACCTTCGCCTTCTCCACATAACGCGCAATCTGTGTATCCAAAGGGATGGGATGGAGTTCTAGTACAGTGACATTGTTAAGGTTCCCGTAGTCCACACATGGGTGTAAAGTACCATCAGACTTCTCCACAAATAGAAGGGGGAGCACACAGGGGAGGTACGCTGAAAAATCGCACCTTTGGAAAACTGTTCCTTTACCCACACATCCAACGCCTCTTCCTCCCAGACATTCAATGGGTAAATGGGGGAAGATATGTGCACCAGATCCACAGTGAGCTTGAAGTCACAATCAAACTCAGAGTGCTCAGGGAGTGCATTGGCGGATGCTGCGTCAAAAGAGGATTCTAAACCCTCCAAACAGGAAGGTAAGGAAAATCTCATGGAGGATGCGGTCTTTAGCAAAGGAGCAAGATAAGGGGTGGGAACATTGGGCCAATGAGGCAATGGGCCCTGGGTGTTATCCTCCAACAAGGGAACAATCAACTGGTGACCGTTTGCCAAAGACAAGGATAGCATATTATCTTTCAAATTAGTGTGGACGTCAAACTTTCTCCACCACTCAACCCCCAAAATAATGGGGAACAAGAGGTGCTTGATAGCCTGGAAATGGTCAGACAGAAGTTAGGCGCCCACCTGGTAGTCCGCCAACCCTATGACGTTCAGCGTAGAGATACCTTGAGAAGCCCCACCTCTAGCCATACCATCTGGTGAGTAACTCAACTCTAGGTAGTCAGCCAAATCTTGGTCAATAAAATTGTTTGTGGCACCGGTATCCACTAAAATAGTTGTGCTGAACTTCCCAAGAGAGGATGTAAGGGTAGCAGTCAAGAAAAAGTATCTATAGTGGGATTTATTCAAAGCGGAAAATGCCCCAGTTCACCTAGATTTTATTCTGGCTTGAGCAATCCATAAGAGTAGGTCTGGGAATTAAAAAAGGGGGAGGGATAGTTGGCCACTCTTACTACTGAGGCCACATACCCCTCCATGCCTTCTGCAGGTGCATAAACATTTTCATATTGTAGGCGCAGCTCTTTTTTTAACTTCCTGAGTGCTGCGAATCATGGGAGAGGTCAAACGAGGATTTTCTGGTGTGATTTCATACACTTGAATGGGTTCCAGATCTGAACCATGAGAGGGAAAAATTATTTTGAGATATATCTCATGTTTTTGTTATATAATGCGTTTTAAATGTGAATGACCCTATCTCTTGATCTGCAATGAAATGCCCAATGTTATCCATGGCCAACACTCCCAGAACCATCTGCGCCAATTCTGACAGCATAGGCTGAATGTGTGGGTGAAAGGAAATTCATTTGTTTAATTTAGAATTGACAAATTTGGTGGAAAGTCAGGGAATCATGACTTTTGGACCTCGAGGCATCCATGTCCACCAGGTATGAGCATGAAGGGTGGATATTTTCCAGTCAGAGGCAACTGTAATAATGCTGAGTTGCTCCAATCATCAGGAATAATAGGAAACTGCAGTGCGGCTAATGATAGCTGACTCCCACAGCTGGTGACCACCATCCCCACGCTGGAAAAGATCCACACAGAAAAGTTTGTGCACATAAAGTTAAATGGTTGGTCAACTAATGTAAGGAGAGTGTCTATAGCTCTCCTGTTTTCAGCGTGGCAGTGAGCGGTGCACCAGGCCAACTCCAGGGAATTAGCTGTTAGTGCCAAAGTGATTAGAGCCCAGCAGAGGGTGCTGGATCAATAACAACTTAGGCATAAAAATATGAATTTTATGATAAAAACCCCAATAAAGGCGACGCGGTGCACATCTCAAAAGGGGCTAAGTGACCCAGTTGGGAGGGAACCTGGGTGAACAAATGATTTATGAGGGGAAAGCTGCAAGGTGCTTGCAATGGCAAGGGTAATGGAGTGCGAGACCTCCTCAAAGAGGTTTGCGCACAGAAGCGTTTTGAATATTATAAAATTTAAAAATAACGTAAAATGGGGAAAAGGTTTATTTGGGAAGTCGACCAACAATGAATGTTGGTCAGGGAAAACGTATTTAAGCTCAAATGGGGAAATAGGGGTTATGCCACAGTGGGCTCAAGCACCAACTTGCCAATAGGGCAACACTGCCATCTGAGTTGGTTGAATAGGCTGAAACTGACTTCACTTGAGTGATCAATTGAAGTTGGATTTGACCCAAGCGCGTTATTTTATAAATGGAACAGGTTTCAAAACCCCGCTCCTTGACAAACTGAATCAAACCATCCACATTCATTTGATAGATCATTTGTTTTAACGCCTGGATCGATGTCAGGGGCTGGGCATTTAGCACACCACTAGTCCCAACCTGGGCATATTTTTCCTGAACCCAGCGTTGGTCTAGAGTGTGCCTCAGGTCAGAAAGGGTCTGCAGCTTCACCCTCTGGGCTTCCTGGCGCCCAGCCTTATCTTTGGGGTTAGTCCCCACTATTATGTCATATGCACATGACAGTGGTGCCATTGACTTGAAACCATTCCTTCATCCATTATGTACAATTTGGGGCTTGAATTTATGACGTCTCATCATCCACTTCAGGTCACTTGGCCGCTTCTCACTCCCATGCTTCCCTATATGCCAGGTCCAACTCCTGTTGTTGGCTTTTCATGTCCGCAACCTCCATTAGGTTGCGCAGAATCCATTCCCTGGCTTTTGGGCGGAGAAAGTCTTGGCTCTGACCTTGGTGACCCCACCAATGGGGTCATATTCATACTCCCAAGTTGTTTTACCTAAGTGGTGATGGTATTGAGCCATTGTGTGGCCAGTCTGATAACAGAACTGGCACACTTGTTTAGCATCTTCTTGTTCAATGTACACTACCCTGTTTAGGCCGGGCAGGCAGATAAATTGAGGCAGGGCTATTTTGGTCAGTTTCATTCAGGGTGCTGGTTTGAAGAGCGCTTCCACTGTCCAGAGGCAGAGGCACTTTGCAATGTAGTCACCACTGGCTTGCCAAAATTCTAGTACTTCCCCATAGTACAATTATCCAGTCTGGATCGCTTTGTGCACCCACTCCCTTTTGCAATTGGTCAGGAGGTTTTGGAAAGTTACCCACCTTTCTGTTTGGTTAGCGTATCTGGTCAGCTCCATTCACAGATAAATTCCCTTGTATTTGGTCCTGACCTCAAGGAGTTTTTTGCAGTATAATTTTCCTGAAATCACTATATTGATATACCCTCATTTGAGTACCCAGTGATGATCATAGTTCCCTCCTGCTAGGACTTTGTTGAGTTCCTGATAAATCAAAATTATTAGTTCAGACCATTTCTCCTCCTCCACTAGCTGCAGGTGGATTTGGATAGCATCCTTTAGGTACAATTTCAACGCCTGGCAGTCCTAAAGCCTCCACTGATGAACTAGCGGATATATTTGATGTGTCTTTCTGCTCAATTCCAGATATTGTCATCGGTATGTGCTGCCACTACACTGTAGGACTTGGTTTTCACGCTTGGTTTGGGCACATTAGCAGGGGTCTTCCCTTCAAAATCCATCTTACTGATTCATTGAGGCTGAATCCCTGATTACAAAACGCTTCAATCTGATGAATACTGATCACTTGGCGGCTGATGCTCTTAGCCATTTCACTCTGATCTTGAGGTTTTGCCATTCAAGGGCTTTCATTGGTGAGAAACCTAGTCAATACCACTTGAGGGCAGATTCCAGGCCACATGTCAGATGTAGGTATTTTTGAAGGACCTCCAGCGTAACTGAACTATGCTGGCACCAGTCTCTTACCATGACACTACTCCAGCCCCCATCTGTAAAGATCCGTGCCATGGCAGCCAGAACTCCCACCTCACTCCATTGAAATGCTTCAGAGGGGGTGAAACCTTTAGTGGTGTATGGAGCAGCTATCGTCAGTTCTAGGAACAATTGTTTCCAATCCCAGATGGTTATGATGCAGATCCCCGCTTTGAGCCATTCTCAGCCCAGGTCCAGAGTTGTGACCCCTTTCATCACCATTGCCACCTGTGGGGAGATCTCATGCTCCATCTAAGGTTGGTCTGAATCTGGGGTGAAACCCGCTGCATACCAGTCTGCGTTCCTTTGGCAATTGTTGTGACGTTGCGCTATATTTTCCACTTTTTGATAGAGAAAGGATGGCCTCAGAGGGTTTCATGAATCGGTTTTGTCACTCCTAGATCTGCCCATTCATGCACTAGATCCATATTGGCCCCCACTCAAAACCAGTATTTTATTTCCATCAGGGTGAATACATTGGCAGACCAGTTAATGGCCACTTCCGTTGACCAATACTGGAAAGGTCCCCACATCATCGCTTTTTCCTTTATCCAGCCCACTTTCATTAGGTCTGATGCAGTGGCTGGTGGGATTTGGGTGTATGACCAGTGTAAGGCCTTGGTGGCCTTAAACCCAGCTGTGATCCACAGTAGCACCTCCTCTGGGGAGGATGTGGTATTATACCATTCCAGTGCTGTGTCTACTGGAATAGTGTGTCAGGCCCATTAAAGGGCAGTCGAGATGCTTGGGAATTGTTTTGCATATTTGGCTAATTCTGTTGGGTTGAGGCCCAAGCTCCCAACAGCTTGAGCGGATTGTGCTGATATACCAGGCTTGTTGTATTTCATTGCACTCAAAAGATCAGTGCCTGTGTTCATCCAGGCTTTCACACCTGCCAGTTTCAGGTCTTCCCAAATTGTGGCTTCGATTACCTTGTTCTCCACAGGGATTTTCATCCATTCCAATGTGTCTTTGGTCTGAACCCATGATGCCTTGAAGAGTACCACCATGTCAATTGAGATTTGGATATTGAGCCAGTGTTTGGCCACCCCGGTGGAAAACTTGTGGTCCTGCCAAACATATGTGATGATCAGTTTGATGTTTTTGGATACTCATTGAGTCACCATTGAGTATGGGAACTGGAGGGCCTCCCATTGTTTGATATTGTGGGCAGACATGCCATGATGCGCTAGCATGTCTGTCTGAACTGGGGTATATTTCACCAAAGCCCTGGCCGCTGACTTGACCGCTGTTGGGGTTTTGGCCTCTTCTGGTAATACTTTTAGTTTTTAGCCAACTTTTTTCAGGTGTCTGATACTTCAGATTCAGTCCCTAATATAGTTTTGCCTCCATTGGGGTTGGTCCCCAATGATTTGTCCTGATTCAGTGACTGATTATGTGTTTTTATAGCTCCCTTCATCGATTTGAATTTGTCAGGGATTGTCCCTGATGGCCCATTCAGATTCAGTGAATGATTCTGGGCTGTTTTAGCCCCCGCTGTCAATTTGAACTCATTGAGATTGAACTCAATGGTATATCAGGGATCATGCCTGATGCTTTGCTCAGGTTGCCGGATCAATTTTTCTTGGAAACTGATCTCCCCCAAATAGTTTTTGTCAGAACTGGTGTTCAACTTCTCCTTCATGCAAATACTCTGAGCATCCTCAGTAAGTTTCTCCATATCAGCAAAAACTTTTTCTGATGTTTTCCTACTAATTTGGGCAACAGATATTCGCTAGTCAAATCTGAGTTCATTTCAGATCCAACCAATACTTTGTCTAGGTTTTTTTGGTTTGTTAAAAAACTTTTTTTTTACTCTGCGAGGCCCCAATCCCCTCAACTGATTGAGGTTCAGTGAGGAATATACCTAACACCACTTTTTTGGCATTGGGCCTTGCTCCCCAATGGTTGTTCCTTTCATCTGGTTCTTGGCAGACACTAATCCTGGGGAGCCAGTCCCATTTTCCGCGCTTGTTGCAAGGGTTTTACTATGACCCATCATTACATTTGCATGTTTCTTTATTGTTCATGCCACCAAATCGTTATTTGTCATGCACAGTTTGGTCAGGCCCTCCACATTATTAGTTGTGCGGGGGCCTAGGCCAGCGGGAAGTTTGTCAGATGGCACATCCATCTTAGCGTACTTGTATTCAGTTTTATTGGTATAAGCAAGCCATCCATTTCTATGTGCTTTGCATGGATGGGCAGATTGACTTTATTATGCTAAGTCGTTTGGCCAAGGTTCACTGCTCTATAGTTGCAGTGTTCACTGGCAGTCAGATACTCTCTCAGTTCTTGTTCTGACAGTCTAGCCACCCTGTAATAAAGAATATAAAGTGATGCTAGATGTGGTATTTGTATCTACTTAATAAAACACATTCACTGACATATTCATTGACTGACATTTGAAACCTTCAAATCTAACAGGTTCAATATATTTGGGTGAGTGGGTAAAAATTGGCGAATCTTATCAAATTTGAAATTTAAAAGCCTGATGGGTTCAATCTATTTGGGCAAGTAGGTGAGAATTGGCAAATACTATCTAATATTTCACCAAATTGCTCACCTGAAGCTAATCAACTCTGATAAGTTTAGTCTATTTGTGTGAGTGGGTGAGAATTGGCAAATAAGATCAAATATGAGGTTATTGAACCTGATGAGTTCAATCTAATTGGGCAAGTGGGTGAGAATTGACAAATTTTATTGAATAATTCACCAAATTGCTCACCTGAAACTCACTAAAATAAGTTTTAGTTTTAAGTAGATAATGTAGTTAGGGTAATCAGCTCACCAGCCATGAGGGCAACAGCAAAGTTGTTAGGTAGATTGGCTCCAGATTAGCGTTGACACAGCCTATATGCTATGTCAGTGTGAGCTTATCATCTGATAAACTTTAACCCTTTACACTCTGCTGTCCCCTCTCAGGGGACATCATAATTCTAGCATATCACTCGGATGTCCCCTCTCTGGGATTTTAAAGTTTACACAAAAGATTGTGCTGGAATAAGTTAATTCCTTGTGATCACTAATACTTTAATGTCCCCTGAGAGGGGACAGCAGAGTGATATGCTAGAATTACGATGTCCCCTGAGAGGGGACAGCAGAGTGATATGCTAGAAATATGATGTCCCCTGAGAGGGGACAGCAGAGCGCAAAGGGTTAAATACCGTAGCAAAGCATGAGTATCTGGATGTTAGGTTTATATGGTTTTAAAAAACCTGCCTAATTTGGTTTCCCTAATTAATAAATACTTTTGGCAAGTTAAGTAGAAGTTGATTTAGTAGGTTGGAAGATACATCACATACAAAATGATTTTAAATATATATTGAGATGTTTTGGGTAGCAGTTTGGTGTTATTTGATTGATTCAATAGGCTTATTTTGTTTGGCTGAGTGGTTAATGGCTTTTGGTCAAATCAACTGGACACAGTTTAGTTTTGAAGGTGATTAGTTATTAGTTGATATTGATAAGTTCAGTTAGGTTTAGCTGAGTGGTTGGTGGTTTTTGGTTGATTTGATTGAGCAATTAGATTTGGCTGAGTGGTTTTGTTTACCTGTAAAATAAAATGTAAATTGATAAATTTGAATATATGAATTTATATAGACACTGTAGCAAAGCAAGGTAAATTGGCTAGTAAATAAATAAAGTTAATCTGAAGCTATTGCTTCACTGATGCCGGAATTAAGTTAATCTGGGTTGTATTAGTCCCACAAGTATCCATTGCTTCCAAGCCAATGTTGATATATTTACTAAATTAATGGGCAGATACTTGACCAATACTTACAAAAGTAAAATGGGACCTAATTTGGATCATTCTCTATTTTTGAAGATGATCATCCAAATTGGTCCAATATTTCCATAGTTATGCGCAAACAAACAGAAAAAGATTGGGGTGGCTGTTTTGTGGACACGGCCGTGTGTTTTATGTGAATACATGTACATAACGGGTAATATTTTCTTTAAGAATATTATATGTATGTCATAATCATTTTTTACAATAAGAAGCCCTTCAGATTTCCATGTTTTATTTGTGATGGCAACATTTTCTATCATTGGGTTCAGGAAATAAACAAGTAAACAAATATTTAATGTTATTACTTTATTAATGATAGGTTTGTGATATGAAAAGTATGAAACAAATGGCATACAGGATACATCAATATTTATGGTAGACATTAAATCAATACATGTATTATCTAGAATTGTTGGAGAAGTTTTGATGTAAGACAAATTAAACTCACTGAGTATGAATTCAAGCAACTAGCGGTCTTGCAAGACATTAACATTGAAGTCTCTGACCATCATGATTGGTTAGTGAGATCTGGCTTATATTTGGATATAATTTTAACAATATTTCTAGAATACTTTAATAGCAATTATAACATACAGAGCTTGATTTCTGCTAACGCTGTGCCCAGATGGATGTATACACACCCAAGTATGAATTTGAAGATTTCATTGCTGTTACATTTACTAGACAGATATCACCAACCTTTGGGTCTTTGATCTGAAAATTCATCTTTGAAATGTCAATGCTAACTCTGTTACAATCAGTGAAGCTATTGATGTTGCAATATATGATGACTTCACTGGCTATGCAACTTGATGATACTGCCACCAATGATATAGTTGCAATTTGTCTGCACTTAGAGGTGTTACAATATGATCCCAGATCAAAGCCAGGCACCTGCACTGACTTGAAATCTTCCATCCACATCTTGCTAAACTGCCAAGTAATCAGATTGATTGATGATGAAATTGGTAGAGATGTCTTCTGAGTGTGCAACCAAGCTTTGTGCATTAATGGCAGTGGTAAATATAAGACAACGTTGATCAGGAACATAATTGCAAATTTTTTTACTTGTGCAACTAGTGTCAGAAGTGGATGTTGGGTCAGTCACTGGTACTCAACTCATATCTCTCTAACTGTAGGAGATGCCTGACCAAATCCATGATAAAACTTAAAATCATTTTGGGCATTGATAATATAAAGGCCATCTAACAATATGACACACCTCAAAGCTACATAAACTAGTTGGTTTTGCTGCACTTTGTCATATTGATACATGACTTGATCAAAAGTGCCTTCTTGAGATTTATGTATCCTGATTGCATATGCTGACACAATGAGAAACTGTATTTTGGCATTTGATTGTCATACCTAGCAGTATGTTGGCACTGCGTGTTGTTATTGGTGTCCACTTGAAGTTTAGAACCTCATGCTTGCAGATTAAATGTGGCTTAGCTTTGAGTTGACATCGTCGGCCCATCATCTCAAGCAGGACTTCAATTCATAGTCTGAATTGCTGTTTGTGTGTGGCCACGGATTTTGACAATTCTTTCTGTGCCTCTAACTCCACAAAGTGCTTGTCTTCAATGAGCAGTTCTATATTTTTAACACACCAATAGTGCCATTCACTATGCCATCCTCAACATCAATGTTAGTCATAATCATGTAAGGGTAATCCACTGCAAGAAGGATCTTATAAGGCAGTCCACCCAACTTGACATTCTCATTTTGTGAAGCTTTTGCTAGGCTGTAGCAGCTTTGGTGTGATTTTTGTAGCCAATCAAAGTGTCATCAGCAATGCCATATGTCTCTGTCACAATAGCACTGCAGTTGTATGAGTCCACGCTGTGATTTTGATGATACAAATGCACAACGCCAATCAAGTTCATATTGCACCACTATTAGGTTCTGAATTGTGAATCAATTAGTTTAATTTTATTAACATTGAGTCACTCTCCATTGCCAACTTTAGTAAGTATAGCAGAAAATGTAGCGTCACTTTGCCACATTACTTGCTGTAGTGTATAGTGGTTTAACAATTGCCAGAGTGTGGCATCACCAATCATGTTGCATGGAGATCAATAAAATGGGTGTAGCATTAACTGGTGGCATTTGGCAAAATTCACTGCAGAAGAAAACATTCATGCCGCCAAATGGTTGATCATGCACACCAGTGATCTCCTGAAGATGTAAGTTGATCTTGTGTAACACATCTTATCCTATTATGCTAACCTCATCAATTATCATGCATTTTACACTGACAAACATAATTTCTGTAATTTTGCAGAATCTCTCATAACATTGTGCCAGTCTGATGCAATTGTGTAATTTTGAAAGCAGAATGCATAGTTATGCATTGGATATTGACAGCAGCTTTGCCAGTGGAGGCACACACTACAAATGCGTTGGTCAAGTAGTTGTGTTGCACTTTAAATCAATTGTATATTTTAATTGTGAGTTTCAGCACATAGGTCTTATCAATACTGGAAGAGCCGGTGAAGAAAACCTGGATTGATTCCAAGTTGAGTGTGTGTAAACAAAGTATCACCTCCAGAATTATCTCTCATTGACCAGAGTTAGTGTTATGCATCATGTGACAGTTTTCAACTTTGGCCACTGCATTTGATCACTGGCAAAATGCAGACATGGATGTCACCATAGTCACAGCATCAAAATCATCTGCATTCTCTACACCGCCTTGCTGTACTATACTTTTCACAAACTCCTCGCGCTGTTGCAGGCACCCAATAGATCTTCATTGTCAAACTGTTTTCACATCTGCTGCAGTTCCTTGACCACACGTTCACTATCAATGCTTGATTCATATTGTTTGTGCTTCTCCATGATCTCAGCCTCTCTGGCATCATAAGTCTCCATAAATGCATCACAGTCAATTATGTCAACTGCCTCACAGCAAAACAGTAGATATAACGTGACCATCTCTCATTTGTGGTTCACAATATCATTGGTCTCATATGATCTGTACCATATAATCCTACAACAGTCTCTTTTATGATATGTGACTGAATGTGCATTAACATCCTCTGTGTCATCCTCATCATCTTCACTGCACTCTTTTTTATTGTCGTCACCTTGATGTTTTCTCTTTTTGTTACTGACATCCATATACCAAGTGACAAAGTCAGCCAAGCATATCAACTCTAACTCTGTGGGCCTATCCTTGTAATGCTAAATCATTGTTTTGGTCCAGATGTCAGTGCTGTTTTTGTCTAACCATTCTCTGTCCATAACGGCCTTATGCTTGTGAGCCTTCTGTCTCTTGTGTGGCCAAACAGTAGAAATGTAAACTACATCAACGCTGGCTATACTCATTTTTTGGCAAAGCAAGTACCAGACAGCCTCTTGCAATGACATCTCAACCGTGTTAAGTAACTTCAAGCTGAGTTGTTTCAACAACTGTAGATATTCTTTATTCAGGTATTCATCATGTAACTTCATTAGCTCACAATGTAGATGGCTAATGCCTTGATTTGACTTATTAATGTACTCAACTACATAAGCTGCACAGCTGTACTCTTCAAGTATGAACTGCAAGTCGCTATTAGAGCCCAGTGTTTGTGCAATCCATGGATTTAAAGTGTTGGTATAAATCTCTGTGAAGTCATGTTTAAACATCAACGTTGGCTGACATAATGTAGATCAGATTATATCCAAGTACTGTGCCTTTGTTATATTGTTCTTAATATAGAACTTGCCAAGTGTGTCATAATGTTTTTCCTCTAGTAGCTTGCACAGTTTATCTGCCTTTAGTTGGAAAATGCTGTGGCTACTGTCATCTTTTGACATTGGCAGTAGAACTCATGTCCTGCTCATCAGCCAGTAGGGTATATTGAAGCGGCATGTTGTTTCACCTTGTTTGGTACAATTAAATATATGTTGATGAACTTGATTTTGTTTTACTAATCACCTGGCAAGTCATCACAACTAACAGAACACAGATCGGTGACCAGTTGAATGGTATTAGAAATACTTATAGACATGGGCTCATGATAATCACAATTGAGACACAAAAGGATGTGCACATGCGGACTGCCACAGTGTTGAAATTGAATTCGTTGAAAGAAGTTCATAACACAATACTAGCCAAAGGGATTCATCTTACCCTTGGCTTGCAGCAACGCCATCACACAGTCTACAAATTTATTGAAATAGATGCAACACACAATAGGATCTTTGTTAACCAAGTGACTGTGCATGGATTGAGTCAAATCTACTAGTGGATCAGTTATGCTTACATTGGTAAATGCATCATTCAACTTATGCAGTATCTTGAGAAGATTTGGCCAATGTATTTTGTTGGCACTCAGTGTAAGGAACATCAATGGCTTGCCCAGCTGGTGTATCATTGTAAAAAGATCCTTTTTGCAATCCATCCAATACTGCACAGAATTCAGTAAAGATTTGAGAAATGCACAGTGTTATCTACACACTCATTGAGGAAATTATGATCTTCCAGCATTTTGCAAGTGATATTAGCATTCTGTCATATGCATTGGAATATACTGTATATTCCTTTGATGACATGCGGCCACATAATTTTCATGGCCATGTACAAAAGGTGCTTGGATGTGACACTGTGGCGATCACTTCTTCATATCTTTATTGTTGCAATCATGAACAAGGTAATGTGCACATCCAATTTGAACTGCCTGCCAGTACCATAGTATATTGCAGAGAATGATAGTTCTTTGGTATACAAGTTGTAAATAATGTTCAGTGGTGTTGAATTGTGGCCTGGAGCAATGTCAAGACAAGTTTCCTCATTCCACAGCATAGTATGCTTCCTTGCAAGTAGAACCTCTGACTCCAGTTCACCACTGTCACACTGTAGATACTCAATCAGATCATCACCAGTGGTGTTGGCCGCCACACAACTGGTTACTATGTTAGCATTAAACAAATCCCAGTTTACTGTGATCTTGTAATGCTTATACAATGGTTGACCAATTAAGAATAGTAACCAAGCTTTTACCACTGACTTTTTGACCACGCCGCTCAGATATGTAGATTTATGTAATATGTTCTTCTTAATGTTGACATTGAACGCCTGATCATCATCCAATTGACGCAGTAGCTGTTGCACCATTGTGTCCACATTGATGGGTACATTAATGACTTGTCCAATGATGCCATAGCTGCCATTGTAACACAACTGACATATCTGCATAAATGACAGATGTGGTGATACTAGACATGCACTGATTAGTTCTAATGTGGGCAACCCATGTTGCTTAGATGGATACACAAATCTGTTCAAATGTGACAATATGGGAAATTTATCCAAGTCCAGTGATTTTCTACATGTACCACACAGCTTAAAGTCAGCCACTGCCTCTTCTGGGAAAGTATTACTAAGCAGCGGTAAGTGTTTTCCTTTGGTGGCTTCAATGAACGCAGAAACCATAGATGGTCACACACATCACACTTATGTCTGAATGGATTTTTAATAAATATAGTAGTGAAACGTGCACTAGCTGCTGCCCAATGCGTATTCATAATTAGCAATTGCACACAATCAATGTCTATATAGTCCAGCGTTGATATAGAAGCAATTCCATCATCCACTTGCATAGTCTTGGCCACTCCAGCTGTAGACATACTGGACCATTGTTGATCCGCTTAGACACCTTCATTCTTTTAAATTCCTGGCACCTTCTTCACTCTTTCATATAGGGCTAAATGGGTATCATTGGATGCCTTCATTTTTTTATGTTCCTGGCACCACTTCACTCTATCATATGGTGTTTTAAGGTATCACTGGATTGCTCTTGGGAAGCCTTTTACAACTGTATACAATTTCTATAATTTGATTTGGCTTTTTGATGAGTATAGGACAACATTTCATTATTTATTTTAATTTTTGACATGATATATGTCCTATGACTGGGGGGTAAGTTCAAAGTATAAGATCATAACTGACAAGCCTTTATCATTATGAGTGTGGATTGTTTTTACATAGGTTGACCAATAAAATCAACTAGATTTAAAAATGAATTATTGTAGATGGCAATCAGTAAAAAGATATAAATTGACCAATTAAATCAATTAGATCTAAAATGAATTATTTTAGATGGTGATTAGTTTATTTAGTATAGATTGACCAATTAAATTAACTAAATAAATAAAATGAGGCAATATAGTTAGTTATCTGAAAGCATAATATAATTGACTGATAATATCAACTAAATAATAAAAACTCTAAGTAAAAACTGCCAACCTTATACCTGAAACATTGGACTAATCAAGTCAACTGAACAATTTTATATATATATATATATTATAGAATATTTGTGTCAAGTTATTCTGAGATTGGTAAATAGTCTAAAAGTAGGTGTTGAGAACATGCATTTATAATAATTTATAAGATGATTTCCTAAACCACCAAACTAAGATGCTACTTAATCTATATAAAAACAAATTCTTTGATCATTTAGCTATCAAGTGGTGTAATTAGATTTTAAATGTAGATGATAGATATGTAGCCACAACACAAAACTGTATCCCCCAATTTTATTGCTATCAGTTTTCTGAATTGCCTCCCAACATGGAAGCAAATTTAAAGACATATTCACATCAAAAATAAAAAAATATACATACAGGTCAATTTGATAACATTCTTCTTTTTCAAAGTCAATTAAAAATGATTTAAAATCACCCAAGTGGGCTGAAATCTCTACTTAATAAAAAAATTCAAGACTTAGTGACTGACTGACTGACATCTGAAACCTTCAATTCTGATATGGTCAATCTATTTGGGTGAGTGGGTGAGAATTGATGAATCTTATTGAATCTTAAATTATCAAGACTGATGGGTTTAATCTATTTGGGTGAGTGGGTGAGAATTGGAAAATATCATCTGATAAATCACCAAATTGCTCACCTGAAACTCAACAAAAATCTTATTAGACTTTAAGTAGGTTAAGCAAAATTAGGATAATCAGCTCATCAGCCACAAGGACAACAATGGAGATGTTAGTCTGAATGGCTTTGAGGGTAGCGTTGGCACAACCTATAAGCTATGTCAGTGTGAGCTTATAAATAAACCTGAGCAATGTCAGGTAGTTTCACTTGTAACCTTATAATTTTGTTACTTATAATTTAGTTATTGACATCTAACTTTATTTAATACAATGCTAAATTTGACACCCTTTTTCTCTCTCACCAATATGTGCCAAAAATAAATGCAGAACCATTCTGCAGTGACCACCAACTTGCTGAAGGTGCTGTTCTCTCCACTGAATGTTACCCTTTCTAAAAGCTGTCATAAAGTCTGTCACAATTTTTGCAGTAGGCCCCCTCAATTCCCTTCTGGATTCCTTTTACCAGCAAAAAAGAAATCATCTCCTTGTACCAGAAAACCAATGAGGCTGTTTTAAACTTTTATGCATCTGCTAAACTTGTCATCTACAAAAACTTTCTAAAAGTAAATTGTGCCTTTTCCTTATTCCAAATTACTCGTCTACAAGCTTAAAATGTTATATTGCCAAGTATTACAAGGCAGTTTTATTGGCTTAGACTCCCACATTTCATCACCCACCCCCCATGAATCCCTATCTTCAGGTGCTCCCACACCCTTACTTTTTGCTTTATGCCACATCTTGGGCAATAACACTGAGGAGGCTGTTGTGCCTCCCAATCCTTCTTCCCCTTCACCATGGTGGGATAGGTGGTTCTCCACTCTCTGCCTAGTCTACTTAATAAAACACATTCACTGATTGACTGACATCTTTAACTTCAAATCTGATAGGCTCAATCAAACTAGGAAAGTGGGTGAAAATTGGAAAATATTATTTAATAATACACCAAACTGCTCATCTGAAACTAAATAAAAATCAGTGTTAGAGTTTTAAGTAATTATCATAGATTAATAAGTAGATTTAGGATAAACAACTCATCAGCCACAAGGGCAACACCAAAGCTGTTAGTACAAGTGGCTCAAGTGTAGTGCTGGTGCAGCCTTTAGGCTTTCTGTGAAAGCTCATAAATAAATCTGAGCAACTCCAGGTAACTTCATTTTATAATATAAACCCTAAATTAATCAGCTAAAACCCTCTGGGAAATAAACCCAAGCAACGCTGGGTAACTCTGCTAGTCTTAAACAAAATGATTAACTTGATAATTAGCCAAATGAATGGTGGTTAACTGGCTTCTAGTGCAGGTTTTGAGTTTAAATAAAAAGTGTGGTATATTTTACCCCACATTGATAATTAGCCAAATGACCACCAACCACTTGGCAAAACTATTTAAACTATTGATCAACTGAATATCAAACTGCTCTGCTGTAATATATCAATTACACTGGACAACAACAATTTTGTTACATGGTTAATATTTGCTGAATATTATATACTGTTGAGTGCTGATTCAAAAGATGAGTCAGAAAGTCCCTATTGGTCTCAGTTTTTTTTGAAATTGCCCTTCTTACTTCTCTAGAAATTACATGGTCATGAACTATGCAAGTGCAATATATATAACATCATTGATTTACTTTTTGCAAAATTTATGTTGCTATTTAAACTGTATACCTATTAATTTATTTCAGGTCATTAATATCCATGATAGATAAGTTTATTATGTCAACACAATAACACACTACACCAGAAAATCAAAACAGAGCAGATTTTAGGTATGTTAAAATTTCATGTATGTATAAAAAACATTTTTCAAAGAAAAGTAATTACAAAAAACTATGCCTGATAGAAAGAAACCATTTACACATTTGAAATCAGCGTCAAAAAATCTATAAGATTCAGATGTTATCATTTTTGTAACAAACAAAGAACAAAATTTTTTTGTCCAGTGTTACTATTAAAACATATGAAATTTTCACTTCTTACAGATAATTTTTTTCTCTACATATATAAAAATGAATGTATGTGGTATGTATGTATGTCCCGAATGCATTCCTATACCATTCATCCAATTGTGATGAAACTTTGGTGAGTTGTTATGTGCATTCCTGAGAAGGTTTATGAATTTTAAAAAATATTATTTTAATAGTAAAATAAAAAGTTTTATATGTAACAAGTGAAAATTTTATATGTTTTTAATGGAAATCGGTATATTTTTACGGCCGAGAAGTTTGATATTCGGTTGATTCGATAGTTTAAATGGTTTTGGCGAACGGTTGGTGTTTAGGGTTGATTAAGCTTAACGGTTTTAATACAGAAGTTATTGATTGGTTGATTCGATAATTTAATTGGTTTTGGTAAGTGGTTAGTGATTTTGGTTGTTTCGATACATTTAGTTTTGGTTACGAAGCGGTTGGTGATTGGTTGATTTTTAATCTAATGGTTTTAGCTAAGTGGTTTAGTTAATTCGATAGGTTTAATTGGGTATGGCTGAATGGCTGATAGAGTTTATATTTTTTGTACTAATGGCTGATAGAGTTTATATTAATTCAATATAATTTGATTTTTTTAATATTATCGAATACCATCTACAAATAAAAAAGAATTGATTAGGATCATCAGGTAAACTTAAAGCCCACAAACAAATCTGTGTTAAACTGGGTATCAACAAGAATTAGCCAAACTTTTATTTACAAAACTATCATTCTGTTTATTTATTTATACCGGATGCATTATCTCGAGCAAATAATCAAAAATCACCAAACTTGGCACAAGTATTCTATAAAGTTTGGGAACGGAATGCTAATATGTAATTATTTAAGATAATCATATAAATTTTAAATATCAGTTCTATTTAAGATCTAGAACATATCTACTTAATAAAAAATTTCATTCACTGACTGACTGACTGACATCTGAAACCTTCGAGTCTGATAGGGTCAATCTATTTGGGTGAGTGGGTGAGAATTGGCGAATCTTATCGAATCTGAAATTATCGAGCCTGATGGGTTCAATCTATTTGGGCGAGTGGGTGAAGATTGACAAATATCATTGAATAATTCACCAAATTGCTCACCTGAAGCTAATCGAGTCTGATAAGTTTAATCTATTTGGGTGAGTGGGTGAGAAATGGCAAATAAGATCAAATCTGAAACTATCGAGTATGATAGGTTCAATCTATTTGGGTGAGTTGGTGAGAATTGGCGAATATTATCTAATAATTCACCAATTTGCTCATCTGAAGCTAATCAAGTCTGATAAGTTAATTTATTTGGGTGAGTGGGTGAGAATTGGCAAAAATTATCTAATAATTCACCAAATTGCTCACCTGAAACTCAACAAAAATCAGTATTAGAGTTTAAGTAGATTAAGTAGTTGGGATAATCAACTCACCAGCCACGAGAGCAACAGTGGAGCTGTTAGTCTGAGTGGCTCGAGAGTAGTGCTGGCACAGCTTATAGGCTACAATGTGAGCTTATCATCTGATAAACTTTAAATACTGTAGCAAAGCATGGGTATCTGGATGTTAGGTTTATAAATTTTAAAAACCTGCCTAATTTGGTTCACCTAATTAATAAAATACTTTTGGCAAGTTAAGTAGAAGTTAAGCTTTTTCTTTCCGCTCGAACTCACTTTTGAGCAAATTTATAAAAAACAAGAGTTTAATTTACAACTGCCATCTGCCCACGTCCATTTTCCAGTTAATGTCCTCAGATCCACCGCCTGCTGCTCCAGCATGGGGCAGCAGTGCTCCACCTCCCAGCATTTTCCGCCCTGCAGGAAAATGAATTCAGATGGGCTCAAACAGTTCACCAAACTCTACTGGCCATTTTATCCCCCCATGGGACTTAACACTCCATCTGGTGCGCATCCACCCCTCTCACCCCCATCCTCTCATCCTACTCAGATCCAACATCTGATTTTGCCTCCATATCAAATATGGGTATTTATTCCTGTATGCTGACAAGGCAATAATCAAAGTGGCCACCACTGCATTTGCACTGGCTGGTTTCATCGATTTCTGCCCTTTTAAGGGCTATTTTGATATTGGCTTCCAAATGGAGGAGGATGCTGCAGCAGCAGCCTCCACCCCCTAATATACAAAAACACCCTCATTTCTATCACCCAAACTCACCTTCCAACAGATACCACAATGGTGGTGTCATTTGTGAATCTTCCCTCCCACCTCCCACCCCAAATTTTATATGAACAGTTGGTGGCAGGGCTTATGGCTTATGGGACACAACCCAACCTTGTCTTTGCTGTTCCTTCTGGTGCAGAGTGCCTTGCTGCATCTCATGCCACTGCCACCATAATCCCCACCACCCTGCCATTGCCCAACAAATTCCTCCATGCTCATATTGCAGCAGTGCCTGAGCACTTTTTTTGGGCTCAGGTGGATAATGGTCACCAAATTTGTCCCCTCTGTTTGGGACTTGACCATTCCAAAAAATCCTGCCCCTGAGCCACTTCCTCTGATGTGGGTCTGGAGCCACATTCAGTGGGTCCCAAATGGGGTGTTTTGCTGCCCCCTCCCACCCAACATTCTAATTTGATGGGCCAGAGTGAAAAATCAGCCCCCACCAAATTGACTACCCACATTCACCCACCCAAATCTGCCCCCACCAATCAGAGTCAGGCTTGGACCACCATTTGCTCCCAAGTTGCCCAGTCAACTCTTACCCAATCCAAAACTTCATCTGCTATTCTTGTGAACTAAAATCCATGGGACCTACTGGCCAAAATTGACAAATCAGGTAAAGTTATCATGAGTGAACAAACTGGTCAACCTCTCAGCCAGTTTGATTATGGTCAGGCTGAATTTTTCCTTCCTAATTTTGATGATAACCCACCTCCCAAACATTTTAATCACTACCCAATGCTGCCCCCTACCAAAGTGACCACCAGCTCACCTTAGCTGTGGTGGCCTCTCCCCATTGCCAAAACCTACACAAAGCAGTGGCCAAATCAGTGGCTAAACTCTATGAAGGGCTGCCCACACTCTACTTTCCCCCCAATTTCCCAAATCTCTCTGCAGTGACATCTCAAAGTTGTTTGACAATGCCAAAGCCACTATCATGCATGTCACTAAACCAGCAGAATTTAACCCATCTGCTAAATTCATCCACAAGAGTATCACCAATTTTGCCAAACTCCCTGAAGCCTGCATTCAAGCTGAATTTCATATTGCAGAATTTGTTGAAGCAATATACTGTGCTCAGCTTGATGAAGAGGTTGAGAACTTGTACTACAATGTCCTTCACCCCCACTATGCAGATGCCCCAACACCCTGGCTCTCCGCTTGGGTCCATTTTTTCAACCAAAATGACATGGCCACAGCAGATTTGTCTGAGGACAAACTGCCTGACCCCCCTCACCCTCAGCCATGGTGGGTTAGCAGTTTCTGCTACCCACCTGGTTTGCAGTTTAATTTTATCTTTCCATTCATTTTTGATCAGGTTTTAATTTCTGTGATTTTGGTAATGTCCGTCCCCTGGTTGGTGTACCTCAAATAAATAAGTTAAGTAGAAGTTGATTTAGTAGTTTGGAAGATATGTCACTTGTTCAATAATTTTAAGTATAAAGAGATGTTTCAGGTAGCAGGTTGGTGTTATTTGATTGATTTGATAGGTTTTTTTTGTTTGGCTGAGTGGTTGATAGCTTTTGTTTGAATCAATAGAACACAGTTTAGCTTTGAGGGGTGATTAGTTATTGGTTGTTTTGATAATTTTAGTTAGGTTTGCCTAAGTGGTTGGTGGTTTTTAGTTAATTTGATTGAGCAATTGGATTTGGCTGAGTGTTTTTGTTTGTCTATACATGTCATCTAAATTAATAGATTGAAAATCTTTAATTTTATAGATACCATAGTGAAGCATGGGTAAACAGCTAGTTATACTATAAAGGTAGAATAGGGACCTCTACCACTGCCTCCCCGAGTTCAATTCTGGTAAAGAAACTTTGGGTAGGGGATGACTATGACTTTGTTGAAGTTGTGCACCAATGCCCCAAACTGAGATAGTAAATAGCAAAGGCGGTCCATGAAGTTTCTGGCCTATCATACGCCATGCGTGGAGGTTTTCCAGATTTTATACTCCTTTCCCATTTATTCAATTTCCCCTTAATTGATGCAGTATTGTCCACAGGTCAGCCCACCTCAAATAAAATTTAAAGATTCAAGGACAAGTAAGATTTTGAGTTAAAGAAAAGCAAGTAAAAATGATGTACTGGCAGCATAGGATATTTTAATAATCTTGCAATCATTATTTTTCATCAAAATTATATTGAACTTAATCTTCAGTCAGTTTGGAGGGCAACCACTCCAGCTGAACAGAACCCTATAACTATGCAGGACAAGGATTATACCTAAATACCAAACCCACCTCTGGTACAGAAGAAGGATCTAGCCCATGTGGTAAAAGAGTGCTGGGTCATAGCTTTCCTAATTGGGTACAAGTCCAAGTTGTCCATTACTCTGACCCCAATTCTCTTTAACAAAAATTTTATAAGCTTATAAAAGAAATTATTCAGAATAGAAGATATCCTCTGGTGCTTTTTTCCTAAGCACTCATCATATCTATCTCCTCCCCCTCTGTGCCCAAAGTAAGTAATTTTATAAATAAAAACTCTAAATCAGACATTCTAAGCCTTTCCAGTTCCAAATCAATTAATTGAATATCCTGGGTAAGCTTAAAATCAATTTTAGATACCCAAATTTCTCAGAATTACTGTCAAGGGTTAAATTACTTCATGCTCTGAGGAATCTTTCAATCCCTTGAATCACACTCTAGAGCTCCAAATGCACCAAAATGCATTTTTTGAATGATTTAATGTATTGCATGACATTGATTTAATAAAATCCAATCCCCTGAAAAAGACTTTTGATGCTTGGCCAAATAAAAACAAAAAACATTTATTGCTTACACACATGTCTACTGTTACTCCATACCATAGCCCATTTATATTGTATATAGTATAGCTGTCATTAATAGAGTCAATTAACAATTAAATAGTTTATTCAATGTAAGCTGATCAGGGGACAAACATTACCAACTTCTCAAAGAGCTAAAACAAATTAAAAACCATAATGAATGAATTAAAATGCCCAAAGTGAGCATTTTAAATCACAAAAAATAAAAATCACAACCAACCAGGTGAGAAAGTGGAAAACTGATTATCCAACTATGGCAGAAGGGGAGGGAAAACTGGGAGGCTCATCATTGGTAGTAATTATCTTATCCCAGAGCAAGGTATGGGCTAAAGTGGAGAGCAAGGGTGTAGAGGCATCAGCAGTATGCAATTCAATATTCTCTAAGAAAAACTATTACAAAATAAGAGTGCATAGATAAGTCCACCAATAGAAATATAAATTGCTTCTTCAGCTTAGAACGCGCATGTCAGGAAGTTTGGAGAATGCGGCAATATTGATGCAGGTGATTTTGGTCTCTGTGCTACCACTTCAAGATTCTAGATTACATTATTGGCCTTCTTGTAAATATTTAAAATGACTTGCTTACCCAGAGTGGCTAATCTGGATGGGATAACAGGAATAGGGATACTCCTGCAAGCATCACCAATGACTTGGTGACAGTTTGTGAGGAGGATTACAGTTTGGTAAGGTAGGAATTAAAATAGCAAGCTGATGGTCACTTTGGAATGGAGTAGGATTTGACTAGGAGGCATAGAAATGAAATATTTTGGGCATCATATTTAATGTGTAAATAATTTTGGTGGAGATTGGATTTCAATAAAATCACTTAATTTATTAATCTCAGCCAAAAAGCCCCAAGGGTTCTGGTTACATTTATTTGGGGAATTGGCATAAGATTGAGTCTTAGCTGGCAAATTGAATAAATCTTAGGATCATTTTATAGGCACAGCCACTTCCTGATTGGCTGAGGTAGTTCTGAACGTTGAAAAATTTATATAACTGGATGATAAGCCTAAATAACTACTGGCAGATCATTTTTTATCTGTTGATATTAGGTCTAATTAATTTTTATTGATTGGTTTAAAGATGAGTTAACACCAAGTGAGTTGATCTTAGCAAATAAGAGTGAATTCTGCTGGAGCCTCAATGATTGTCATGGAAACTGGACGCAAGAGGTTGCTGAGGGAAAGACCTAGGCCAAAGGTGTGACAACAAGGCCAAGTGACCCAACAAATTGAAGAGACGTCCTAAAAGGTTTATATTATGTTTCCATATAAATCTATGGTGCAAGATGCACACCAAACTGGCCACACTCATCAGGGACAAGATGCACTGGGAGCTGGGAAGGGTGGCTTAAAATCTAGGACAAAGGGCGGTAAAATAGGAAGTGGAAGAGCTGGCAGAATGGGCAGTGGAGTGGGTGGAGGGCTCATGTTCAGCTGTAGAGGCAAACCAGAGCTGAAAGCAGACTCTGGCCATCATAAAATTTTTTAGAGGTGTATTTTTGTTAAAAATAACAAAAAAATTCAGAAAACTTGCCCAAAAATTCCTAAACTTTAGTTAGATTGATCAGAGTATCTAAAAAAAGCAAAGCCTTTCATCAGCTTGGGACTTAATTAAAAGGATAATAATTCACAAAGGTTCAAAATGGTTATCAAAATCTTATCCAAGCCTTAAACTTTTCATTTTTTAACAAAATTGAAATTTTATAAATTTGGCCAAATTCTGTAACATTGTATTGTATAATTTTATGGATTTTTAGGTCGATTTCCACCATATTTTCACCTCAGTTGGGCCGTTTTCCTCAGCCCTAGCTGGCAAATCCAGAACCTATTTTCTGTCAATGACCTTAGAGAGGTCATCAGTGACTTTTAGGGGTTCTGTTCTTTGCTCAAAGGGCTTGTTGGACTTGGACTTTTGGAGGGGTGGTTAATACCAGGAAATATATCATTAGCTTTGACAATGATGAGGTAAAACTTCTAAAAATGTAGTGAATAGGGAGTAACTAAGCTGAAGTTCAAAACTGACCATAAACAACAAATATATGAGTGGTACAAGAAGTGAAGGAAGGGAATTGGTTGATTAGAAGAAAGAGATTGGATACTAAAGAAAAGGAGAGTCAGCAGTAGAGGCTGCTCATTATATATATTAAATTAAATAAAAGGTTGTCACCAAAGCAATTGCTTCATGTTCTTATGATATTTACAAGTTTATTTTGGGGACCAACAATCTCCATATTGTCCATCCGTTGCTCAGTAGGCTTGACCCTGTTTACCTTTTATGGCAGTTATTAAATATATCATTGATTTTGTAACAGTGGTGCTCACTACAAGGGGCTCATTTATCAACATGCTAAGAAGTCCTATATTTGTTAAACAATAGCGCAACTGTTTCAACTTGAGGGGATACTACCCAGTTTATTAAGATAGCCCAATATGTGGAACTAAACCTTGTCCTGGATACCTTACTTCAGATGCAAAAAATGCTTTTTTATAAAAATAAGGGTATAACAGATCAGCTTGACAAGGCCTTCCACCAACTGCACCTAGTTGGTTGCCAAGCCAGACAACTTGCCAATCTCTTGGATGGCACTACAGAGCGGCTACACTGTGCAGAGCATAAATTGAATAGTTTTGCTAGAGAGGAAGACATTTGCGTTGACAAGCTGTCCCCAATTAACTGCAATGGAAACATACATTATTTGGTAAGTGGTTTGAATTTGCAATAGAGGAGGCTTTAAATTGCATAAGGCTAAACTGTTGTTGTCCACACAAAATGTAGAGAGTGCAGACCAAGTTATATGTCACTTTAAGAATAGCACTGTAACACATCAGGAGGTAAAGGATATTGTGCTCCATCTGTTTAGTGTGTGACAAAGATGGCGCAGCGCAAGGCCAATTTTTTAACAATACAATTTTATTGGAATGAGTCTTTGGTGGAGTTTTAGGAGTAATTCACAACTGAGGCCCATATGTTAGTGGGTACAGATATTTTGACCACCAAGGATGTGGGCATCAAGATGATGGCAGCTGTTAAACATATTGGGAGCAGTATAATGCTATGGTCTCTTTTCTGCAAGAAGAAGCAGAAATATTGCAAATCATCAACTATTATGCCATTTATCTATCACTTTTAGTGCTCACAACATGGAACAAAAAGCCCCTGCAACTGTTACTAAATCCTCTTAAAAATAGACAAAAACGATTTGGCTATATTCCGTTGGATAATACATGGGCATATAACTATTTGGCGGTTCCTTTCTGCCCTCTATAAGGCCACCTGGATCATCCCCAGTCAAATTATAATTACTCAGTTAATTTCCACCCTGGGTTTTTGGGGGTGCTACAGATAAATGAGCCATATGTTAACGCCTTCTTCTATTGCAGCCAAAGAGTTCATTATGCAGCTACCTGACCTGGAAACCCACATGCCTATGTGGTGCCACCAGCCCTTACTGAACAGGGAAATGTTTGAGCGGACTAGAGATGGGACGCTCTACCTCCACTGATTCAAATTTATCTGGCCCTAATAGTTCTATTAAGTCCTTTGTGTTATCCCAGGACTTATTAAATGATTTATTATGCCAACAAACCCTCAGTGATGCCTATACCTTACCTCAAAGGGAGACATGAAGAATACAGACTTGGATTGGGTTGAGCACCACTAGTGCTAAAAAAGCATACAAACTCAGAGTTCCACCATGATGTACTAAAACCATATGCCTGGAAAATCCTTGAGCATGAAAATTCAGTTGAATCCAGACACTCCATGGATGTGGCCGCATTAGAGAGTGTGAATGTTGCAATGCCAGTAGAGAAAATTGTTCAGAATTATCCTCAAGTCAGTGTAAGTACAGGGGAACATCCCCTGTGCATAGAATGGTCGCTCTTCCCATTTTTGAACAAAAAGGGGCTGAAGAGGGCATCCATATTCCTCATCACCCAGGATGACCTCGCCCACATGGTAGATGAGCGCTGGGTAACAGCCTTCCCTCTTTAGATCCCTGCCCAAGTACCTTTGCTCACCTTGGCTGAACTCATTAGCCAAATTAAGGAAATAAGTGCCAAGGTCGCTGAATTGAAGTCAATAAGTCTGAAACTGATGGAAAATAAGCCTGTTGATTGGAATTTGCATAGTCAAAAAGGGATGAAGATTGGATAATCAGCCAGAATCACTGACAGTTTCAATTCAGCCAGCAGTGCAATTGTCAGAATTAACCCTCTCTCAAAATCATTGGGGATGATCCCTGAAGTGCAGCTCCCATCTGGCATATCAGGAGTTTCAGCCAATGCAGCACTTTTAACCAAATGAACAGCCTAGCAACTGGGCATGGGTGGGTTTGGAATCCTGAACCTGTTTCCAACCAATTGAGACCAGCCCTAAATAGGGTGGATCTGGGGGATTCCCATTGCTTGTTAGGCCAGATGCTGTCTTGCCAACTTCCAGAAATGCAGTCAATCTTTGGTTCAGGCGTTCAAGGATGAAACTGACAGCAACTAGACCTGCTGCCAAATCCTTTGATGTTGGTTCCCATTGAGCTTATCTGCCCCATCCCCAAATATTTGCTGGTTAGGTCAAACTTGAGGGACACAATTCTGGCTTGTTCCCACATCAATTGTCCACTTATTAATCAGTTGCATTGCACTGAGAAAATTGTTAGTCAATTTTTCTTCCTTTATTTTCCTAATAAAAATCCTTTCCCCATTTCAGTTTTTATGTTGGAAAATAAATCATTCTTTCCACTGGCACCCCAACACCCCTCAGGGTTTATGGCTGTAAAAGTCTGGTATTTCATTATGTTTCTATATGAGAAAATGACTCATCAGTAATTATTGGCAAAACTCCTTTTAGCTTCATATCTGTCATACCATCTATCAAAATCCAAAAATTGCTTGCTTGATTAATTAAATCCTGCATGGTGAATCAGGCTAAAGTTTGGCCAGTGGATCCTCAATTTGGCCAGTTGCTTACAGTTTTAGAACCATTCAAAAATGAAATAAGCATATGAAAACAGCTCCAACCTTTCTGGCTGATTTTGGGTTTAATTTTCCCCTCATAATCTGGAACTTCAGCCAAGGCAGGCAAATTGGTAAGCTGGGGATCCTGAGATCCCAGCTTGCTGACACTCTCCAAAAGCATTCTAGATACAAATAAAATAAAGATAAAATAAAATAGACTTTATTTAAGACTAGATTATTTGATAATAATTCATTAGGCCAGGTGCCAGTATTTATACCTTTAGGGCATCTCCTGGCCACATCAGAGTACAAAATTTCAACATATATTTTACCACCTCAGTTCAGCCCTTGAACTGATACAACTGAAACCTTTTCTTAGGTTTATTGGTGGCAAAATACTCTCAAAATTGGGAGGATTTCAGGTACAAAAATTGTGATAAAAGCATGCAAAATTGTCCTAAGATCTTTTTGATTTAAGTTTTATTATACTGCTGATGAAATAAACCTTCTGTGAAATTCTTTCCTCCATTGAAATAGATGATGTACCCTAATTGGGACGTCAGCAGGCCTCTTCCTCAATAACACTAGGTAACCCCTATTGGGCGGTCCATGCAAGTGCTATTGTGCCGATTATGCAGATCAATATATAAATTTCTGCCATAGGGCAGAAAATTAATTATGTTGTTTGTTTATTTGATTGTCCATGGGACTTTTAAACGTAACTTTGGGTCATCCTTGAATAATTTTGTATACAAATTTCTTTATATTGGTTTCAATTAATTGGGACTAGTTTCCTAAGGATTGGGGCAGAGATAATCGGCCCAACTGTGCAAATGTATTTGGCATGAGCTGCTGATAGAATAATTAATTAAATTGATATTAAGTTGATCAACTTGGCCAAGTAGTTGCAGAGAAGGTTAACCTAAATGTGTGGGGATATTTGAGATGAGCTCTATTAATATACATAAATCCATGTAGTAATTAATCAAACCTGAGCTGTATTATCATACTAAGTTTTAATTAGATTATTAGTTCAAGCATTAAGTGGGAAAATTGGCCCAATCTGTAGGTTGTTGAAGGGTTTATTTTTGAGTCAACCACAGAATTTGACATATTCCCCCATCTTGACTCAAACATAAGCCCTATGATTCCCAATTAACCTTCAAAGATTGTCATCATTATTAAAAATTTGGCCCAACCAGTGACAAATGCTTGAGTTGAATTCACATTTAATGTTAATTTTGGACTGACTGGCTGATGAATCTTGAGTTAAATCCTTTTTTGGCCTGACCAGCTGATGAATCAGGTTTAAAATCCTCTTATTGTTAAAAGCCTGAACTGCTGACAATTCTGGTGTAGGATCTTCTCCCCACCCCAAGTGCAAACTAAAGTAGTTATTAGGTAATATATATTTTTTAATTTTTTTTAGTTATATACTTTTTTTATTATTTTATATGTATACATTTTCGCATTATTTTATTTTTAATGCAATGCTAATATTTATATATTACGTTTTTTTCTTTTTCTTTTTTTCTATTTTTTTTCTTTTTAGATTGGCCAGCTTATTAGCCTTTTTATAAATTTAAGTGGACAAAGTTGTATATAAAATTGGTCCTAACTTCTCTATTAACATGTGTTGTTTTCTCCATGTTGGTCAAGGTATGCAATTCACTTTTTATAACAACATTGATAAGGCTGATTAGGTCAATCAGGCTTGTTTCCACATTAGCTCCCCTCACAGTGATAAGATTGAGGGAGCTGGAGGCACTTTTATCAGAGCTAATTTCCATCCTAATGTTGATTTCTCATCTGGCCAAATCTACCAGAAATTGCTTATTTAAATTCATCTCAGAGAGTGTCAACTATTTTGAGTGAGCACCAATTGTCAAGATCCAAGGATTGCTTGATTGATTAGTTAAATCCTGCATGGTAAATCAGGCTGAAATCCGGCCAGTGGATCCTCAATTTGTCCAGTTGCTTACAGGTTTAGAAACATAAAAAAATGCAATAAGCATATGAAAACAGCTCTAACCTTTCTGGCTGATTTTGGGTTTAATTTTCCCCTCATAATCTGAAACTTCAGCCAAGGCAGGCAAATTGGCAAGCTGGGGATCCTGAGATCCCAGCTTGGCAACACTCTACAAAAGTGATTTAAGATACAAATAAAATGAAGATAAAATAAAATAGACTCTATTTAAGACTAGATTATTTGATAATAATTCATTAGGCCAGGTGCCAGTATTTATACCTCTAGAGCATCTCCTGGCCACATCTGAGTACAAAATTTCAACATATATTTTACCACCTCAGTTCAGCCCTTGAACTGATACAACTGAAACCTTTTCTTAGGTTTATTGGTGGCAAAATACTCTCAAAATTGGGAGGATTTCAGGTACAAAAATTGTGATAAAAGCATGCAAAATTATCCCAAGATCTTTTTGATTTGAGTTTCATCATACTGCTGATGAAATACACCTTCTGTGAAATTCTTGCCTCCATTGAAATAGATGATGTACCCCTAATCAGGATAACAGCAGGCCTCTTCCTCAATAACACTAGATAACCCCTTTTGGGCAGTCCACGCAAGTGCTATTGTGCCAATTATGCAGATTGACATACAAATTTTCGCCCTAGGGCAGAAAATTGATTATGTTGTTTGTTCATTTGATTGTCCATGGGAATTTTAAACTTAACTTCAGGTCATCCCTGAATAATTTTGTATACGGTTTCTTTCTATTGATTTTAATTAATTAGGACTAGTTTCTAAGGATTGGGGCAGAGATAATTAGCCCAACTGTGCAAATGTATTCGGCCCAAGCTTCCAATAGAATAATTAATTAAATTGATATTAATTTGATCAACTTGGCCAAGTAGTTGCAGAGAAGGTTAACCTAAATGTGTGGGGATATTTGGCATGAGCTTTAGTTATATAATTAAATCCACGTCATAATAATCAGCCTGAGCCATGTTATTGTACTAGGTTTTAATTAGATTATTAGTTCAAGCAATAGGTGGGAAAATTGGCCCAATCTGTAGGCTGTTGAAGGAATTTATTTTTGAGTCAACCACAGAATTTGACACCAGCAGCAGTGCCTTTGACATTCTAGTTTGCTGTTCAGGTGCTCTAGCATCTAGGCTGGCAGGCTGATCTAATTTTAAATTGCTGTTTGCCTTACATAATTGACCAACCATTATTCCTAACCATTTCTACCTATCTCATAGATATTGCCACAGCAACGGTTCCTTCTTTTCAAATGACCCAGGTTGTGAAGAAACTTTACTCAGGTCATGTTGGTCTGGTACCACTCAAATGTCTGATTCACATCCCATAGCTGCTGTGGCTATGGTGCCCATGTCAGTATGTTTTGACTATCTGAATTGTGAAGGATCTACTCCCACTATGAACCTAGTGTTTTCCCCCAACTCTTCTATCATCTCTTCAGTATTGCTGGATTCAACTACAGCTACTAATAAATAGAACCTCACTTACTTCATACTATCCATGAAGATTAGTGTCAGGTCCCATCATGTTTCCTTTGAGGCTCTGGTGGATACTGGAACAGTGGGCAATTTTATGAGTGTGGAACTAGCCCAACAATTGGAGCTTGATCTGGATGTAGGTCCTTTGGTGATGGTTGCTTCTTCAGCCTCCCAGACCTCATACTTAGTCCATCGGCCAGTTTTGTTCTCAGTACACCAGTTCAGCTTTTGCAATTGGTTTTCAGCAATGCCAAACTTGGTGTTTACAGTTATCTTTGGGGTTGGATAATGGCTCCAGCAACATGTTAAGATTCATCCGGAGTCAAATATGTCAGCATTCTCTAATGATCAAATGGATGGAGAGTTTTCCTTAGTAATACACTCAAGAAAACACAAGGCTGTAGCTCCATGACTTCCCTTGTTTCCTCTTCAGGCCTTCCATCTGATTTTCCTGAAGTATTAATGCGTTATTGAAGTATCTTTGATTCTGAGAAGGTGGACCGCCTTCCTCCTCACACAAAATTTGATTTAGAATTCTGAACAACGGTACAGTTGATGAATATCAACTGCCCATTGTACCCACACATGGCAGAAGAGGAGGCTGCTTTAAACACCTGGTTGACGATATGCTCAAGAAAGGATGGTTGTTTAAAGAGATGTCGCCAATTGCCTCCCCCATCGTTTTCACCAAAAAGGCTGATAGTTCTCTTCGTCCCTGTGTGAATTATAGTCACCTAAATAAAATTACAGTAAGTGATCCCTACCCTTTAACCCTTGAGCAGACTATTAATCAAGCAATTTCAAAGTCTTGTATGTTCTCCAAGCTTGATCTCGTCAACGTCTTTAACCAAATAATGGTAATGGAAGGTCAAGAATGGCTTACTGCAATTCATACCAAATGAGGTATATTTCAGTTCCGTGTAATGCTTTTTGAGCTGAAGAACGCGTCAGCCACCTTTCAAAGAATGCTTGATAGTGTGCTAGGAGACCTCCAGTTTACATGTGCAGTTGCATATATTGAAGACATCTTGGTTCATTCCCCAACTTCTAAACAACATGCTAGAGACTTAGAAGTGGTTGTGGCTGCTTTGCACAAGGCGGGCCTGTTTGTCAAGCCTTTGAAATGCGAGTTTTATAAGGAGGAAGTTACCTTTCTTGGGAACCTGGTCTTAAAAGATGGTTATATAATTCCACCCAACAAGTTAAATGCCATCCACGAGTGGCTGACTCCAACAATCCAGAAACAATTATGGAGTTTCTTGGGTACCATTATTTTCCTAAAGAAATTTTTCCCCAGCCCTCTCCCAGTTGGCTGCCCCGCTCCACCCCCTCACGGATAAGAAAGCGCCTTTCTGTTGGATTCCTGAATGCCAGCAGGCGTTTGAGTCAATTAAAGAAGTATTCTTATTGCCCCCTATTCTAAAACACGTTGGCCCCTCCAAACTGTATATAGTCACTTGTGATGCTTCAGCAGTAGCTGTTGGGGCAGTTCTGTTCTAGGAGCATGATGGCTTAGAACATCTGGTTGCCTACTTTTTCTGGAAGTTCTCTTCAACTGAGCAATCATGGGCCATTTACAATAAGGGATTGGCAGCTGTAGCATGGACATTGACTCATTGGCGGTACCTGTTACAGGGTGCCCAGCATGAGTTAACTGTGCGTACAGACCACCAAGCTCTTTTATATCTCCATAAACCACAAAAATTGGCACGCAGGAAGGTTTGTACCTATTGGGATTTATGCAGTTTCAATTTTAAATATGAATTTGTGAAAGGCGCATTAAATGTGCTTTCCAACTTTCTTAGTCACAACCTGGCCCATTGCCCCACAGATTTGGATGAAATGGACTTGGTTACCATGATCCTCACCACCAAAATCCTTATTATTGTCCCACCTGTGGTCCCCTCAGTAGAGCTAGCTCTGGATGCTCCGCTTATATCACAGGTTTTGGCAGCACAGATGTTCTGTCCCAAAGAAGTGGAGTTGTTTGAGCAATTATCCCTTCAGAACCACAAACCTTCCCTGTATTCCTTGGTGAAGGGTCTCATCTATTTTTGGTCGCGGGTTTGGGTTCCTCCTTCTCTTAGATCCAAGGTGTTTTGAGCACATCATGACCCTCCCACGATTGGCCATCTGGGTAACAAAAAATGCATCAAATTGATCAAATGAACTGATAACTGGGTGGGATTAACTAAGGAAGTTCCAGCTTGGATCGCCAATTGCATTACTTTGCTTGAGCAAAGTCAGACCGCTCAGGAAGGAATGGTCTCCTACACCCATTACAACAGGCGAAGGGTCCATGGATATCGGTGTCTGTAGATTTTATAGTTGAACTCCCCTGTTCTAATGGGTTTACAGCAGTGATGGTGATGGTCAATCGCTTTACCAAATTTTTCCTATTTATTCCCTGTACTTCTGCAATCACATCCAAAGAAACTGCTCAGCTCTTTGTACGCCATGTGTTCTCAATGCTTGATCTCCCACAGGAGATCATTAGTGACCAGGGGCCCCAATTTACAGCGCAGTTTTGGAATGAGCTTTTTATCCATCTTAAAAATCACCCCTTGTCATTTCACCGCATACCATTCTCAGTCTGATGGACAAACTGAGCGGGTTAACCAAGATCTGGAACAGTATTTTCATTGTTACGCTTTGGCTGCACAGGATGCTTGGGCTAATGACCTCCCTCTCACCCAATTTGCCTATAACAATGGTACTCATGCTTCTACGGGGTTTTCTCCCTATAAAGCAACGTTAGGTTATAATCCCTCTTTTTTTGGTTGGTCCTTGTATATGTCCAGAGGCTCCTGCTGCCGCAAATCATGTTGAGCCTATTTGGTCTACCCAGTCCATAGTGTGGGAGCATCTCACAAAGGCTATTGATGATTATAAATGGTTTATGGATTGAAAATGGCTTCCAGGCCACAATATTATGGTGGGCTCTCACGTTATGTTAGATACTGACCATCTGCAGATGCAGGTACCTTCCCAAAAGTTTTCAAGCAAGCGTTTGGGTCCCCACTTGGTGGAGGAAGACTTGGGCAATGGTGCTTTTCAATTAAAATTGCCAGCTCATTGGAAACAGCACCCCATCTTCCATGTGTGTAAGTCTCAGGGAACGTACTTTGGCTCTTGATTGGGTCATCTTACCATTCCCAAATAAAAAGACACCAAAGAGGATGGCGGTACCTCTCATCACTTGGGGCGATCTCGCTCACATAGTAGATGAGCGATGGGTAACAGCTCATCTGCTTCAGATCCCACCCCCATTATCCTCACTTACCTCGGCAGAACTGTTGTGGAAATTAGTGAAATCTGTGCTGAGATTACCAAATTGAATCGGTCATATCTAATTTGGCTGGCAATCTGGCTGATGCCTAAAATTGAATGGCTGTAAAAGCATGAAGAATGAGATATTGGCCAGATCGCCCAATGGTTCTAATTCAATCACTAAACCAGTAGAACAAATATTGGGCGCCATTGATGAGGGTTTGAAGCCCTCTGATAGTAATTTGGGCGTTGCGCCTGATGTGCTGCTGTTGACTGAACGAATGGTTATATGACCAAGCGCGGGTGGGTTGGCCATCCCAAACCCTTTTCCAACCAAATGGACCCATCCCTATATGGGATGGCCTTGGGGTATTCTCATCACCCATTGGGCTAAATGCCATCATGCTAACCGTTAGAAATGTAGTTGAGCCCTGATTCAGAAGTTTGAGGTCAAACTAACAGAGACTCAGCCCACTGCCAAATTTTGCAATGTCAGTTCCTAAAGAATAAACCCGCCCATTCCCAAAAAATTCACCGGTTAGGTCAAATTTGTGGGTCCCAACCCCATCCTATCACTACCCAATCAACCACTATTTAATCAGTTGCATAGCACTGAGAAAATTGTTGGTCAATTTTCTTACTTTCCTTTCCAAATAAATTTTTGTTTAAAAAATCAAAATTTTTTATTCACCATTCCAACTGCATCCCAGATGGCATTTCCCTGGTGGTCCATCGCCCTGCACTCTGGGTGGACTTTACCAATTCTTTTACTCACTATGGCTCCCTCTATCACCAATTGGGCCCAGCGAGTCCAACACTTTTGGTTTTACAACCCCGCTCTTATGAACTTCCAACAACAATACATGGGGATCTTATGGCCCTATGTACAACAATGGAAAGAATAAAGCTATCTCCCTATTGCCCCCAAAAAGTTGGCCTCCCAAGCCAAGAATCTCGTCAAAACTATCCCAGTAAACCCACCTCACGCAGTTAGAACCACAGAGTTGGGGATGGGTTCAGTGTGGTTTGTCGTTAGGATACTCCTTACCCTGTTGTTTCACCCCCATTTTGTGGTATCACATTTCCTGGCTCCATATCAAGTCATATGGTTGGCAATTCCTATGGCATTATGGCTTGCTTTTTGGGTGCTCACGCATCCCAACTGGAAGGTCAGTCTAAACCTCTTCTACTGTTTCCATGACATAATTGACCAACCATTATTTCCAGCCACTTCCACCTTGGTTTTTAAAAGGGCGCCACAAAGGTTACCCTCTACCAGATGAATGTACAATCAGTTGTGTGTTGTTTGTTGTTCGTTTGGTCACCTTTTGACTTTAGGAGAAGCATCCGCTCTAATTTGGGAAACCTTCTTCAAGCCACCCAAGATATGCAGACTGCATCTCCTCTCACTTCCTCCGGCCTGGGAAAAAAATCAAGTATCCCCTCCCAAGAGATCGCCAAGCAGGTTCTTGACACTCTCACCAAAGTACAAATGTGGACAACAATTGCACTCAATAATGCTTCTGCGATATCTCATGCCCAACAAGGGCTTGTGTTGTTAGATGCTGTGGATGGAGATGCCCGCTGTTGGGTGAGAAGTCTTTTGCATTCTTCCTCACAAGAAGGAGACTCCATCCCCCTGATGGCTGTTGTATCAGCCGCCTTAAAACCCCTTTTGTCCCAATCAGACCACTTATTTAGACTGCTCCTTGCCATGGCCAAATCCCATAGTTTGGCTTCTCTGAATTCTACCTTTCATGAGCTGGCTCCCATGTCAGGTCTATCTATCAATATGCTTCAGGCAGTCTTTAGAGTGAGCTTGTATTCAGTTTCCACTCATCACGTGGTCTGGTCTACCATCCAGGAATAAGTAGATTAAATATGTGCCACCACAACTACTATCAAAGCGTTACTTCGCCATGTTTCCCCATATCAGAAGGAGAACTTTATGATAGGATTTCCTAATAAAGGCATAGACGATGCACCTGTCATCAAAATAGCAGTTGACATGGGTCCCAACCCTGCCATAACCTCTGAGTCTGAGTTGGCGTTTCTGGAGTTAACTATTAATGATTCTGTTCAAGCCCAGATGGAGGAAATGATTTCCCCACACTTGTACTTCCAATTTTTGCCCCAGCTAAGAACCCTGACCCTGCCCCAATGTACCCGTTATTTCTTCAGTCATCCATGAGTCAGTTGAATCTTCCAATAAACAGAATTCTGCTTAATTCCTTATACCTATGAAAATCAATATTGGTCCGCATCATGTCTCCTTCAAAGCTCTGGTGGATACCAGAGCAGCGGGGAACTTCATGAGTGTTGAGTTGGCACAACAATTAAAACTGGAAATGGATGTGAGCTCCTCATTAATGGTGGCCTCATCTGCTTGCCAGTCTTCATATGTCATTCACCGGCTGATATACTTCTCAATCCACCAATATAACTTCTGCAATCATTTTTTGGACATGCTGAAGTTGGTATTCCCAGTGATCTTGGGTATGGGATGGTGGCGTTGACAACATGTGAAGATTCATTTAGAGTCTAATACGTTGTTGTTTACCAAATGATGATTCAGAGAGAGATTTCCTTTAATCAACACCCTCAAGAAAATATAAGGGACCAGCTCTATCACTACCCTAGTTAATTCCGCGGGCATTCCGGCTGATTTTCCTGAAAGCTTAATGCAATATTGGAGAATCTTCGACATGGAAAAGGCGGATCGCCTACCAAAGCATACTAGGTATGATTGTGGATTTCAGACAACCGTGGAGTTATTGAACATCAACTGCCCGTTGTATCCCCATACAGCGGAGGAAAAGGTTGCACTCAATACCTGGTTGGACAATATGTTGAAAAAGGTTGGTTGTTCAAAGAAACTTCACCTGTCGCCTCCCCTATCATCTTTGCAAGAAAATTGGATGGATTGCTCCGTCCTTGCATGGATTACGGTCACTTGGACAAATTAACAGTTACAGATCCCTACCCATTGACTTTGGAGCAGACAATAATTCAGGCAATTACCAAATCCCATGTGTTCTCAAAAACTGGATCTGGTGAACGCTTTCAACCAAATTCAGGTGATGGAAGGACTGGAATGGTTGACTGCAATCTGAATGAGGCGAGGCATTTTTCAATTTCGTGTAATGCCCTTTGGGTTGAAAAATGCTCCCGCTATGTTTCAATAAATGATTGAAAACGCGTTAGGGAATCTTTGGTTCTCTTGTGCTATTGCATACATTGATGATATCCTAGTTCATTCCCCAACTCCTGAACAACACGCTATTGACTTGGAAGCGGTGGTAATTGCTTTGCATAAAGCAGGGCTGTTCCTCAAAGCTTCTAAGTGCGAGTTTTATAAGGAAGAGGTCACATTTCTCGGAAATATGGTTCTCAAAGAAGGTGTCACTATCCCCCCAACAAATTAGATCAATCTGAGAATGGCCAACTCTGACTACACAGAAGCAACTTCGGAGTTTCTTGGGAACTATTATTTTTTTGAAAAAATTTTCCCCTGCACTTTCCCAGCTGGCCGCATCACTCCATCCCCTCACTGGAAAAAACGTACCATTTTGTTGGACCCCTAAATACCAGCAGGCGTTTGAATCAATCAAGGAGGTGTTCATGTCTCCTCCCATTTTGAAACACACCAATCCCACCAAACTGTATATTGTCACATGTGATGCTTCATCAGAAGCAGTGGGCGCGGTACTGCTTCAGGACCACAATGGTCTCAAATATCCAGTCACTTATTTTTCCCAAAAATTCACTACTATGGAGCAGTCTTGGGCCATTTATGACAAGGAACTGGCTGCTGTTGCATGGGCATTAACTCATTTGTGGTACCTGTTGCAAGGTGCTTGTCATGAGCCAATGGTTTGCATGGATCACCAGGCTCTCTTGTATTTCCGCAAACCCCAAAATTGGTGCACCGCCAGGCCTGAACCTATCAGGACCTGTACAGTTTTAACTTCAAATATGAATTTGTTAAAGGTGCGCTCACAGTCCTTCTTGATTTCTTAAGCCATAGCCCTGCTCACTGTCCCTTGGAACCTGAGGAAGTGGATCTTGTTACCATGATCCCTGCCACTCAGATTCTGTCAATTGTTCCCTCCATTGTTTCCTCTGCCGCGTTGTCTCCTGAAAATCCATTATTGGCTCAGGTGTTAGCCAGTCAAATGGCCTGCCCTGAGGGCGTGGAGTTGGTCGAGCAGTTGGCTCACTTGAGTCCCAAAAACTCCCTATACTCCTTAGAAGAGGGACTCATTTACTTCCGTTCTCATGTTTGGGTTCCCCCCTCCTTCCACCCAAAAGTATTCCATGCACACCATGATCCCCCCATGGTTGGACATCCCAGTAACAAGAAATGCATTGATCTGATCAAGCGAACCTTCAATTGGGCAGGACTGACCAAAGAGGTCCTGGCTTGGATTGTTGATTGTGTTACTTGCGCCAGGGCCAAGTCAGATTGCTCCGGTAAGAATGGCCTCCCACACCCTTTACAGCAGGCGGAAGGTCCATGGACCTCAGTGTCCATAGATTTTATTGTCAATCTCCCCTGTTCTAATGGGTTCACAGCAGTGATAGTAGTGGTGGATCGCTTTACAAATTTTTCCCTTTTTATCCCTTGCACTTCTGCAATTACGCCAGAAGAAACTGCCCGTCTTTTTGTATGACATGTGTTTTTGATGTTCAGTCTTCCCCAGGAAATTGTTAGTGACCGGGGTAGTCAGTTTATCGCACAATTTTGGAGTGAACTCCTATCAATCCTGAAGATAATCCCCTGTCAATCCATGGCATATCACCCCCAGTCTGATGGTCAGACCGAGTGGATTAACCAAGTCCTTGAACAGTACCTGCGTTGCTATGCTACAGCAGCACAGGATACTTGGGCCAGTGACTTGCCTCTCGCTCAATTTGCATACAATAACAGGATCCACACATCCACAGGGTTTTCACCATATGAAGCAACGTTGAGATTATAACCCATCGTTTTCGAGTTGGGGCATGCTTGTGACCTGAGATTCAAGCTGCCGCGGATCATGATACCCATATTTGATCAACTCAAGCCTTAGTGCAGGAACACCTCACCAAAGCCATTGAAAAATTATAAGTGATTCACGGACTGTATGCGCCTCCCAGATCATGACTTTACAGTGGGTTCCTACATCATGCTTGATACCCACCATTTGCGAATTCAAACCCCTTCCTGAAAGTTTGCTAGTAAGCATTTGGGTCCTCACTTAGTGGAGGAAGTAATGGGTAATGGGTCATTCCGCTTGAAGCTTCCCACGCATGGGAAGCAGCACCCAGCTTTCCATGTTTCCCAATTGTCGCCCTTCAAGGGTGTATTTCCATGGACCCAGAACTGATCATCATCAATTATGAGGAAGAAGCTGAGGTAGAGGCTATCCTGGCATCTCGCAAGTCGCGACGTTCAGTCCAATATCTCATGGCCTGGAAAGGATACCCAGCCTACAAAAATAGTCGGGTCAAGGCACGCAATTGTGCGAATTGCATGGTCCTGGTCAAAGCCTTCCACACATCCCACCCTGAGGCTCCCCGCCCTCCTCAGAAGATTGCAACAATTATGGATATCAAGTTACCTAAAGCACACAAGAATGTGGCTCTGGAGCAGTTTCCCAGTGGGGGTGCCAATCCTTTGGAAAAAGGAAAGGGTACTGTAAGTCTCGGGGAACATCCTTTGGCTCTTTATTGGGTCATCTTCCCATTCCCAAATAAAAAGACACTGAAGAGGATGGTGGTACCTCTCATCACTTGGGGTGATCTTGCTCATGTAGTAGATGAGTGATGGGTAACAGCTCGTCCACTTTGGATCCCGCCCCCAGTACCCACACTTACCTCAGCAGAACTGTTGCGGGGAATTAGTGAAATCTGTGCTGAGATTACCAAATTGAAATTGGTTGGATCTAATTTGGCCGGCAATCTAGCTGATGCCCAAAATTTGAATGGCTGTAAAAGCATGAAGAATGAGATATTGGCCGGATTGCCCAACAGTTCCAATTCAATCACTAAACTAGTAGAACAAATATTGGGTGCCATCAACGAGGGTTCAAAGCCCTTTGATAGTAATTTGGGCGTTGCACCCAATGTGCTGCTATTGACCAAACGAATAGTTAGATGACTGAGCGTGGGTGGGTTGGCCATCCCAAACCTGTTCCCAACCAAATGGACCCATCCCTATATGGGATGGCCTTAGGGGATTCCCGTTGCCCATCAGGCCAAATTTTGTCATGCTAACCGTCAGAAATGTAGTTGAGCCCTGGTTCAGATGTTTTAGTTTGGACTGACAGAGACTTGGCCCGCCACCAAATTTTGCAATGTCAGTTCCTAAAGAATAAACCCGCCCATTCCCAAACAATTCACCGGTTAGGTCAAATTTGTGGGTCCTGACCCCATCCCGTCACTACCCAATTGACCACTATTTAATCAGTTGCATAGCACTGAGAAAATTGTTGGTCAATTTTCTTACTTTCCTTTCCAAATAAATTTTTGCCTAAAAATCAAAATTTTTTATTCACCATTCCAACTGCATCCCAGATGGCATTTCCCTGGTGGTCCATCGCCCTGCACTCTGGGTGGACTTTACCAATTCTTTTGGTCACTATGGCTCCCTCTATCACTGATTGGGCCCAGCAAGTCTGACACTTTTGGTTTTACAACCCCGCTCTTATGAACTTCTAACAACAATACATGGGGATCTTATGGCCCTATGTACATTAATGGAAAGAATGAATCTATCTCCCTATTGCCCCCAATGAGTTGGCCTCCCAAGCCAAGAATCTCGTCAAAACTATCCCAGTAAACCCACCTCACGCAGTTAGAACCACAGAGTTGGGGATGGGTTCAGTGTGGTTTGTCGTTAGGATACTCCTTACCCTGTTGTTGCACCCCCATTTTGTGGTATCACATTTCCTGGCTCCATATCAAGTCATACGGTTGGCAATGCCTCTGGCAATCTGGCTTGCTTTTTGGGTATTCATGCATCCCAACTGGCAGGCTGGTCTAAATTTTCTTCTGCCGTTTCCATGACAACATGTATCTGTTGTCCCCATTCAAGGGGATCGTCCCTGCCAAACCCAAACCAATTGTGATAGAGAATGCAGAAGAAGCCAAGGTGGAAAACATCTTAGCATCCCACAAATACTGGCAGTCAGTTTAGTATCTCGTTGCATGGAAGGGGTATCCAGTCTATGAGAACAGTTGGGTTAAGGCTCACAATTGTGCTAAAATGCATGGAAATGGTTGAGGCGTTCCATGAGTCTCACCCCGATGCTCCCCATCCCCCCAAAAAGTCGCAATGGTAATGGCGATCAAGCTGCCTAAGGCTCACAAAAATGTGGCCCTTGTGCAGTTTCCTGGCGGCGGTGCCCTTCCTTTGGGAAAAGGAAAGGGTAATGTTAGTCCAGGGGAACGTCCCCTGTGCTTAGATAGGTCACTCTTTCCGTTTATGAGCAAAAAGGGGCCAAAGAGGGCGGCCATACCCCTTGTCACCCAGGGAAACCTCGCCCACATGGTAGATTAGCGCTGGGTAGCAGCCTTACCTCTTTGAATCCCTCCCTAAGTACCTTTCGCTCACCTCAGCTAAACTCGTTAGCCATATTAAGGAAATCTGTGCTGATATTGCTGAATTGAAGTTGATTGGTCCAAAACTGATGGAAAATAAGCCTGACAATTGAGATTTTCATAGTCAAAAAGAGTTGAAGATTGGATTATTGGACAGAATTGCTGACAGTTTCAATTCAGCCAGCACTGCAATCATCAAAACTAGCCCCCTCTCAAAATTGTCTGGGATGATCCCCAATGTGCAGCTCCCATTCTGGAAAATTGGGAGTTGCAGCCAATGCAGCACTTTTGACTGAACAAACGGCCCAGTGACCAGGCATGGGTGGGTTGGGCATCCCAAACTGGTCTTAACCAATTGGGACTGTCCCTACGTGAGGTAGCCCTGGGGGATTCCCATTGCTCATCAGGCCAGAAGCCATCGCGCCAACTGCCCAAAATGCAGTTGAGTCTTGGTTTGAGTACGAGGTTGAACTGACAGCAACTTGGCCTGCCACCAAATTTTTTGATGTCAGTTCCCATTGAGCTTATCTGCCCCATACCCTAATATTCGCCAGTTAGGTTGAACTTTAGGGACCTGATCCCAGCTTGTTCCTGCATCAATCAACCGCTATTTATTCAGTTGCATCGCACCGAGAAAATTGTTGGTCTATTTTTTTCCTTTATTTTCCTAAAAAATATTTTCCCCAATTTCAGTTTTTATGTTGGGAAATAAACCGCCCTTTCCACTGGCACTCCAACACCCCTCAGGGTTTATGGCCATACTAGTCTGGTATTTCATTATGTGTCTATATGAGATTATGGCTCATCAGCAATTATTGGTGAAACTCCAATTTAGCTTCAAATCCGTCATACCAGCAGCAGTGCCTTTGGCATTCTGGTTTGCCATTAAGGGGCTCTGGCACCTAGGATGTCAGGCCAGTCTAATTTTAACTTGCTGTTTGCCTTACAGTCAGCGCTGGTACTATCATTTTTCTTGATAATAAAAATCCCTTGGATGTGAATGTGTTAAACACCTACAGTCCTTCTTATTCAGAGTGTACATACTGTGATATCTTCAGATGAAATATCAAAATTCAAGCAATTATAGATACTGGCGCCCCCAATAGTATAAATCCACCCAGATAGTGGCTAAGCTTCCGCCAAATCCTGATGTGGTACATTGAGTAGTGTATGGGACTGCTGGGGCACAAAGCACTGTGTCAGAGGGCGCGTACAGCACGTTGCCTATGAGATTGGTTCAGTCAGTGCATCCACTCCAGCTATGTATTTTGCCTAATAATGATTATACATGCTGATTGGGGCTGCATCCAAGCAACAATTTGGGGGTGGTGGCCAATATGGCTGAGGAAACCTTTGAGACTTTGGGGTAACGGATCCCCATCTATTTTACCTCCAGCAGAGTCCCAAAAGACCCCATTTGCTCTAGTCAAATTAATATCATGTATAGTGATGGAATGATTTCTGTTCACTATTAGTGGATGAAGGAGGACCAGAGCTCTTCTTAACCAGATTTATGTGTATAATGGTATTTTGCTAGGGTTGCGACTACCTTAAGTATACCTTCTGGGCATCAGGACATAGTAGGGATGGAGCTTGAAATAGAAATTCACAAAGGTCTGTATGGTGAAATTATGGGGCCCTACCAGCAATTGGAGGCTTGAACTCCATGTGGCTCCTGTACTACTGTTATTGGGGAATGGAGAAGTGAAGGTATTATTGCAAACCTACAGGAAGAGCCTATGATGGTTCAAAGGCACCAAGTGGTAGCTTTTCTGCAACTGACTCCTATTGATTAGGCTCACCATATACTCAACTTTAGTTCTTGGGAGAACCTAGGTCTATCTGTAAAAACATCATACAACATAATGACTGTGGTTCCATGTGAGGCTCTAAATGGCTGTCAGAAGAACAGAATATATGTTGATGGACCTGTTTGAAAAATACTGAGACATTTTCAAATCTGACAACCACAATTTTAGATGTTCCCACAGGGTGGTGCATCAGTTGGACATGTAAGACCACCCTCTCATTTGAGCACAGCTTATTCTTCATGAAAAGCTAAAGAAGAAGTTGTATCTGATGAGGTAGCTAAATTGATCAAACAGGGGATGCTAGAGCCTTCTAAGAGTCCCTGGGTGTCCCCAGTGCTAATTGTTAAGAAAAAGGATGGCACTAACCATGTAGTAATTGACTACTGGAAGCTCAATAGCATCACAAAAAGATTCATTTCGCTCCCACATATTGATGACTCTCTGGATTAGCTGGGTGGTGCCAACTATTTCTCAGCTATGAACATAAATGGGGTACTGTTAAATTGAGTTTCCAGCAGAAGAATGGAAGAAATTTGCCATAATTATCTCTAAAGGTTTGTTCCAGCCTAAGTGTATGTCCAAGAGTTATGTAACTCCCCAGCTAAGCTCCAGCGGACTATGGACACTATTCTAGGTAACCAGTAGCTGTCCTGTGTCCTAGTCTACCCCAACAATATCAATGTGTTCTATTGGATGTTCATGGAGCATCTCAACTACTTAGAGCAATTGTTTTGATGACTTGCTGAAGCTAAAAAAAGAAAACCTCAAAAGTGCCATTTTTTAAGGAGCAATTGAAATAACTCAGGTTTGTGGTAGACTTCAAAGGGCTTATATCACAGCTGGAAAAGGTAGAAGCTAAATGTAAGATGACTTGGCCAGGTAACAAGTTAGATATCCAGGTGTTTTGGGGATGGTCTGGTACTACTGGCGGTTCATCCCTAACTTCAGCTGTATTGGACTCCACTCATTAAGTTATAAAAGAAAAATGTCACCTTTGACTGAACTGAACGTTGTCAATTTGCTTTTTGTCAGATTCTGGTGGTTACCCTGAAAATAAACCCTTTGACAACCAACAAATCAGGCTGATTATCCTCCCAACACTTGGGCCAATTACTTTAATTCTCAACTAAAACAAATTACTATTATATGATTTAGGCCAAATATCTCAATGCAAAATTAACCCAATTATCATCTTGCTAGCACAGGCTAAATATCCTTGCATAATTTGGGCTAATTATACATGCAACAAACTTGACATTTGGTCCCAATAAATTGGGAGCAATATAGACCATTTGCCTTAAGAAATCGTCCAGGGATCAATCCTAAAATAACTTCTAAAAATATTACGACCAAATACCGTAAATAAAGATTGGCACCGTAATGTCATAATTAACTTCCCACCTTATGGTACATTTTGTATGTCAAACCTTATAATTGGCATGATAGCACTTGAACATGGACCACCCAAATGGGAGTACCTAGTGCTATTGAGAGAGGCCTGCTGACGTCCCAATTAGAGGCACATCATTTTTTTGAAATTGATGATAAATTTCTTAGAAGTTGTATTTTGCCAACTTTATGACAAACTCAAATTGGACTGGTCCTAGGACAATTTTCACGTTCTTATTGCGATTTTTGCTCATGAAATCTTCTCAAATATGAGAGTATTTTGCCATTAATATTCCCAGCAATAGGTCATAATTGTATCAGTTCAAGGGCTGTACTGAAGTGAAAATAATTATCTGTGGAAATTGCGTGCTTGAAATGTGTCCAGGAGATGCCCTAGAGGTTTAAATATTGTTGCCTAGCCTAATAAATTAGCATCTAATCATACTTCTTATAAAAAGATATATTTTTATCAAATCCTTTTATCTGGTTTTCTATAAGAAGTCTTTTCTTGAAGAGTGTTGATAAGCTGGCATTTCAAATCCTCAGCTTTTATCATTGCCTGCCTCAGTAAAAGTTTCCAAATTCATAGGGAAAATTAAACATATAAATAACCAGAAGAGTCAGATTAATTAAAATAAGCCTAGTGAGCTTCCAAAAGGCTAAAGTACCATAAGACACTGGCTAAATTGAGGATTTTTGGCCAAACTTCTTCTCAAGTAGATGTGCAGAGATCAATTTATCAAGTGAGAGATCCTCAAAAGCTAACAACTGGTGCTTACTCAAAATTGGTGACACTATTTGAAATGGACCCACACAACCAGTTACTGGCAAACTTGGCCAGAAGATAAAGTGTCAATGAGATGGAAATTAGTGAGAAGGAAATCTCTGATTATTTTAATACTAGCCGCCAAGGCTCTGATGCGGGTATCTCCTACTCACTGGATCTTATCACATTGAGGGGGAGCTCATGTAGATACAACAAGCCTGATTGATTTTACATCTGAAAGCGTAAAATATAAGCCAGAAACTCTATATTAGGGTTTTAGGATTGGTACTTCACAAATTGATCCCTCTTTTTGCCTGTTCTATTATCTTAAGAATCAGGCGCTCAAGATTGAGATATACATGAAGTACCACGATGCAACCATGAAATCTCTTGCCAAACATCTCACAGACAGTCAAGCATTTAATGAATTCCTGGTTAATCTTATCCAACGCTCAATCAAGCATACCCAGCAAAGCCTTGCTAGACAAAATCTGGAACTCAAGGAAATATATCATTTAAAAGGTGAGGAACAGTCTTCCCAAAACGCTCTACTAGACAAATTAAATTTCAGCTTTACTGAAGTCCAAAAAGCAATTGTGGATAATACAGGACTTATCAATGAAGCTCATGAGAGATAAAACACCTTTGAGAAGTTACTAAATGAAGGTGTCCCTAATATAGCCGCAGAAGTTCTTGCTTACCATGGGCTATTGCATGAATGGGTACAAAACATGATACTTTCTGGCAAAAACTGAAACTCATTCTGATTTCCTATTATCTCAGACAGAATGACTCACCATGCAGGCCACTTCAGTCTGAAGAGAGCACCTAGACTTAAATTCAAAGCACATTAACTTTGAGAATTATGTTCAAACTGAGCTGGGTATTGTGAACAAAAACATTGAAGACCTTGCAGCATTGCCAGCAGTCCCAAATAGGGATGAAGAGGATGCCCTGATCAAAGAGGAAATTTCAAAAATTTGGACTGTTGTGTTAATATTTCAAGCCAGAAATACTGAAATTTCTTAAGAGAATTTGGGAACTCAAAATGCAATTATCAACTGAAAATTCCCAAGTAAACAGTATGGCCAGAGATATTAAAAAGCATTCTTTCCAATCAAGCTTTATTTAAAAAGGAACGTGACAACCTTAAAAACACTTTGAATCCATCAAAAAGTAAAACTGCAGTGCTCACCCAGCCTTGCCAATAGAGAAATTGGAAAAATATCTTCCCATTTGGCCAAAAAACAATTTGGAAAACAATTAAGAGCTAAATTCAAGCATCAGAATTCAGTAGTTTGGAACAAAATCATAAAATTGAATCATCAGAAATTGACAATGATGCAAAAACCAATATTTTGAACATCCATTCTAAGTCTAGAGTCCTGGCATCAATCCTGACTCCAGATACTCTTCAACTGGAAAGAGGGTCAATTCTAAATGATGATACACCAAGACGTTCAAGTACTAGAAGAAGTACAACCCCTATGCCCAAAACAGGGCGAGATGACTTCAAACTATTGAACTTGCCAAAGTTTGATAGAAATGGGAACGTTCACTCTTTTCTCAAGCTATTTGAAAATAAATGGGGGAGCATCATACCATGCAAAAGGATCATCACTAAAAGAACTCGCTTAATGCCCAAAGCTATGACCTTCTTATGCCCTATTTTGTGTGATGATTGGTCCTATATGGATGCCAAAAATGCGGTGACAAAACAAACTTTAGAGGGCCTGGAAAATTAGAGGCTTGAAAAAGAGAGCTTATTTTTATTGAATTTAAACAAAATGAGACTAATAAATCCTTTACGGACAGATTTTCTCATGAGGCACAAATCTTGCTTGGGTGCAAAGCAATAGATAAATTTGACGCTAAGATTGCAATGGAACACGCAGTCATTCCCTACCATGACTTGCACCATGTCATGATACCTGCATTTGTTGAAGAAATGGAAACCCAAGAGCTTACCAATTATTTAAGGAGCTGTTCCCGCAGCTTTGATACACCTAATTGGCTCAAAAACCAGAAAAAATTCCGATTCTTGGCCCAAAAAGCAACACTATGTCTAAATAAGGAAATAATTCTCAAACTAGAAAAAAAAATTTAGCAAAAACAGCAAACAGTTTCAATTAATGCCACAACTGTGATCAAAAGGGGCATTTTGCTAGCCAATGCTACAGATGGTCATACAAAAAGCCTGAGGTCAGCGTTGCTCTAGAAATCAACAATGTCTAAGTCCCAGGGAACGTCCCCTATGCATATATCAGGCGATCTTCCCATATCCAATTAAAAAGGGTCCAAAGAGGGTGACTGTACCCCTCATTACCCAGGGTGACCTCGCCCACATGGTAGACAAGTGCTGGGTAACAGCTCTCCCTCTTCAGATTCCTCCCCCAGTGCCCACGCTCACCTCAGCTGAACTTGCCCACCAGATTAGGGAAATCTGCGCTGATATCACTAAAACAAAGTCATTTGGTCCGAATCTGATGGAAATCAAGCCCAATGGTCAGAAACCACACAGTCAAAAAGGGATAAAGATTGAATTATCAGCCATAATTGCCGATAGTTTTGATTAGGCCAGCAGTGTGATATCAAAACTAACCCTCTCTCAAAATTATCAGGGATTATCCTCAACATGCAGGTAGTATCATAGGAAACCATTGATGACAGTTCAAAGCCCTCATCCAGCAAATTGGGAGTTGTTGCTGATGTAACTCTTTTGACTGAACAGATGGCTCAGCAACTGGGCATGGGCAGGTTGGGCACCCCAAACCTGTTTCCAACCAATTAGGACCACCCCTACATGGGGTGGCCCTGGGAAATTCCCATTGCTTGTTGGGCCAAATGCCATCATGCCAATTGCTGGAAATGCAGCCAAGCCTCAGTTAAGGCATTTGAGGTCAAAATGACAGCAACTTGGCCTGCAGCTGAATCCTTCAATGTCAGTTCCCATTGAGTATATCTGCCCCCTTCCCCAAAAAATTACTGGTTAGATCAAACTTGGGACCCATCTATACTTGTTCCCGCATCAATTGAACATTATTTAATCAGTTGCATTGTGCTGAGAAAGTTGTTGGTTGATTTTCTTCATTTTCCTTTCAAATAAATTTCTGCCACAAAAACCATCAATTTTTACTTTATTGATATCCTTCTGGCTGTAGTCCTGATGACATTACCCTGGTGGCCTGTCAATCCCTATACCAGATGGGCTTTACCAGCTTTAATGATTACCATGACACACACCCTCATCAACTGGATTTAGCGAGCCAGACACTTCTGGAAATTCAATACCCTTATTTCGACTATCCGCCTTCAATATACTGGGATCTTGTGGCCTTACATCCACCATTTCCAAGCAAGGATCCTCCCCCTTGTCTCCTTAGTTGTATTCTACCCACCTACTGGTAACCTTGTAGAATCTATCCTAGTTTTACAATCCCCTGCAGCGAGACTCCCAGGGTCTGGGGCTGTCTCCATTTAATTCATTTTTGGGTTGCTATTTACAATTACCCTACATCAATGAGTTATCATTTCCCATTTTGCAGCTCCATACAACGTTGTACATGCGGCAATGCCTCTGGCATTTTGGCTTGCTTTTTGGGTGCTCACACATCCCGACTGGCAGGCCAGTCTAAACTTCTTCTGCTGTTTTCATGACACAGTGACAGTAAGTTAGGAAAAGAGCAGGTAAAATAGAGACGTAATGCTCTAACTTACCAATGTTCACCAAACCATCCCACCTGACCCTGGCGAGCTCTTTAAGGCTAAAGATGTTGCAGAAGAAAACCTCCACCTTATTGTGGCTAATGATGTCCTTATGGTCACTACTTGGGCTAAAGAAAAAGCAACCAAACCCTTGAAAATTACCAAAAAAAGCCCTAACAGAGGTTTCAAAAACTTATGCAAAACAGATTATTGATCAGATTTTGGACTTTCAACCTGGATGTTCAACTGACCTACCTTTGCTTAGCAACGTACAAGTAGCCATCCCATGAAGACCTCAGCAGATAACTTCCAAGATCTTTGCTCAAGTCCTAAATCACATCTGGAATTGGGCAGCAGTCACAGTATTCACACAATAAATACCTCTGTAAACTACTCTGAATATACTTATGTGGATATAGTAGTAAACAAGGTGCAAGTTTGGGCCATCATCAATAGTTGTGCTTCTATCAATATAGTCAGCACAAAGTTGGTTAAAAAGTTGAAAATTGCGCCCAATGTTTCCCACATTCAGGAATATGGTACAGCTGAAGCGCATACAACTAAATTGCTGGGTGCATACAGTACCCTACCTCTCAGATTCAAATCTATTGTAGTGACAGCACCTGCCATAGTGTTTACAAATACAAACTATGATATTCTCATTGGGACTGATTTCCTAAAAAGATATTGAGTTGTTACTAATCATAAGAATGATAATATCACCATCCTTGGCCATGCTATCCCTCTTTACTATAATAAGGATAGGGCATTTGAGAAAAAGAAGCCCAGCCTATATTATAAATCTGGTCTACAAAGATGGAGTAGTCCCAATTGAGTATGTCAAAGCGCAGTCAAAGATAAAAAACACTACCCACCCAGATCAATGAGTTAAAGGGCATCCCACTTCGTTAAAATCAGCACATTATTATACCATCCAGAGATCAAGTGATTGTGCCTAACTGGGCTGACAATTAAAATATTGGAAGGACTTTATGGTAAAGTATATCAACCATGGTCTAAATCTAGATTTAAGCCGAACATTACCCCTGGTATTATAATTCCTAACCATGGAGAAATTCACATCTTGTGTGCAAACCTGCAAAATTGGCCCATCTTCCTCAAGAGACATCATACAATTGCTTTTATGCTTCTGTTACCTACCACAGAAATTCACTCATTCCATGAGTTTAAGACTTTTGAAAAGTAAGGCTCCCCAATAAGGACCAACTCAGCATAAATAATATTGTCCCTATGGCCGATTTAAGAAACCTGACCAACTCTGAGTAAGGCCTAGCTCAGGAGTTATTTTGTAAATATCAGGAAATATCTGCACAAGATGATTTTGACTTGGGCTGTGCTAAGGGTGTCATCCACAATATTGAAACTGGAGATCATAAACCAATTTAATTATTTCTAAATAGATGCTCAAAATCATCAGAAGAAGCTGTATTCAAGGAGATCAAGGAACACCTCTATTGCGTCATGTTAGTGCCTTTAAAAAGTCCCTGGGAGTCCCCAATTTTAATAGTGGATAAAAAGGATAAGCAACTGAGTAGTCATTAATTACTGAAAGTTAAACAACATCAAAAAAGGACTCATACCCTCTGCCATAAATTGACAATGCCTTGGACAGGCTATGGGGCATGAAGTTCTTCTCAGCAATGGACCTTATCAGTGGGTATTGAAATATAGATTTTACCAAAGAGGAGCGCAAGAAATGTGCAAACATAACACAAGAGGGCCTATTCCAGCTGACAAGAATGCCTCAAGGGCTCTGCAATGCCACAGCTACCTTACAAAAGGGCCATGGACATAATCCTGGGAGATTTATGGTTGTCATGTGTACTAGTGTATCTTACAATAGCAACACTTTCAGCCGCACTTTTGACGGCCACCTAGAACACTTAGAGGAGGTTTTCAGAAGGCTTGAAGCTGCAAAATTAAAAATTAAGCCCAAAAAGTGCCAGTTCTTAAAAGATCATTTAGAATACCTTAGCTTTGTATTTGACAAAGTGGGTCTTCCAGACCCAACCCTCTAAGCTAAATGCCATCTCCAAAATGAAATGGCCCAAATACAAGTGCAATATTTAAGTATTCCTAAACATTATTGGGTACTAAAGCAAAATTATTGCTGACTTTGCACAACTTAAAGAACCACTTTTTTATCTGTTTAAGAATAAAGTCTCATTTGACTGGATTCCAGCTTGTCAAAATGCACTTAATCAACCTCAATCAGCACTATTGGTAGCACCTGTTATTTGATATCTGGACTTTGATTTTGAATTTATTGTCCAGGATGACGCATCCCTAATGGCAGTGGGGGCCATATTATCTTAAATTGGGGAAGACGGGAAAATTACCAGATGCCTTTTTTGTTAATTGGACCTTAAATATTTATGAAAGAAATTACACGGTGACAGAACAAGAATGCTTAGCCGTCATATATGCGTGAAAGCAATTTCAGCCCTACCTGCATGGCACTCATTACAAAATTATAACTTATCATGCATCCCTAGGATGGCTGAACAACTTAAGAGAGCCTGAGAGCTGTTTAGCCCACTGAGCATTAAAGCTTCAAGCTTATGACTACACAATTGAGCATTGAGCTGGGTTAAGACATCAATTTGCTGATTGCCTTTCCCAACTACCCACTATTACAACACTTACTATGGCCGCCAATGAATTGTGTAAGAAAATGATTAGTGGAGAGTATTAAGATGAGCCTGAATCCATTCAAAAACCATTATTGGATATATAAAAATACAACTATCAAAAGCAGGACACTTTACAAGATCATTGAAGGCAAGAAGTATATTTTATTAGACCATTGGCCCAAACAGACATCATTTTGGCTTCCCATAAGGCCATAGGGAATAGTGGATTTAAAAAGATGAAAGAGCATTTGATGCAACACTACTATTAAGACAATGCATTTTGACATCTAAGAAACGTTAGGATGCTGTGCGGAGTGACAAGGCAAGAAACTGTTCCAAAAAGCACATCTTATCAGCTTTTTGAGTCAAGTTTGCCTAGCACACTTTATCTATTGACGTTGTTAGCCCACTTTCAACAAGCAATTTGATGGCCAAGTACATTATTGTAGCTATTGACCACTTGACAAATAGGTCTAAGATAAGGGTATTCAGGAAGCAGGAGCGGCAACTACAGCCAAGTTCGTCCTTAAAAACATCATCCACAAGCATGGATATCCACAAGCTATTCTTACTGATAATGAAATAAATTTTACCATCAATGTTCTTGCCAAGCTCGACCAACTAATGGGAGTACAAGGTGTACTTTTTTCTCCCCATCATCCCAAAACTAATGGTACAATTGAGCATGAAAATGGGACATTGGTGAACATTAATAGAAAATTAAATTCATCAAAAGCATTTGAATGTAGTACTTATTTGAGTTTGGCAGTATTAGCCTACAATATCTTCTACCATTAGGCAACCAGGATGTCCCCTTTTCAGTTATTATATGGAAGACATCCAGCCCTACCATCACTACTATTTGGTCCTAGAAGATCCTGGCAAGAACATTTTCCTTAATACATTGAAAAGCTTGCAGATACTTTGATAAAATGCAAGCTCAAGCTTTTGACAACAGCAATGTCATGAAAAAGGCACAATATGAAAAGGATTTGGAAAATTGCTACAAATTGGCCAAATTTGAAGATTAGATGAAGTTCTATTTTGCAACACCCATGGATTGGTCCAATTGCAAAAGTTAGATCACATCTGGGTAGGGTTATTCAAAAGTTTTGAAAATACATCCCAGTTCATATACACAATCAAGGATTTAGAACTGTCCATAATTACAACCAAATCCATGCAAAATCCCTAAGAAGGTTCAATAAGCTAGCCAATTGAGAAAAATATAAGTATATAATAAGCGTATTGTATAAAAGGGAAAAATGAGGAAAAAAACAAAAAAATTAAAATAAGTAAAATAGAATATAATATATATGAACTGATTTTTACTATAGTTTACACTTGAGGATGGGGAGGGTTCAGACTTCAAATTCATTGGCAATTTGAGCTGGAATTAAAGAATGTTGAAGATCAATGAAGGCTAATCAGGAGCCTTAGTGCTTATGTTCAAGTTAAGTGGGGGAAATGTCAGATTCTGGTGGTTGACCCAAACATAAACCCTTTGACAACCAACAGATCAGGCATTATCCTTCCAAAACTTAAGACATATACTCTAATTTTCAACTAAAGCCAAGTACTATCATACAGCTCAGGACGAATATCCCAACATCAACTTAGACTAATTATCCACTTGACAGCTTGGGCCAATTATCTCTTTTTTTAGTACTAGATGGTCCTTGGGCCAATTATCTCAACTTTAATTAAATTCAATTATTCTCTCAAAAGCTCAGAACAAATATCCTCACATATTCAGGCTAATTATACATGCAAAAATTTTGGCATTTAGCCACAACTAATCGGGATTAATATCAGCCAATTGTCTTAAGAAATTGTCTGGGGATTGATCCTGAAAATAACCATTAAAAATCCCAAGGACAAATAGAACAATAAGATTGACATCATAATGTTGTAACTAATTTACCACCCTATGGTGAACTTTGTATGTCAATCCTCAAAAATGGCATGATAGCACTAACACATGGACCACCCAAATGGGAGTACCTAGGGCTATTGAGAGAGGCCTGCTGATGTCCCGATTAGGGGTACATCATTTAATTAAAATCAATGCCAAAATTCCTTGATGTCATATTTTATCAGCTTTATGTTAAAACTTAAATTGGGATGATCCAATGACAATTTTGCACGTTCTTATTGCGATTTTTTTCCTGTAGTTTTCCCAAATATGAGGTTATTTGCATTAATAGTCCTAGCAATAGGTCATAATTGTATCAGTTAAAGGGCTGGACTGAGGTGGAAAATAATTATCTGCAGAGATTGAATGCTCCATGTGGCCAGGAGATGCCCTAGAGGTATAAATACCAGAGCCTGTCCTAATGAATTAGCATATGATATTATCTTTATAAATAAAGATATATTTTCATGTAATCTCTTTGTCTGGTTTTCTATCAAAAGTCTTTTCTTGAAGAGTGTCAACAAACTGGCATTTCAAAATCCTCAGCTTGTATCCTTTCCTGCCTCAGTAGAAGTAACTAAATTAATAGGGAAAGTTTAACTAAGATTGGCCAAAAGAGTTGGATTAATTCAAATAAGCCTAGTGAGATTCCAAATGGCTGAAGTGCTATAAGACACTGGCTAAATCAAGGATTTTTAGCCAAACTTCTTTCCAACTAGATGTGCAGGAATTAATTTATCAAGTGAGCGATTTTTTTGAAAGCTAACACTTGGTATTACTGGAAATTCATGAACTTTGACATTTTTTGACCATTTCCTGTTGCACCAGTGCCAAGTGGAAAAGCCATTCTTTCAGAAGACTTAATACCAGTCAGTGAAACCACATTTTGCTTGGCATATACTTTCCCTTGATGTCTTTGGCCCTATGCTAACAGGAACTAGTGGTCAAAATGGCCAAGTTCATTATGGAATGTATTATTTAGTGACATGGTTGACCTCAGTTCATTTTTACTAATAATGGAGCTAACTTCACCTTTCACATCATTCCCAAGTTGAATGAGCTAATGAGCATCCATGGGGCTTTGACAACCCCATACCACCCTGTGTCTAATGGGATGGTTGAATGGGTCAATGGAACATTGGTAAAAATATTCTGGAAGCTGGTAACTGATAGACCCTCTTATTGGAGCTCCCTCCTGTCTATCACCATATTCACTTATAGCATTAGCTATCATTCCGCCATGGGAAGAGCCCCTTTCAATTATTATATGGATAACGCCCCATTCTTACGGAATTTCTCTATGCATGCATAGAAGATACCAGTAAAATGGATCCTCACTGTTTCTTGATTCATTTAGCTAACATGTTAATCAAGTTGCAAATGGAAGCGTACTCTTTCAGCTTGGCCAAAAAGAGCAAGAATCAGGCTGCAATAAGGTATGGCTTAGTTGGTTAGTTCAGTTCCAAAAGGTGAGAAGGTTTTGTTTCACGACCAACACAGTATTGGGCAGAAACATAAGTTGGCCAACATTTGGATTAGTCAGTTCAAAATAATTTAGAAAATGAACATTGACGCCTACACCATCAAAGACCCAGTGAGTAGTCAAATCATTAATCGTTTGACAAAAAGTTCCTTTGAGCATATGAACAATAGGTGACTTATTGTCCAGTCAAAGGGGGTATCAAGAGAGTGTCTATAACTCTCCAGTAACCTTCTTAGTGGTGCACGAAGCACTGGGTCAGAGTAAGGGAACTTGTCATCAATGTTAATATAAATATAGCCCAGAAGATTGGGCTGGAGCTAAGGAGTATTGGGCAAGTGTGTTAAGCACAGTAAATGTAATAAGATATCAAGCAAACAGCAGAACTTGAATGTTCCCTAAAAGAAAATTATATGACCAAATTTGGTACAGGAGTTGAGTGCACGGGTGACCTGGTTTGGAGGGAACCTGATAGGTCTGGAGGTGTATCTAAGGCTGTCATCATTTAAATATAAAAATTGGATAACATGTTGCAAGACCTCCTCAATGAGGTCCGTGCACAGGCTTGCCCAAGTCAACATATAGAAAAAATGTAAAAACGACTAAGGGATTTATTAAGGAAGACGACCAATGAGTAAAGTCAGTATTGAGAAAATATTTAAGCTAATTCAAATAAATCATGAGTTAAAGAAGATGGTACTAAGCCTTGGTGCACCAATAGGCGCACGCTTCTGTCCAACAGGGTCACATACCTTAAAACTTACCTTACTTAAGTGATTGGTTGAAGTTGAACCCAACCTGAGCTTGCAATTTTACAATTAAATGGGTTTTGAACCTCCGTTTACTGATAAACTGAATAAAACCATCTTTTTTAATCAAAAAATTTGTCCATTTTAACGCATGAGCTGAAACAGAGGCTGAGCATTAAACACCTCACCTATACCAACCTGGGCATACCTAGCTTGTACCCAGCGTTGTTCAAGGTGTGCTTAAGGTCAGGAAGGTCCTGAAGCTTAACCTTTTGGACCTCCTGCTTCCCAGCCTTTTCTCTGCTATTGGTCCCCTCAATAAGTTCATGTAAGAATGACGTTACCCTCTCCTCTTTTATGGGCTCCACACCCCCTCCAGAGGCATTCACCAAAGAAAAGATTTTGTGGTCATGGGCCAACTTCATGGCGGCAACATCTTGCTTGAAATTTGATCCTGCAGCCTCAGGGAAACGCTTGTGGAATGCTACAATTAGGTCTTGAGCATGGGCGAAATTATGCGCTGGGACCCAAATGTTCTCCACTGTATCAAATTTCTTCCAAGATACAAGATACTTGAGTCTTCTTATTACCCAACAGGAGGCTACAATTTTCTCCACTTTCCACTCCAGCGCCCCATCCATGAGTTAAGCCTCAGGACTCTCTGTAGGGGGGCCCTCAAACAACGTGAGCTTGCTTTCATGGAATACTGAAAAGATTTAAAACGAGGGGGAGATCCAACTGGTAAGGAGTGTGGCCCACCTTTTTGACAATGCATATGTCACAGTCCTCTTTGATCCTAGTTTTTTGCATGGTTCCTTAATTATGATGCTTTAGCATCCAGCATCACAAGATCTCCTTCCTTGTACACTGGTCCAACTCATCTCTTACCATCAGCGTTCTCATTGTAAGCCTGCATGGCTGCATCTAAATTCGTGCTCACCCCTTGGTGTACTTTCTTGATCATCTTTTCAGAAAACTACCACCGCTTCTACTTTGATCCACAACTGGGCTCCATGTTGAAGGCGGAATTAATTCCAAAGCTAACAAAGAAGGGGAAACCAATTGATGCATGTTAGGTGTTGTTATAGCTAAATTGGGCCATATGGAGATGGGTAATCCAATCTGAATGATCCGCAGCAGTGTAACACTGTAGGAACTGTTCAAGGCACTAGTTCACTCATTCAGTCTGCCCATCTGATTGAGGGTGATAGGCAGTTGAACAGCAGGGACGGATTTTCAGAGTCTTGGACAACTCTTCCCAAAAAGCAGAGGTAAACTGGGGTCACCAATCACTAATTATTTCTTGAGGGACCCTGTTGTTGGGATTCCAACACAAATTGGAGAATCAAATAAAGGTAAATAATGGGAATCAAACCCGCACTGGCCAAATAGCTAGGTCCTTATCTGGAACGATTTCTAACGCCATACCACGCCCTAGTATTAGGGTTTAAACCTGATCTATGAGGCGAGCAAATTATATTGGACAAAAATGACTAAATTATCTCTGAATCCCCAAATTGTATGAGTCTAAACTTTAGCTGGGAATTTACTAAACAAAACTCCCTTATACCAATGCTTGGACTAAAATAAAAATTACGCTTTTTCTTCTTTTCACCTATTTTAAGTTAAAATTAGGTATACATTTATTTGGACTTGCATATACAGACAAAGTATCTGAAAACAACTTATTGACAAAGAGAAGCAAAAACAGATAATCTAGCACCCTGAAACTTTGGGTCCCCTGGCCAAAAATATTAAAAAATATGTGACAACATCCCACAATCCTAACAAAGCTGATTCTCTCTGCCAGGTACACCCCAAGTCTACAATGAAATACAATTAAAAACTTATTAATGAATGATAACAATATGGTACATTGATGAATCCCCCTTGGGTTGGGACCATCTAGTACTAAAAAAATGATAACAATATGGCATCTGAACTCATTTTAGATCAGGAATGCCTTAAACTCTTGGTCAATTTCCCCGCTATGATGCATGGGATGGAGCAACAAATTCTCACCCTTGAGAAATACCAAATTGAACTTCAAGGTGCAACTACTGGGCTTTTCTTTCTTGTAACAATCACTTTAGTTACTATGATTCAATTCAAACAGCAAATTTGGATAATCACACACAGGAAAGATGGGCGACTTTAGTAACAAAAATAATACAACATGGGCGAGCGTCATGGAAAGCGGTGCGCTTAATGGTGCAACTAAGGGCAAGAAACGCCCTGGAGGGGGACCAGGAACCCAAGCCATAAGAAAATTGCAAACTCAGACACCGTCTAGGTTTATGGTATTTACTGTAAAGCACGTGCAATACATGTACATTCAATTCAACCAACCTTTGTCAAAGGTGGAACATGGGATCGGGCTCTTCCTTGGGGATGAGTCACCAACCCTGTGGGAGAAAACATGTGAGGCACAGCCCTCACTTTTCCCTCATGCGGTGTACATAGCCACCAACAACATGGGCCGCAGCTGGATCAATATTGGTTTCAAAACAGCTGATGCCGCAGCAAAAATCTGCGTGGAAATTGCCCTCCCTGAGGGCAAAAAAATTGTGTGCACCACGCGCGCCAGATGGAACAAAGTGAAAACTTTGTTCATCTCCTTTGACTCACTCCTCACCAACCTTCCTCATAGGGTAATTGAGGAGGAGCTCCGCAAAGGTCTTGTGGCCTACAGAGAAATCCAACAACTTGAATTACAGCAATTTCACTTAATGCCCGACCTGTGCACGGGCAAAGCTATTGCTGTATTCAAACCCTTTCTAGAAGTGGAAGAGGATTTATCCAGAATTCCCCATGCAGCAGAATTTCACTTTGCATATGGGGGCCAGTTGGCTGCATTCTGAGTTACACTGGAACGCGCACCACCCATTTGCAACCACTGTGGCTCACTGAGCCACAAGAAACATACATGCCCTGTAAAAGAGGGCTTAATGGAAAATGAATTTTGTGAAGAAGCTATGGATGAAGATAGTGAAAACTTCGCCAAAATGACTGATGGCCACCACCCATTCCGCTGAGGGCGAAGATGGACTATACTCCATCGTGGACCCAGTTACAAGTAAACAGCGTAAAGCAGCACAAAAAGCCCGCAAGAGAGCAGCGGCTGAAGCGGCAGCACACGCGGAATCCGCCATTAACCATGGACAAATTCAGGAGGATATTTCAGATATTCACCAAACCAATCAGAACAATATGCCCAGGTTAAAAATTTTCACAGTAACCAGACTGAGCCACAAAGCGTCATCAATCATGCACATACTGAGGAACAATGCAACCGCAATTTGGGTGAAAATGCGGTGCAAAATGCAACAAAGTTGAACCTCAAAAATATAAAATCCAATAAACAACCCGCATCAAATCAACATGAGACCTGTGCAGGAAAAGTTGATGCAAATGCAAAAAACCGCAATTCCCTAGAATCATTGGGTCAGATCAAGGGAACCAACAATGGCAGTGAAAGAGTTGGAGTACAGACTCAGAGCATGGCCAAAATGAGCCATGGTGGGATAGGACCAGAGGGTCCTCCCAACTGCTCCTGAGGCGCTGCGGGTACCTCAGTGTCAATAGGGACGTTAAACATCGCGGGATCCAGGGCTCATATGTCCCAAGCCAAAAGCTGGCATTCCTGCGAAAACCTCTTGTAGACATCTTGGCCATCCAAGAAACCCACTGCCTACAAGGGGAAGAAGAATCCTGGTCAACCAGGGTCGCACCATCACAATCAGTATGGACGTCTTAATGTGGGGTGATAGTCCAAAACAACAAAAAATTTAAAATTACAAATTCATCATCACACTTGCATGGTCAAGTCCTGGTAGCAACAATTACATGCCAAGATGAAATAATTTCGTTAGCATGTATCTATGCACCGTGAACTGCAACTGAGAGAAGAGAAAATTTGAAAAAATTTCTACTCTCACCCTCCCACCAGATATCATCATGTTAGGCGATTTCAACTGCTGGGATAACCCCAATACAGATCGATGGCCTAATCCTAGGGGATACCCACCTGGACACATTGAATATCGCACAATGAAGGCATCTCTTGGCTTACAGGATGCTCTTCCCCCAGTTCGCCACTCCTTCCCCACATGACAAGACCCAACATATGTGAGGGACTGCTCATATTGATGAGTCATATTGATCACATCCTCATCCCACAATACCACCACTCAAGAATCTTCAAATTTACAAAAAAAGATCAATTTTTCTGATCACTGATTAGTTACGGTGCAGTTAGCACCAACCCAATCCCACACACAGGTGTCGCCTTGGAGAAAGCTTCACCCTGAAAATATAAAATTGCCTGAGATATCTGACTGAGTTGAAAACAAGGCTACAAACCCAGAATTCACAGCCCCATTCACTTTGGATCCCATCAGAACATGGGAAAATTTCAAAAAAGATTTAATCAACAAAACCTGACATATTGCATCACGCAAGTACACCGCGGACACAGCCACAATCAAGCGTACCTTGGCAGAACTAGACCACCTGGAAATAAATACTCCAAGATCTGGCTATAGCCCTAATTGGGGACACAAATGGGCAGAATTTTAGCCCGACTTAACAATCTCATCTTCAAACACCAACACAGAATCAAAGTATCAAACAAAGGTAAGTTCATAAAGGAAGGCGAAACCTGTTCAACATACTTTTTCCACCAATTTCACTCCCCGCGGAAACCAGCCCACGTGCACACAGGTCTGCAAGACCAACAGCACCGTGGCAATTGACCCTGAGGAGGTCAAGGCGGAAGTACATCGCTATTACACCAAATTATATCGTGATATGCCAACAGATCCACAAAAACTTAAAGAATTTATTCAAACTGCCAAGATACAAAGTACACCACCAAATTACAATATACTATCCCTTATTACACGGAGGAGCTTTGGGAAACAATTCGCGGTGCACCACGTAGGAAATGCCCAGGGCCTGATGGAATACCCTACGAATTTTACAAAAAATATTTTCAACAAATCGCCCCCCTCCTATTAGTGTCAATGAACCAGAGTTTGTTGGAAACACGCCTATTACCAGGAGGCCATGAATCCTACATTATAACCTTGTATGAAAAGGGTGACAAGTTGGACCTGGCCGACTGGCGCCCAATTGCACTATCCAACACTGACATAAAAATTCTAACAAAAATTTAGCAGCCAGATTAGGTGCAATTGCATCTAACGTCCTATCACCCAACCAGTATGGGCTTATACCAGGACGTTCAATCTGGAACAACATACACCCTGTTGCAAACATTTGCCAATCCAAAGCAACTGGTGCCCTAGTCTTCTTGGATCAGGAAAAGGCGTATGACCGTGTTAGCTGGTCATACCTAAAAGAATGTCTACATGCCTTTAAACTCCCACCAAGATTCATAAAATGGGCGATGCTCCTAACAGAATCTGCAACCATGGCTGTATGCAGCCCTGGATTCCTAACAAACAATATCAAACCACACAGAGGGCTCAAACAAGGGGATCCCCTCAGCCCACTGCTATACAATTTCAGCTTTGACCCGCTCCTCCGAGTAACTGAAACATGTATCATGGGGATAACCGCACAAGGACAACCAACAGTCAAGATACTGGCCTTTGCGGATGACTGCGTAGCAGGTATAGCAAACAATGAAGATGCCCGACAGCTGGAACGCACTTTAGAGGAATACTCCAAGGTGAGCAATGCATTGTCAACAAAAGGAAGACAGAAATCATCCTCTTAGGCAAATACACAAACAATTGGGCCACAACATCAGAACCTCATACCAACACTCAAAGAAAAATCCAATTAATTTACCCTTTGCAACACCTCCCACCACCACTCCTGTCTGACACCTTGGAATCTGGCTAGAATCAGGGGGATATGCTAGTGAGACAATGGAAAGTAACCTGTTACAACGGGTATCCAAACGCGTAGCCTCCCTCAAGGGGAGAACCCCAGGACTAACAGGACGAGTTACAGTTGCTAACTCGCTCATCCTCCCAATACTGTGGTACCAGGCCCATGCAATAGCCTTCTCACCTACCTTTATAACCTCAATTCGCGCGCTTATCCAGGGCTGGCTGTGGCCTGGCTCTCACCCTCCTATACAGATGGAAACACTATTTGGCCCACGCTCAAGCGGAGGCATGGGACTAATAGATTTTGAGAGCCATGCCAATCACATCCTAGGTACCTGGATAAAGGAAATCCTTGCTCCATACCTCCCCCAACAACATTTTTACAGAGCAGCAAGGACTAACTTAGCACAAGCGCTCAAATTAACCAAATCACATAGTCCACCCAGACTACTTTCATACCTTGCCAAGCACCCTACTGCAACAGGTCCGCATGGAACCTCCCCTCATTTCAAACATATCCTCCAAACTATCCGCCATATGGGATGGACCATAGAGAACATGGGTACTATACAGGGAAGGGGACGACCCAGCCCCCAATTCAAATTAAGAAACCCAGAAAATCACCCCCAGAGGGATATGCTCGCAACAACCCCAAGCATAGCTAGGACAGAATACCCAGATATGCTGGACATTCCCTATGATTTAACCACACAGAAAGCAATGTGGAAAATGGCACACCACCCACTCCTACAGCCAAGGATAAGAGCAAACGCCTGGCGCTGTTTGAGAAGGACCTATAGGATGGCGGACCGCTCCAACTCCCTCCACAAAACATGTGAAGTATGTGGAGGGGAGGGATCCCTACATCATTGCCTAGAAATATGCCCCCAAACCAAAGCTATATGGCAGGAAGTCGCACGCCTGCTCAAAATCAAAATGAACAGAAATTCTCGATATCAAAAAGTATCTTCGCACTCCAGATTGAGTCACCAATCCCATTTACCTTTGCTCCCTAATAATACCCATTGCAATGTGGACAATACACACAATTGCATTAGATGCGTTCAAGGGCACGGTCCCAACCATTCATGGGATTATTAACAGATTCCATGTCCACTTACTAGAGCACTTCCAAGCCTGGCATTATGGATATATGAGACCAAGACAAAAAGCGCTCATAGAATCATGGTTCCCACTCTGGTTCCTCCACACAGACCCTTTCCTTCACACCTGATTCATAGCAGGGGAAACCCCCTCAGAGTAGTGCACCAACCCCCCCATACCTGGCAGTCCCGCTGGCAACAGGGGTAACTTGAGTACCCTGGGGTGCCCAATTTTTATACCTGTTAGTTATTCTATTAGTTTCACATATATTTAGTAATGTCTGTCCCCTGGTCAGCCTACCTTGGTTAAATAAAAGATGAAACTACTGAGCTCAAAGGTAGAATTTGGCAGTTATCACCTCTTGTTGCCACCAAAATAGCCCTTTGTGCCACCCATGATTGGGTAGACTCAATAATTGAGGATATCAACACCTTACAAAATAAAGTGGACTCCCTCCATCCTTGAAAACGTTCATCAATAACAGTTCACCTTTAGGTGAAAATGGTCCCCCTATGTCAATAAACGTTGTTTGACCATAGACCCCTCCCAGTGGCATATTTAAAACATCATTCAAAGAGAAGTATGTCCCAGTTGAAGGGAGCATCTTTTCTTTCTTATTTTGTTATGAAAATGCTATGAAAGAAGCCAATGACACCCAGCGACTTAAACACTCAACTAACTGTCTTAGCTGTATGTCTCAAGATATTATGATCCCCCATCTGATATATTGCCATACTTGGACTTATGCTAAGACTGCTTTGCTTCAGGAATTTGGGCGTGACTTAGCCTAAACCAACCAAAAACAGACCTTTATGGGTATCAGCATTAATTGGGAGTAAAGTATCATCAAATTTGCTCATCATTTTTACCTTGAAGCACAAGCTCTGGTTGCAGGGAATCATCTTATGTTAGACAATGGTATCATCGCTGCGTTTTCAGCATTTAAAATATACCCAATATCTTACTTTATCTTAAAATGGTGAAGTTTAGCTTAACGTTCCTTCTTTATATTAAAGAGGCTATATTGGAAATTACAGCTGAACTACTTAAACCCATCAGGCCACCTCATATTAACATCAAAAAGCCCCAGTACCAAGTAATTGCCATTACACCCCCTAATTATCCTATACCTGAATTATACTGCACTCATTGCAGAAGAAGCAACCACACTGTAGCTGAATGCCGCATCCTTCAACATAAGTCAGCAAAAGATCAGTCAGCATAGGGTAAGAGGCTCTCTATGCTGATGGAAACCAAGTGCCTAAAGACCCTTGTTTTAGTTCTAGCTGTATCCCCAGCACTTCTGGTTGTTTTGTGTTAGCTGCCTCAGCAGAAGTTGAAGTCCCTCTGTATATTTAAGGAAATAAAAAACCTCCAACTTTCTTACTTTCATGTTGTAAAAATTTACTGGTGGTTGTTATTGGCAAGCAACATAGTAACCTTTTTACTGAACAGGTTTGATTTCCTTGTGCACTTTGTCATGTTGTATAGAATGAATTATTAATTAATACTAGTAAGAGGACTATTATCTGTAGTTGAGTATGAATTATATTTCGGCTCAACGCTCAGCCAGTATTCCAGATTATATACTCATGATGTCATACTTGTAGGGATTCGTTCCCTATGCTCTTGTCCACCCAATATTTTCTGAGATACCCTGGTGACAGTCTCTTTCAGCTCAACACATAGTCACCATCTACCTCTGATTGTGGCTCCTTCTTCACTAGATCCCCGCTCAGATATTTACTCTTCTCTCTGAGAGTCTTCCAATTATTGCCCTCTGCAATAATATCCTTGAGACAGAACAGCACAATAGAAGCTGATGATAATTTAACTATATACTGAATGGATAATATTACTGTTCTCATAAATACTGTATAACTAGTTTTTTGACTATATGACTGTTCTTGTTATAGTGAACCCTAGGGAATATATAGTGGGAAATTTGGCTTTCTAACCCTTGGTTGACACCTCTTCAATGAAATGGCAGCTGTTGCCTTTGAATCACCTATCCTCGTCTCAGCAGCAATGGTCTTCCCATCCTGGCTAGAATTCTGTCATTGGACATCCTCAAGACCTCAAATGGAAAGAGTTGGAAAATGTGTCCCTAACATTTTCTCTCAATCCAAGTGAACCAACCATATTTGGCTAGCGACCTGCTTAGGTAATGGGATTCATTACCCATTATGGCAGGTCACTCACCAACCAATCAATTCGCTAGTTGCAGGTGGCATCACTCACCTCGCAACTTGCTATTCATTCCCAAATAGTTGGTGATGAAACCTGACTGATCCCAATTGGTACACCTGATAGTTAATCACTATCAGATTCCTCTATTTCATCAGCAACACCGCCCAATGAGACCTCAAGTATTCATCTGGTTTGATCCTTAACGGATATAACCAGGCAAATATCCCAAAATCCACCAAACGTAGTTAATCCAAAACTTGGGCCAACTGATTTATGATTCACTTTGCCTTAGGAAATTTTCCTAGCAATACCAGGTAATCTAGCAGGCTGGGAATATGGGCAAAAATCCCAACACTTTCCCCCTCTTGCCTAGATTTCTAGAGAGAAAAGGACCAGATCATGAGAACACTGCTTCAGACACTTGGTCGAATACTTCAATGGTTCAAGAGGAGTACATTCATTAATACTCAACGCTGCTTGGGATGACCTTTGACATATGGCGTTCTTCCTCTTCCTCCTCGCTACCACCTTCTCAGAGCGTGGTCCCCACGATCTACTGTCGTGCTAAGCTGATTGATTTACTCATGATGATATTAGTCCTGGGATCTGGTTTCCCCCCATCAGGGTATATGACCTGCTGTCATATTCAGGATTCTTGGTCTGGCGTCCTTGATTTCCTGATTTTCTCCTCATCCTAGACAGGAGACTCTTGCCGTCAATGTTTGTTTCATAACTCAATTAATAATACTTATTTATATTAGCCCTTGTATTTCTTTCATAAACTCTTGGCTTAAGTCATTCCTAATTCTTCCCTTGGAGGCTTATCCCATTATTTTGAGATTAATTTCTCTGAAATTGGAGCTTAATGGATTGTAGAGTGCATAATGTCAACTTCCATATAAGTCTGACATCCCCCTCTTGTCCAGCTCATATGTCAAATTCAGAGTCACAATACCAGCAGCTCCTGAATAGTTTGTCTGATCCAGACCTCCGTCTCTTCCAGCAGATGATTCAGGATGCTCAGCGGAACCTCTTTTATGGTCCTTCCAGGACTTATATGGCTAATCTGGCGCCAGCGGCTAGTCCCTCCATCAAATACTGGAAATGGTAAATAATCCCTCCAAAACCAGGCTGGCTATCATTTTGAACATTTATCAGCTGATTCTTCCTCTGCCGTCAATTCCAGAGTTGGACTTCAAAACTCTCCTAAGTTTGGCTCATTTTGATGATGCTCCAACCATCATCATAGATGCTCTGGAGATTATGCCAGTTGCTCTGGATCATTCGTTTCTTTCCAGGTCAGACCTGCTCCCTGAGTTCCTCTTCTGACTCAGTCAATATTACAAACCTGCTGTTATGGTCTCCGAGCTCACAATCAGTAACAGTGTTCACTTTGAGCTCCCCTACGCTGAACTTTGGGACCAAGTTACCGGGGCTTTGACTCTAGCGCTGAATCCCTCTGATCTTGATAACATTCTGGATTGGGATAACGCCGCTTATGCTCTTCACTTTGCTGTCCAAGTTCTTTGAAGTTGGTCCACAAAGCTTCCAGCCTTACCTGGGTTCCACCGTTCATTCAGCTTTAGCTTCTGAGAAGTCCATAGTCACTGCTTGCAGGATGCAATCTGTTCCCTGAATGACTATCTCTTCTCTGGCGCTTCCCACTGGTATCTTCCGCTGATGGCATTCAGGGGGCATGATTCAGCAACCCCCATCAAGCATCCCTTATTCATTGCTGGCCCACATGTCCAATGTCCTTGATGAAGCCCATCATCAGGCGCTCAGGACTAATTCTCTGGCTCCAGTACCATATTGGGATTACTCGGGGTTATTCACCAATTGCCTCTTCTTATACTGTTGCTTTCCTCCCCGCTCTGGGGTTTCACAATTGTATTCATCCAACATCTCATTTTCCCTTCCCCTAGTCACTTTTTTGTAGGGCTTGGCGTCCACTAAAGAATGTGGTTTTGTGTAGGTCTAGCCCTCACTAGCTTTTGATCTCATATCAATTTTGAAGGGCTGTTCATTCCTACCGTGATCCATCCTCCCTCCCCCAAGAGTCGACATAGGCAGAAGCATCCCCATACCAAGGACAATCAATAAAAATAGAAATTATAAAACTATACTGGCTTTTTTCTCTATGCAGTTATAATCTTTTCTTCCAATATCTTTTATCAATTTTTTATCTTTATTCTTCTTTTTCCTACGTGAATTGACCTTGTTTCAGTTCAGCGGTCCATCTTTTTTATTTTTCCTCCAAACTGGGTCCTGGGTACTTAAGCCTGCCAGTTTTCTATGGTTCAGAGGTCCTTTTTATGGACATAACCATCTAGGCTGGTTCAGAGGTCTTTTTTGGACTTGACCTAATCATCAGGACATGGCCAACTTAATGGTTCATTGGTCCTTCAGGAACTCTTTTATTTTTTCATTGATCCAATTGATTTAGATACTTAGCATGGAGCTCAATTCACAACTCTTCCATCCAAGAGATTCTTGATGGAGTAAGCTTCAATAACCATCTTGATGATCACTTCAAACAGACCTGACCACAATGCATCTAGTTTGTTACTTCATCTAAAACCATGCATATCACAATAGGCAACTCTTTCCCCTATTCAATATTCTTCTAAGGCTGGTCAGTTCTTGTCATCCGTTGATTTCGCTTGTATCATTTTCTTCAAGATTGTATTAAATGCTTGCAATTGCATATCAATCAGGATACTCATCAGTCGGTTCAGGTATTGCTCAGTACTCATCCCTAATGTAGGTTCAACCACTGAATATAAAAATTGGCGGCAACGCGGCCTTTCTTCTGTATAACAATTCAAACAGCATCTTTCCCATCGCCATATGATGACTAATATTGTAGATGAACGTCACTGATTTAGGTATGTTCCCCACGTGGAAGTTCTCCCTGCGACTAGCTTCCTCAGAATCACGGCCAGCGTTCCATTGACCCATTCTACCAGCCCATTCATCTCTGGCTGGTAAGGTACTGACATGACTCCTCTGATCCCCATTATCTCATTTAATCTCAGGATCACATGAGATGTAAAGTTGGTCCCATTGTCACTAAGCAGGACCTGTGGACATCCATGCCAGTATACTACTTGATCCAGGATGAACCTCGCAGTACTGGTAGCATCTACTCTCATTAGAGCCTTCATCTCGACCCATCTTGTCAGATGGTTGATTGCAACTATAATGTACTTGACTCCTCCTGTGCTCATCATCAGCGGTCCCATAACATTGATGGACACTGTGTGCCAGGCAAATCCATGGAGAACCAGTCAGTATCCAGTTATATTCTTGTGTGGTTTGTGCAGCTGGCACTCCATACAACAAGCTAGATAATCCGCAACATTGTAGTTGATCAATTCCCAGTAATAGTACTGGTGAATATGGTCAGTTGTTTTCCTCAGGCCTCCATGCCCAAAAACCTTGTGAGTGGCTTGCACTATCACTGCTCTTTCTGACAGTTTCAGGAATAATAACTGCTTCCCGTTGATCATCTTGAATACTTGTCCATTTATGGTCTCGGTGTTTTCCATCACTTTCTGAAGCGCATGTTGGATCTCTTAGGGATCATCCCCAATTTTTCCTTTGACCATTCTCTGTAATAGCTCATCCACCTGCAGGTATACCAATTGGACCATTGGTAACCACAATAAGCCATCTGCGTTCTGATGAGAAGCCCCCACTTAATGGACAATCTCATAATCTTAAGCCTGGAGCTTAAGTGCCCATTGGGCAGTCGTCCTTCTGGCTCTCTCAAATTGTGCAGCCAACGCAGCAAAGAGCAGTCCGTTACCACCTTAAAGTGCGTTCCGTGGACATACACCCAAAACTTCTTGCATGCATAAATGACCGCAAGACATTCACGCTATGTCACAGTGTAGTTCCTCTCAGCGGCTGAGAGTGTCCAGCTCACATACGCCACTGGATGCTCATCCCCAAGTTCATCTACTTGGCTCAGTATGGCGCTGATCGCCATCAACGAAGCGTTGGTTTGAATAATAAACTCCCAATTGAAATTTGGATATTTCAGAATTGGTTAATCTTTCAAATACCGGCGTAGCTCATCAAAGGAGTCCTGGGCCTCTTCATCCCATACGAATCCTTTTTTCAGATCCTTTAATAAATGGAATAATGGCTCAGCTATTTGGGCGAAGTCCCAAATAAATTTCTGTAGTATCTGACCATCCCAAGGAACACTTGGATGTCTTGGACACTCTTGGTTACAGCCAAACGTTCTATAGCTGCTATCTTCTGGTTTGCAGCTGCAATCCACTGGAGTTGACTATGAACCCCAGGTATTCCAACTCTTTCTTAAGGAGTGGCACTTCCTTGGCTTGATCTTCAGGTTAGCCAAGGACAGTTGCTTAAATACTTCTTCCAAGTGGTGTAGGTGTTCAGTAAACATCTTACTGAACCTGTTTATATTGTCCAGATATACCAGGACGCATGACAACTTCAAGTCACTTAATATCGCATCCATGGATCTCTGAAACGTTGCATGTGCATTGCATAGACCCTGGGGCATCCTTGTCAGTTGGTATAGCCCCTGCGCAGTAATAATAGCGCATTTTTCCTGGTCTTCCTTTGGAAAGTCGATCTGCCAATATCCTGAGATTAGATCTATCGTGGAGAAATACTTTGCTTCTCTTAAACAATCTATCGCATCGTTGATCCTTGGTAGGAGATATGAATCCTTCTTCATAACTTTATTTAGCCTTCTGTAGTTAATCACCGCCCAGCTGGATCCATCCTTCTTCTTCATTATCAGAATCAGACTCACCCAGGGACTTGATGACGGAACTAGAAGCCCATGCTTCACTAGTTTTCTGATTTCATCCTCCACTACCACTTTAGCAGCTTTCAATAGTCATATCAGTCTCATCCTGAATGGAAAATTTTCCCCAGTGTTGACCTTGTGGATCATGTCTCATGCGCATCCTAAATTGTGGTCATCTTGAGCAAACACTTCCCAATGTTTTTTAAATAGTTTAAGCACCTCCTCTTGCTGGCCTTCTGACAGATCAGCGAGTTGCTCTTGATCAACCAATAGGTTGATGCTCTCAGTTACCCTGACCAATAATTTTGTTTTATCGAGAGTGAAATTTCCTCCATTCAGCCATCAGGTTTTCTCATCATTTCTTAGGTCCAAAACTCATAGACCATAAAATTGATATTTTAATATATTATATATAATTTTTGTAGTTTTCTTTTGCAATGAAACTTGCAACCTACAAAAAGGTTCAGAGGTTCTAATTTTCCCCTTCATCCAAACTGGGTCCTAGGTACTTAAACCTACCAGTTATTATGGTTAGAAATCTTATCCTCTAAAGATTAACCAACCATTTGGTTCAGTGGTCCTCTTCTAGGACTTGACCAAAATCTCAGGACATAACCATTTAATGGTTCAGAGGTCCTCTAAGAACATTGCAACTATTTTCTCTTAGGCTTAATACTTCCAATTAGTATTGACCTATCTCACTATATGACAAGCAGCGCTGACTCTTCATGTATAGGCTATACTTTCTGACTTTTGGCAATTCTCTTGAATATAAGGCCTTTAATACTGACTGGTTATTCATCCAACAGGTCCTAATTTCATTATTATTTCGTCAACTGATGCTTTTGGATCCTTGTATCTCATTAGCCAACAGTTTTGTCCAATTGTCCAGATCACTTTTCTCCTGAAAACGATTTTCAGCCTTCGTGGCTATCCTTAATTACACAGGTCATTCTGGCCTCATTAGCTTCATTCAATTACTCCTGAATTAATGAACTCAGTCTCCAGTAAATCTAATCAGTGATTGAGTGTTATTGATATAAATGATTTTCTCCACTGTCTTGGATTAATCATTTCCTGTTTTGCCTTTGTATCTTCATTGGTATAGCAATCCAATTCTCCAGATTGATTGCTTCCTATTTCATCCAATGCCTCATCTAAACACTCACTCTTCAGGACTATTTCCAGTGGACCCAATTTCAGCCCGAGCTGGCCCTGCTGCTACTCTTCATCTCAAGTAGATGTCTGGTGGAACTGGTTTCCTTGCAGCACTAGATAGTTCCATATCTAGGCTGCAGGTCCTTTTCCCTGAATTTGAGTATCTTCTTTTTGCTTCACTTGGAGCTCCACTGCTGAGCTGGGTGAACGCCACTGAATGTGATCCTCTTCACATTCTATCTTCGCTACTTCCTTCAGTAACTTGTTTCCAAAAACGGAAACATCTTAATAGAACATCATTTTCTATATTTTCAACTCAACTACCCCTGTAGTAAGCACCAACTTGTAAAATATTACTGGTAGTTGCTATCAGCAAGCAACCTAACAACCTTTTTACTGCACAGATTTGGTTTCCTCATGCACTTTATCATGTTGTATAGAATGAATTAATAACTGATAGTAGTATGGAGACTATTATCCATAGTTGAGTATGAATTATATTTTGGCATAACGCTCAGCCAGTATTCCCAATTAAATACTCATGATGTCATACTCATAGGGATTCGTTCCCTATGCTCTTGTCCACCTGATCTTCACTGAGATACCCTGGTGACAATCTCTTTCAGCCCAACACACAGTCACCATCTATCCCTGATTGTGGCTCCTTCTTCTCTAGATCCCGCTCATATCTTTAATCTTCTCTCTGAGAGTCTTCCAATTATTGCCCTCTGCAATATATCTTTGAGATAGAACAGCACAATAGAAGCTGATTAAAGTTTAACTATATACCAAAATGATAACATTATTGTTCTCATAAATACTGTAAAACTAGTTTTTTGACTATATGACTGTTCTTATTATAGTGAACCCTAGGGAATATATATAGTGGGAAATTTGGCTTTCTAACCCTTGGTTGACACCTCTTCAATGAAATGACAGCTGTTGCCATTGATTCACCAATCCTCATCTCAGCAGCAATCGTCTTCCCCATCCTGGCTAGAATTCTGTCATTGGACATCCTCAAGACCTCAAATGGAAAGAGTTGGAAAATGTGTCCCTAACGTTTTTCTCTCAATACAAGCAAACCAAGCATATTTGTCTAGCAACCTGCTTAGGTAATGGGACTTATTACCCATTATAGCAGGTCACTCACCAACCGATCAATTTGATTGTTGCAGGTGGCATCAATCGCCTCTATCTTGCTATTCATTCCCAATCAGTTGGTGATGAAACCTGACTGATCCCAAGTTGGTACACCTGATAGTTAATCACTATCAGATGCCCCTATTTCGTTGGAAACTCCGCCCAATGAGATCTTAAGTATTCATCCAGATCGATTCCTGATGGATATGACCAGGCGTATATCCCAAAATCTCCTGAATAAAGTTACTATGAAACTCAGGCCAACTGATTTCCAATTCACTTCGCCTTAAGGAATTTTCCCTAGCGATACCAGGTAATCTAACGGGCTGGGAATATGGGCAAAAATCCCAACATACGTTAATCAGTTACCCAAACAGATTTTGGTGGTCAGTTCTTTTATAGAAAGCCAAGCCTTGGCAGATAAAACTTTTAAACGCATTAGTCAACCCTATTTTTGGCCACAGCAGAGCTCTCCGCTTGCTTCATTGCAAATCCCTAATGACATCCTATTAGCTGTTAACTCCCAATTTGGATCTTTGGTGGTTCAAGTCAAATTAGCAGTCCATAAGGTTAAAGTCCTGGCAATAATTGACACTGGTTCTCTGGCTAAGGTTATTTTCTCCCAACTTATCCAAAAGATAAAAATGCCTCCAGACTTGATTCATGAAGCTGAATATGGGACAGCAGGTAGTCTACTAAGGCGATAGGATCCTATTCTGCTTTACCCCTTCTTTTTGGGAAGTTAGTAAATTACTGCCGCCACTGTTGCACTAGAAAACAATAACTATGAGTTGCTTATTGGGGTCCAACTGATGTGGGAGTTTAACTGCATCATCAATCACAAGGAAACATACCTATTCCTACAAGAATATATGACTCTGTTAATATTTGAACTCCTCATTAAAAGTAAAGGAGCCCAAAAAAATGGGAATGAATCCTTGAATACCCACCCTCCATTTGCAAAATTGAGTACCAAGTCTTAGGGGGAAAACTAAGTTACCCCTGAAGGTTGTGGATGCCAAAGTTGAAATCATTCTGTATACCCCTCATTCTATTACAATACTGTTGGGATTACTGCCTTTATTACCAGCTTTCTAGATTACCTGGTATCACTAGGAGAAAATTCCCAAGGCGAAGTGAATTGGATATCAGTTGGCCCAAGTTTTGGAGGAACTATGTTTGGGGGATTTTGGGATATTTGCCTGGTTGTATTTATCAGGGATTGATCCAGATGAATACTTAAGAAATCCTTGGGCGGAGTTGCTGACAACATAGGGGCATCTGATAGTGTTTAACTATCAGGTGTAATGATAGGGATCAGTCAGATTTCATTACTGACTGATTGGGAATGAATAGTAAATTGCAAGGCGAGTGATGCCACCTGCAACTAGTGAATCGATTGGTTGGTGAGTGACCTGCCATAATGGGTAATAAGTCCCATTACCTAAGCAGGTCGCTAGCCAAATATGGTTGGTTCACTTGGATTGAGAGAAAAACGTTAGGGACACATTTTCCAACTCTTTCCATTTGAGGTCTCAAGGATGTCCAAAGATGGAATCTAGCCAGGATGGGGAAGACCATCGCTGCTGATATGAGGATGGGTGATTCAATGGCAACAGCTGCCGTTTCATTTAGAGGTGTCAACTGAGGGTTAGACAGCTGAATCCCCACATATTATTCCCTAGAATTACTATAATAAAAAACAATGTTTTACAGTACTTTACAGAGTTTAGAGTTATGGTAACATTATCAATTTGGTGTATAGTTGAAATATCAGCTTCTATTGTGTTTTTCTATCTCAAGGATACTATTGCAGATGGCAATGATTGGAAGACTCTCAGAGAAGAGTAAAGATCTGAGAGGGGATCTAGAGATGAAGGAACCACAATCAGGGATAGCTGCAGACTGTGTGTTGAGCTGAGAGAAACTGCCACCAGGGTATCTTAGTGAAGATTGGGTGGACAAGAGCATATGGGAACGAATCCCTACGAGTTCAACTTCAAGAGTATTTTATTATAAATACTGGCCAAGCGTTGGGCCAAAATATAGTTCAATCTCAACTATGGATAATAGTCTCTATACTATTATCAATTCATAATACATTCTATACAACGCAACAAAGTGCATGAGGAAATCAAATTTGTGCGGTAAAAAGGTTACTGGGTTGCTTTCCAATAATTAACCTAGAGTAAATTTTTACAAATACCATTGGGCTCACAAATTATTGTATATTTGGGGATTTGGATTATTGCCCCTCCTGATCAAATTTTAGAGCTTGGTGGACACCCAAACCCTTCCTTCATGGAAGCGGTGACCTGCCCAGGGATTTTGGATCCTACATACAGGAATCTATTTCTTTTTTATCAGGGAATTTAACCACTAATCCTATCCAGGTCCCTCAGCATGCCCCTATTTCTTTTAAGTAAAACTAAACTCATCAAGAGTATTGATGATGTAAACTGTTTTAGCTCATTACAGGATTTAGGATTTGATCTCATACCCACCATAGATTTGGTTGACAGTAGAATTGGGGATAATCTTACCCCAAATGAACGCCATGATGTAGAAGTCCTCCTTGAGGAGTATGGTGATATTTTTTCAGGACCAAGTAACTATGGGAAAATATCCAGGGGAATTTATCAAATTAAATCTTAAGACCACCATCTATTTACTATCCTGAACATATCAAAAATCTAAAGTGGAGGAAGCTCAAGTGGCCTTAGTTACAGCAACTACTGGAGGCCAGGTTACTTGTGCCTTCCAAAAGTCCATGGGCTTCCCCACTACTAATTAGAAAAAAAGAATGGTGGTCGCCATGTTATAGAGAATCGCCACCTCAACTCTATCACTCACAAAGATAGTTACCCTCTACCACATATAGATAATTATTTGTGCTTAATTTTGGGGTCCCACTATCTATCTGCAATGGATCTCGTCAGTGGATACTAGCAAGTAGATTTGCCACCAGAAGATTGGGCATAATGCGCTCTCATCAGAAGTGAAGGACTATTTAAGTCCACTCAAATGCCTCAGGGGTTATATAACGCCCCTGCAACTTTCCAACGCTCTATGGATGGGCTACTAGGCGACTTAAAACGCTCTTGCATATTAGTTTTTTTAAAACCGTTTTCTCTTTAACCTTTACTGAACATCTATCTTACCTAAGGCAAGTCTTTTAGCGGTTAAATTAATTGTCATTAAAACTAAAGATGTCAAAATGCTCTTTCTTCCAGAGTGAGATAAACTTTTTAGGTCATAAGGTCAGTAAAGCTGAAATATCCTCAATGGATGATAAGGTCCTGGATATTGCTAGGATGACCCCCAAATCTCTACAAGATGTACAAGTTTTCCTAGGAATGGTGGGCTATTATAGCCAATTTATTCCCCATTATTCAGACACCTCCAAGCCTCTGGTGTATCTACTGAAGAAAGGCATGCCTTTTCAGTGGAAAGAAGAACAACAGCAGGCCTTCAACCTGCTATGCGTCTCTCTTTCCCACTATAGTACTTATTCATCCAAATTTCGATAAGCCCTTCCTCCTCTTTATGGATGCTAGCAATATTGCCATCAGAGCCATACTATCCCAGCATGATGAGAACTTGGTGGACCATCCCATCGCCTATTATAGCAAGACCTTATCTAAGGCCAAACGTAATTATAGCGTTACAGAATGTGAATGCTTTGTAGTCCTAGTGGTCATTAAGCATTTCCAACCCTATTTATAATGGAAACATTTCATTATAATTACTGACCATGCTTCTCTTTGATGGCTACTGCAAATGTAGGACCCTAATGGAAGGTTAGCCTTAGGGCGTTAAAAGTTCAAAACTATGACTTTTCCATCATTCATTGACCAGGGCCCATACACCAAAATGCAGATTACCTAGCTCAGCTGCCCATATTAACTTTAATTGACCCTGAAGATGTTTGACTTTATACCTCCGCCTCAATTGCACTTATGGAAAAATAGATTCCTGACGTTGAGAAAGGAATTAGCAAAAAAATGGTGGGTCTTCAAGTCAAAAATGGCCAACTGTGCAAACTTGTGTCCCAAAAATGGGTGCTCTATGTATGACCTTCAGAGTGAACTGGCATCTTATTGGAGGGACACTTTGCAAGTCATTCACGGAGGAGTTTAGAAACTTACCAATGGCTCAAGACTCAATGTTACTGGGAAGAAATGATTGTTACAATACAAGATATATTGGAGTCCTACCTGGTATGCCAAAGTCAAGCCAGACCTAATCCCCGGTCACAGCATCCTGTGGTTTCACCCTGTGAACCCTTCCATACTATTAGTATTGATGTCATGGGACCTCTCCCTTAACCCTCCAATGGTCACCAATTCCTTCTTCTGGCCATGGATCATCTAAATAAGTGGATTGAAGCTACATTCCTACCTTCCATTTCAGCAAAAGCTACTGCCATATTATTATATAATCAAATCATCACCCAGCATGGGTGCCCTCACATAATACTCTCTGATGGTAAGCAAATTTTTGCTCAACGCTGGTAAAAGATTTAGGTGACCTGATGGGAACCACACAGGTATCTTCCACTCCCTACCATCCTACCACCAATGGAATGATGGAGAGGGTGAATGGTACCTTAACAGCCACTCTTCAGGAAATAGCCATGACTGACCCTCTGCACTGGCCCCAATATTTGCCTAGTGAAATCTTAGCCTATCAAATAAGCTATCACCAAATCATTAGGATGACGCCCTTCCAGACTTTGTATTGATGATATCCCCAGTTGCGCTCTAGAGTGCAGGCCATGTTAAAATCAGGCATCCCCTGATGCCCCTGAAGTTATTATGCAAAGAATTTCCAATGAAATCATCTGACTTCAGGCTCTATATTCTGAGAACTTTTTGGCTAACGCCAATAAAGAAACTAATCAGCTTAATGATAAGCATGATCCCCCACACACCTTCCAACTGGGTGACCTAGTTCTCTTCTACAATCATTGGCCTGGAGGTTGTGACCATAAATTGAGAACAAACTGGTTGGGGCCTTAAAAGGTCTTTATAAATGGGGCAATGAACACTCAAATATAGAGGTTGTTCATGGTACAATAATAAACTGCATCCATAGTCATTTTCTCCATCTGTTTACCCCCTATGCCAAGATCTAGAGGGGGGCATTATTGGGATTCCAACCCAAATTGGGGATTTGAATAAAGTATATAATGGAAATTGAACCCACACTGGCCAAATAGATAGGCCCTTATCTGGGACAATTTCTGATGCCATATTACACCCTAGAATTGGGGTTCAAACCTGATCTATGAGGTGAGTGAATCATATCGTCTAAAATAACTAAATTATCTCTGAATCCTCAAATTGTATGAGTCTAGATCTTAGCTTGGAAATTAACTAAACAAAACTCTTTTATACCAATGCTTGGACTAAAATAAAAATTACGCTTTTTCTTCTTTTCACCTATTTTAAGTTAAAATTAGGTATACAGTTATTTATACTTGCTTATCCAGACAAAGTATCTGGAAAATGACTTCTTGACCAAGAGAAGAAAAAAAGGGAAGCCATAACCCAGAAACTTTGGGTCCCCTGACTAAAAATATTAAGGTATACATGACAACACCCCACAATCCTGACACCTGTGAAGAGTGAACACATTATTAACAAAAAGCCTAGCCATACCAGCTGTGGTGACTGTGGTTCTGCAAAGGATAAAGTGGGTGAACTTTGTAAAACGGTCCACCACCACCATGATAGCATCATAGCCATCAGATACAGGCCATTATACAATAAAATCAACCAATAGAGAAATCTAAAGCCCATCAGCCTTTTAATCTAGTACCAAGGACCCCACTAAAGGCTGGTGATTCAGTTTACTTAGTTGCAGACTAGGCAATCTTTACAATACCTGCCTACCTGAGCGGCTTATCCCTTTCATTTGCAAGTGCGGTGGATAAGCTCAAGAGTCTTCACCTTCCCAAAATGACCAACTTAGATTCCGTCATATTGGTTCTATATGATTTCCAGGTGAAGTGGTCCTTCAGGAACCTATAGGCGCCTTGAAATTACACCATCTCATCCTTTACATGATAACCTCTGGTGATGTCCACCTGATTCAGTGCGCTCTTTGCAAGGACCATAGTATAGTTAACTGACGAAGGCTGAGAAAGGACTACCTTTCTGAACATACCATATTCTTCCACATTTTCTAGTAGAGCAAGCCCTGTCCCATTGACTAAGGGAGAGGAAAGTTGGTACACAATATTGCCCAGTGGAATCATTAAATGGGTATTATGCCCCTCAACCTCCTTAGGCTTGAGAGCTAGTGAAGGGTTGCGGCTCAAAGCATCCGCCAAACCATTCTCCTTACCCTTAATAAACTTATAGGAAAACAAAAAATGGTCAAGGGTCTCATTCTAGTGGGTTTGCCGTGGGACTAAGGCATGAGGTGCGTGGTAGTAAAGTAAGGCACAGTGATCTGTACATATGTGGAAGGGTTGGGATGAGCCATTCAAGTGATGACGCCAATAAGTCAGTGCCTCAACCACTGCTAATGGCTCTTTATCATATATGGCATAGTTTAACTCTGGTAGTGGCATCTACCTAGAAAAATATCCCACCAAATACTCTATTTCAACTTCACCTACTTGTAATAAGACCGCTGCGATGGCGAAGTTAGGGCATCTGAAGCCACACTGAACTCTTTATTGGGGTCAACATGGCAAAGAACGGAAGTGGACAGCAAAGTACACTTTACTGCTTGGAAGGCATCTTCCAAAACGAGAAAGTACTGAAGTACTTTTGCCCCACTTGCCCTATAAAAAGGGGCTGCAACTTCAGAAAGTTTTGGTGTGAACTTATTAGGGAACGTAAACGTCCACAAAAATCTCCTCAATTCCTTGACTGAAGTTGGAGTGGGCCACGCAAAAATCACCTTAGCCTTGTCTGGAGTTATCATGTGCCCTTGGTCAAACATGACGTTGCCTAGAAAGGTGAACTGGGATTTGAAGAATTCGCACTTACTTATTTTTAATGTGAAGTCGGTTGCCCTCAAACGCTCCACTGCCTGCCAAAGGTGTACTGCATGGAACTTGTTGTTGGGGGAACATACCAAAATATCATCTATGTAAGCTACCGTGCATACCCCAGCAGGTCCCCCAAAGCCGCATCAATAAGACGTTGAAAGATAGCAGGGGCATTTTTAAGCCCAAAGGGCATAACCTAAAATTAAAAGGGTCATTTTCTGATATGGAATGCGGTCAATTACTCCTGGCCCTTCTTGATATGGATCTGATTGAATGCGTTTAAACAATTCATATTGGAGAAGACTCTTGCATTCTCCACATAGCGTAAAATCTGTAAGTTCAGGATAATGGAATATAAGTCTGGTACAGTGACGTTGTTGAGATTCCCATAATCTATGCATGTGCGTAAGGTAACATTAGCCTTCTTAACAAAGAGAAGTGGGTAACATACAGGGGATGTTCTCTGAAAATAGCACCCTTGGCTAACTGCTCCTTAACCCACACATCTAAGGCCGCTTCCTCCCATACCATCAACAGATATACCGGAGAAGATATACACACAAAATCAACGGTGAGCATGAACTCACAATCAAACTCTGAATGATCTGGTAGTGCATTGGATGAAGCCGCATCAAACGAAGATTCTGACCCCTCCAAACAGGAAGGTAGGGGAACCTCCACAGAGGGCTTCAGAAATTGAGAAATACTGAGAGTGTGAATATTGGGCCAGTGAGGCAAATCGCCCTGAAAGTTGGCTTTAGACAAAGGAACAGCCAACTCTGACCATTCTTTAAAGTTAAGAATAGGGTAATCTCTTTCAAGTTAGTCCTGACGTCAGACTTTCACCATCATACTACACCAAAATTATAAGGTACAAGAGGTTTTTGATAGCTTAGAAGTGGTTGGACAAATAATAGGTGCCAACTTGATAGTCCACTAACCCCATGATTTTCAGCATAAGAATACCTTGAAAACCCCTCCTCTAACATATACCACTTGGCAAGTAACTCAGTTCATGTTAGTCGGTTAGTTCTTGGCCCATGAAATTCTTAGAGGCTCCAGTATCCACCAAAATAATAAGAGCTGATTTTCCTTAAAGGGGATTAAAGTGTATCAGTTAATAAAAATAATCCAAAAGATCTTTATTTATAGCAGAAAATGCCAACACTTCATAACCAAACTCTTCTTCAGGGTCTAGCATATTCTCAGGGTACGTTTTTGCATCAAATAATGGAGATGGATATTTGGCCACTATTACTACTGAGGCCACATATCCCACCATATATTTAGCAACAACATAAACGTTTTTATTGTAATTGTAACATCTTATCCACCTCATGGGTTCCACAAATAATGGTTATGGTCAAGCTTGGGTTCTCTGGGGTAATTTAATACACTGAAATTTGTTCCATATCTGAGCCATATGGGAAGAAACATGGCTTGGTAATATATATGGAAATATCATTCAAAACTCGTTTTGGGCCATGAACAACCCTATGCCCATTTTGACAATGAATTGTACAATGTTAACTAAGTCCAACACCACAAGGCCCTTCATTGATGATCCTGCCTGCACTGTCTGAATGTGGTGCCAAAGAAAAAATAATTTTCGAGTGTCAATTTTTTTAAATTTGGTAGAAAGTCAGGTAATCATGACTCTTGGATTGTGAAACACCTGTATCTACCAGGTATAGGAAAAAAGAATGAATACTTTACAGTTGGAGGTAGCAAGAATAACGCCAGAATGCTCCAACCCTCAGAAAAATTTGAAAACAGTGGTGATCCCCACCGTGGCCATGGCTACCAGCTGTTGCACACCATTTGCACTTCACAAAAGTCCCACATGGAAAAAGTTCAAGCACATAAAGTTTGGAGGTTGGTCGTCTAATGTCAAGGAAGTGCCTATAACTCTCCAATTCCTGGCTTGGCAGTTCATGAAGCACTGGGCCAGAGCAAGGGAACTTACCATCAGTTCTAATATAAACATAGCCCAGCAGAGTGAGCTGTAGCTAAGGAGACATTGGGCAATGGTGTTGAGCACAGTAAATGTAATAAGATATCAAGCAAACAGCAGAACTTGGCTGTGCTCCAAAGGGCATTTCTTGACCAAAGTAGGTACAGGAGTTGAGTGCACGGGTGATCTGGTTTGGAGGGAACCTGGTAGGTATGGCGGTGTATCTGAGGCTTTCATCATTTTAAATATAAAAATTGGCTAACATGTTGCAAGACCTCCTCAATGAGGTCCGTGCACAGGCTTGCCCAAGTCAACATATAGAAAAAATGTAAAAACGACTAAGGGATTTATTAGGGAAGACGACCAATGAGAAAAGTAAGTATTGAGAAAATATTTAAGCTAATTCAAATAAATCATGAGTTAAAGAAAATGGTACTAAGCCTTGGTGCACCAATAGGCGCACGCTTCTGTCCAACAGGGTCACATACCTTAAAACTGACCTTACTTAAGTGATTGGTTGAAGTTAAACCCAGCCTGAGTTGTAGTTTTGCAATTAAATGGGTTTTGAACCTCCGTTTACTGATATACTGAATCAAACCATCTTTGTCAATCAAAAAATTTGTCCATTTTAACGCATGATCTGAAACAGAGGCTGAGCGTTAAACACCTCACCTATACCAACCTGGGCATACCTAGCTTGTTCCCAGTGTTGGTTCAAGGTGAGCTTAAGGTCAGCAAGGTCCTGAAGCTTAACCTTTTGGACCTCCTGTCGCCCAGCTTTGCCCCTGATGTTGGTCCCCTCAATAAGGTCATATAAACATGACAGGGTGATGTTGAGATTCTGTTATAACTGGATGATAAGCCCTGAAGAGCTACTGCAGATTGGTGAGAATCTGCAAGCTAAGATGATTAGTTAAGAGTATTTAAGCACCTTGAGATGATGTGATATTGGATTATAATGTGTTATTATTGGATCTCCTCCAAATAAGGCAATAAGGCTTTATTGACATCTGACAAACATTAATTGGATTGCCTCAAACTAAGGCAACAGATAATTTAATAATATTATCCTGAAACTAATGAGAACTTATTGGATCTAAATAGTTTAAGCTAAGGGAATGGTAATTTATGAAGTCACTGATGTATAAGCTGGGGCGATTGAAAGAGGAGGTTGTTAGTAATTTTGAGAGGGTAAAAAGTGAGGAACTGCTGTATTTATTGGTAAATAAATGTGTCGTTGGGGAAATTGCTCCATATTTTATTATATTTTTAAATTTGCTCAGAGGACTAAAAATCCTCACATCATCCACCCATTGTTTGGTGGGTTTGACTTATGCATCCCTTATGGCATATCATAGCGTATTTTTAAGTAAAATATGGCAATTAAAAATTTAATAAAAAATTCTTATGCTTCAAAACCATTTTTTAAGTTTATATTAATCTTGGCTAGAACCCTGCAACGCCCCTAATGTGAAATTATGAGGATGCAATGACTGGGCCATCACAGTTATTTTGGTGACCTTGTTGCCTTTTGCAGTTAACTGGGCCTACCACGTTAAGAACTTCTTAAAATTTTCCCTACTCATTGAGGCAATCTGCCATCAGGATATTGGTATTTTATGGGCAAAATTATCTCTACTTCAGGAAAGAATCCACAATCTCACCAATGTCACCATATCAAGTTCTCTCATGGGGAAATTCAAACTATCAAATTGATCCCAAACTTTATTAAGCCCAGACCTGTGGGTTCTGGGGCTGCAACAGCCTGGCTTTTCGCCGAATGCTTTTCACATTTGTGACCCATTGGCGCTCATTGGTTGCTTATCTCCCATCCCATTTTAAAGTCATTTGAGAAGAAGTGCCCCTGGCATTCTGGCTCGCCTTTTGGGTGTTTTTACATCCCAACTAGCATGCCAGTCTAAATTTTATCTGGCGCTTTCCTGACAGTGACACACGAGGCAGTATACTATGATGAATCCACAAAAGGGTAAGAATCAAGCATTTGCCCAATGATTGACTTCTGTGATACCAAGTCTGATCCAATTTTTTACCTTTAAAATACCTTTTATACTTTTCAGAAATTTGCTACAAAAGCATTTTGAACTGGATGCATTGCCTGTTTAAGAGTCTCTCATTCATATCTCCCCTCCATTAGTTTCATTGATCTTTTTCCTTATTGGGTTTATATTGTTATATGTAACTTATAAAAAACCCTGTTTTATACTAAAATAAAGATACTCTATTTTATCTATATCTTTTTAAGGTATATTGGCATCAATAAATCTTTTGCTAATCTTATCTTAGGAAGGATACTCTAGCTGATGGGACATAAGCATGACTTGGCACCCTAAATATAAATAAAATACTTATTGTGAGTCTTGTACTGCTACAAGTATCAACTGTTGGGATTTGAGGGTCACAACACTATAGAGCCATAAAAATTGACTACACTGTTAAAATCAGTGCAAGTGCTTCATACTTCAAGCACACAAGTCAATAAACCAAAGATAAAAGGTACTGTATGAGGAAAGTAACCTTGATCAAAAAAGAAACATAAAACCTTGTATGCAGTAGTAGGGCTTATAATTTATAGAACAAAGTTGCTTAACGTATTTTTCTTTCTGCCTGACATCACTTTTGAGAAATTTTGATTAATAGTAACTGCTAATTTTCCATCGCCACCTACACCACATCAGTTTTTCATTTATGTCTGTGGATCCACCACCTGCTGCCCCAGTATGGAGCAGCAGTGCTCCACATGATAGCGTTTTCTGCCCAGCAGGCAAATGCGTGCATACAGGCTCATTAAGCCCACCTAATGCATCAGGCTTATTTGTCCCTCTAAGGGACTTATTATTACACTTAGCGTGAGTCCACACAACCTGCCCCACCCCCTAGCCCTACCCCAATCCAATATTCACTTTTGCCTCCAAGTTAAGTATGGAAGTCTCTTCCCATATGCTGTCAAAGCAATTATTGAGCTGGAAATGGCCACATTTTTACCAGCTGGATTTATTGACTTCCACCATTATAAGGGCTATTTTGATATAGGCTTTCCCAAAGAAGTGGACGCAGCAGCTACACACTTAATATATAAAAACATACCCATTACCACCACTTGTACATGCCTCCCTAGTGATACCACATCTGTGGTGACCTTTGCAAACCTTCCTTCGCACCTTCCCCCTCAAACACTCTATGAAGAATTGATGATAGGGATGTCCACATATGGCATAGACCTCGTCATCCACTTCCTAGTCCCAAATGGTGCTGAGCAATTAACAGCACCATGAGTAATGGCAACCTTTACCCCATACCAGCCGACCATATCCCAGAACATCCCACCGCATGCCTATATCCCATCTGCACCAGATCACTTCTTTTGGGCTTGCATCAACAATGGCCACACAGTTTGCCCCCTCTGCCATGAGTTGGACCACTTTGAAAAGGCCTGTCACCACAGTTCAAAAATGTGGAAACTGCCAAGCCACACGTGAGGCTACACAGACAGCGTTTGAATGGAGATTTTGGCTGCCCTCACCCTCTGCAGCCGACCATTTGAAAAATCAGCAAACCATTGCAACCAAAGCCCAAGCTGGCCAAATTTCTTACAATATAACCATTCAGGAGCAGGTTTGAGCCCAATTCAACCCAACCAATTTCCCGCTTTAAAACTTACCCAACCAAAGCCACGTCTCTCTAAATCAATCCAACTCAACCAAAATCTTGGAACTTATTGGATGAAATAACTGAATCTGGGGAAATTGTCCAACCTTCAGAATTTCCTATTAATTTGAAACCATATCTACCTTCAGATTTTGATTTCCCATTCCCATCCAAGAAATATGTCCCCAAACTCACCGCTACCCCATTTTTTAGTGACCATCAACTTGCTGAGGCCGCATATCAGGCAAACAGCAAGTTATAATTAGACCAGCCTGCCAGCTCAAATGCCAAAGCACCCAAATGGCAAACCAGAATTCTTGAGGTACTGCTGCTGTTATGATGGTTATGGAACATGGAAGGAGTTTCACCAATAAGTGTCTATGAGCCATAATCTCATATAGGCACATAAAGGAAGAACAGATGAATATGGCCATAAAACCCGAGAGGTTTTGAAATACGGGTGGAAAAGGCGGTATGTTTTTCAAAATAAAAGACTAGAATTTGGGGAAAAGACTTTTTATTTAAAAAATAAGGAAGAAAATTAACCAACAATTTTCTCAGTGCAAGGCAACTGATTAAATAGTGTTTAATTAAGGTGAGTCCAAGCAGATATTAGGTCCCTTAAATTCACCTAACCCAGCGAATTTTTTGGGGGAGTGGTGCAGATAATCTCAATTGGAACCAACATTGAAGAATCCAGTGGCAGGCTGAGTCGCTGTCAGTTTGACCTCAAACGCCTGAACTGAAACTCAACTGCATTTCTGTCAGTTAGTGCAATGGCGTCTAGCCCAACAAGCAATGGGAAATCCCCAGGGCCACCCACGTAGGGGCGATCCCAATTGGTTGAAAATGGGTTTGGGATGCCCAACCCACCTTTGCCTGGTTGCTGGGCCATTCATTCAGTCAAATAAGTTCCATCAGTCGCAACTCCCAATTTGCTGGATTGGGGTTCCAAACTGTCGGCGATGGTTTTTGAAGATATCATCTGCACATCAGGGATCATCCCCAATGACTTCAGGAGGGGGTTGGCATCAAAAATCATATTAGAGAATAATTCAAAAACTGTCTGCAATTCTGGCCAATAGATCAACATTTGTCCCTTTTTGGCATGCATTTTCTGATCATCCAGCTTTGATCACATTGGTCTCAGATTCTTCAACTTTGATTCTTTGATCTTGGTGCAGATTTTCTTAATATAGCTGACCAGTTTGACAGAGGTGAGCGATGGTACTGGGGGAGGAATCTGAAGAGGGGGCTGTTACCCAGCGCTTATCTACCATGTGGGCGAGATCGCCCTGGGTGATGAGGGGTATAGCCACCATCTTCAGCCCCTTTTTGCTTGACAATAGGAAGAGCGCCCAATCTATGAACAGAGGATGTTCCCCAGAACTTACATTACCCTTTCTTTTTTCCAAAGGAAGAGCGCCGCCACTGGGTAACTGAGTGAGGGCCACATTTTTTTGAGCCTTGGAAATTTATTGCCTTTACAGTTGCAAGTTTTGGGGGGATGGGGTGCATTGGGGTGGGACTCATGGAACGCTCAACCAGTTTTATGCAATTAGAACAATTCTAAACATTGACCCAACTGTTCTCATAGGCTGGGTACCCCCTCCACATGACGAGATACTGAACTGACTGTCAGGATTTGTGGGACGCTAAGATGTTTTCCACCTCAGCTTCTTCAGCATCCTTTATCACTATTGGTTTGGGTTCAGCAGGAACGATCCCCTTGAACGGGGATAACTGAGACACATGGAAAAAAGGGTGCTGTTTCCAAAGAGCTGGCAGTTTTAACTGGAAATCACCATTACCCAAATCTTCCTCCACCAGATGGGGACCCAAACACTTGCTTGGAAACTTCCAGGAAGGTACCTGCATCTGCAGATGGTGAGTATCTAGCATAACGTGAGAGCCCACCGCTATATCGTGTCCAGGAATCCGTTTTCAGTCTGCAAATTGTCTATAATCATTAATAGCCTTTGTGAGATGTCCCGCACTAAGGACTGGGTAGAACAAATGTGCTCAACGTGATCTGTGGCAGCAGGAACTTCTGGACATATACAGGGGCTGACTAAAAAAGAGGGATTATAACCCAACGTCACTTTATAGGTAGAAAACCCTGTAAAAGCGTGAGTACCATTATTGTAGGCAAATTGGGCGAGAGGGAGGTCATTGGCCCAGGTATCTTGTGCGGCTGATGCATAACAACGCTAATACTGTTTCTAAAATTTGGTTAACCCGCTTGGTTTGTCCGTCAGTCTGGGGATGGTATGTGGTGGATCAGCAGAGTGTGATTTTTAAGATGGTTAAAAGCTCATCTCAAAATATGCTGTAAATTGGTGTCCACTCATTGATGATCTCCTGTGGGAGCCCAATCATAGAGAACACATGGTGCACAAAGAAACGAGCAGTTTCTTCAGATGTAATTTTGGAAGCACAGGGGATAAAAATTGAAAACTTGGTAAAATGAACAATAATCACCACCACTGCCATAAACTCTTTAGAACATAGGGAGTTTACGGTGGTGATGGTTGTGGTCAATTGCTTCAGAAGATTTGTCCTTATTTATTCCCTGTGCTTCTTCAATCAAGTCAGAAGAAATTTCTTGCCTGTTTGTATGTCATGTGTTCTCTATGTTTGTTCTTCCGCAGGAGATCATCAGTGACCATGGACCAAATTTACTGCGCAGTTTTGGAATGAGCTTTTAACCATTTTAAAAATCACCCCTTGCTGATCCACCACATACCATCCCCAGACTGACGGACAAACCAAGCGGGTTAACCAAATTTTAGAAACAGTATTAGCGTTGTTGCGCATCAGCTGCGCATGATACCTGGGCCAACAACATCCCTCTTGCCCAATTTGACTATAATAATGGTACACACGCTTCTATGGGTTTTCTCCCTATGAAGTGACGTTGGGTTATAACCCCTCTTTCTCAGTTAGTCCCTGTCTACGTCCAGAGGTTCCTGCTGCTACAGATCACATTGAGCATATTCGGTCTACCCAGTCCTTGGTGCAGGAGCATCTCACATAGGTCATTGATGATAATAAGTGGTTTGCAGATTGTAAATAACTTTCAGGCCACGGTATCACGGTGGGATTGCATGTTATGTTAGATACTCACCATCTGTGGATGCAGGTACCTTCCTGGAAGTTTGCAAGAAAGTGCTCAGGTCCCCATCTGGTGGTAGAAGACTTGGGGAATGGTGCTTTCCAGTTGAAACTGCCAGCTTATTAGAAACAACACCCTATTTTACACGTGTCCCAGTTGTCCTCATTCAAGGGGATTGTTCCAGATGAGCCCAAACCAATTGTGAAAGAGGATGCATAGAAAGCTGAGGTGGAAAACATCTTGGCGTCCTGCAAATCCTGGCTATTGGTTCAGTATCTTATATGTGGAAGGGGTATCCAGCTTATGGGAAAAGTTGGGTCAAGGCTTGGGATTGTGCTAATTTTTTGGAACTGGTCAAAGCGTTTCACAAGTCCCACCCTGACGCTCCCCATACCCCCTAAAAGTTGCAACGGTAATGGTAATCAAACTGCCCAAGACTCAAAAAATGTGGCCTCATGCAGTTCCCCAGAGGTTGTGCCCTTCCTTTGGAAAAAGGAAAGGGTAATTTAAGTCCAGGGTAACGTCCCCTGTGCGTAGATTGGTCGCTCTTCCTATTTCCAAGCAAAAAGGGGCCAAAAAGGGTGTCTGTACCCCTCATCACCCAGGGCGACCTCACCCATATGGTAGATGAGCGTTGGGTAACAGCTTACCCATTTCAGATCCCTCCCCCGGTACCTTCACTCACCTCAGCCAAACTTGTCAGCCAGATTAAGGAAATCTGTGCTGAGATCGCCAAATTGAAGTTGATTGGTCCAAAACTGATGGAAATAAAATTGACAATTGGAATCTGCATAGACAAAATGGAATGAAGAGTGAATTATTGGCAAAAATTGCCAATGGTTTCAATTAGGCCAGCATTACAATCATCAAAATTAACCCCCTCTCAAAATCATCAGGGATGATCCCCAACATGCAGTTCCCATCTGGCAAATTGGGAGTTGCAGCTGATGCAGCGCTTTTGACTAAACAAATGGCCCAGCAATCGTTCATGAATGGGTTGGGCATCCTGAACCTGTTCCCAACCAATTGGGACCGCCCATACGTTGGGTGGCCCAGGAGGATTCCCATTGCTTGTCAGGTCAGACACTGTTGCGCCAACCACTGGAAATGCAGTCATGTCCCAGTTCAGGCATTCAAGGTCAAACCAACAGCGACTTGGCCTGCTGCCAAATCCTTTGATATCAGTTTCTATTGAGCTTATCTGCCCCCATCCCCAGATAATTTTCTGGTTAGGTTGAACTTGAGGTACCTGATCCTGACTTATTCCTGCATCAATTAACCACTATCTAATCAGTTGCTTTGCACAGAGAAAATTGTTGGTCAATTTTCTTTCTTTATTTTCCATTAAAAATCATATTCCCATTTTTAGTTTTTTATGTTGAAAACTAAACCGCCCTTTCCGCCAGCACTCACACACCCCTCATGGTTAATGGCCATATTCATCTGGTATTTCATTATGTGCCTGTACGAGATTCTGGCTCATCAGCAGTTATTGGAAAAACTTCTCTTTAGTTTCATATCCATCATACAGCAGCAGTGCCTTTGGCATTCTGGTTTGCCCTTCAGGTGCTTTGACACCTAGGCTGGCAGGCTGGTCTAATTCTAACTTGCTGTTTGCCTGACATCCACAATCATTTCCACTTTTGATTCTTAAAAAGAAGGTAATAGAAGGTAATAGTTATAGTATCAGGAAACTGAATTATATAAAACATTAAAGGATAATCATACTATATCTTTAATTGACTTAACTTATGGCAGCTTGAAGAATTTAGTAAAGCTCATATATAAACTTAGCTTATGTACTCTGAAAATTTAATAATTTATAGTAAGCATAACAGAAAACTGACCTTGTTATCAATAAAATTTATATGAGCTAAATATGATGCCCCTGGTATTAACTATTGCCCCATTAATCTTTCAATGTGCAACGGATTCAGTTATGCATATTCTCAAGCTCATCTTTGTTTTGGTTTATCTATATCTTATTAATGTTTTCAATCTTGCCCTTTTTAGTAATAAATAGTCCCATCTATTTTCACCTTAATGGATCATATGACACATCTAAAGGATATTTTTATGAGGTTACAAGATGCTATCTTATAAAAAACAATTTTGTGCATTATTAGCGTCCTAATAACATTCTTAGGAGATAATATGAGTAGCCATAATATAAAATTAGTAAATCTATTTGAACGCTAGAAAGAATCAGAACCCCTTGTTACCCTAAAGATGTGCAAATCTTATGATTTATGAATTTTAACATCACTAATTAAGTGTTATGCTAGTCTTAATAAATCTTTAAAACAACTACTGCAAGATATAACTTATAATAAACACAAGGGAGATAATACTTATCTAATAATTTATTGAATTCCTAAAATTGGCACTCCTCCTAAATTACACATATTATTTAAAATACTGTCTACATGGATACAAGTTTTTATGCCATTGGAAAATACTTGCCCATTTAAATGAATAGGGTAAAAATAATCCAGTGGGCTATATTAGCTGACTCATGGAGAGAATCTGTGAAACTAAATTGTCACTGATAAGTTGTTCCTTATTACTATCTTTTTTAGCACTAGTGGTGCCCAACCCAAAAGCAGGAGCCACCACGCATCTTTATTTGCAAATGGGCCAAACAAAGGGACTATCACAAATTAAAAAATCCTAATATAGCCCCTAGGTTATCAGCCTAGGAAGCCATATCAGAAGGCGAGGAAGCTTTGGGGAAACTTTTGTCCAGTACCCGCTTTAGCTGGCATACCATGGCGGACAACATAGGGGTAGGGGCATCAGCGACATGGGGCATGAGGAGGTATAGCTGCAGGTTTTCTTCGTTTATGAGGCCAGCAGTATCCATCGCCTCAATGTATTGAGCAAGTTGATGCTCAGCAATAGTGATGAGAGTCAGCACACAAGTGTAAGGCTTGATGCGCTTTTGGGTTTGGGGATAGTTGGGGTCAAAAAGAGAGGTTTTTGCCACATCAATGCAAGCGCGGCTCGCACTGAAAGCAAGCTCCTCAATTTCATATTTAGCATCTTCATTAAAAATTGGAAGGGAAATTTGGGATGGGAATACCCTCAACTAGGGGTTCCATCACTCCATAGAGATGCTGGCGGAGGAGGGTGTTGTCAGGGGCAGCTGCAGCTTCCACTGCCATTTGATTAACATTTTTAAGCTTGGAAAGCCGCTTTTAGAGCAAAAATGGTGGGGGCGCGAATCAGGAGGATCAAAAAAACTTCTCCAATGCAAAATCTGGCTTCACAGTGTATGGCCGGTTGCTATAATCAATCTAATAGAGACACTCAAATGGATTAAGTTTGACTAGCGCTGGCTCAGCCACAGGAGTTGTTATGGTGGTGGAACATGATTGGCTATGAACAGTTGACCACGGCAGCTCAGCTGAAACTGTTTCTGCCATTGACTCAGGATTCTGTAACCCAGCCAAATTATTCAAGTCTTTTTGAAAATTTTAAATTCTGATTGGCTGCTGCTTTCAAAGCAGTGCCAGAATTACCCAAGGGTTGGGGTGGAAGGATCACGCCCCATTCAAAAAATTGAGGTGAGGCAGCCACTTGGGTGGCGCCAGAAGGAGGGGCAACGGAAGCGGTGGAAGTGGAAACTGTGGGGCACTTGCACTTTGAGTGGTCAAGCTCAAAGCACAAGGGGCAGATAATGTGGCCATTTTTGGTGCGCACCTAAAAAGGATGATCAGGGGCGGACCTGATCACAGTGCAGGGGGGAATCATGAGATGGGTGTCATGATTAAATGGGTGGATCATTGTGAAGGCGTGAGGGCCTGCCAGATAATCTGCCCCATGGGGCACCACAAACTGCAACATGGGGTCTGCGCTGTAAATGGCTAAACCCTCCATGAGCTCGTGGTGGAGGCGTTTGGGGGAAAGGAAGGAGGGCAACCCAGCAAACTGGACCACCAAAGTGGCCTCATCTGGGAGCTGGGTGCAAATGGTAGGCAAAGGAATTTTTTATAAATTAACTGCAGCTTGGCTGCTGCCACTGCATCAGCTTCAGAACAGAAGCTGAGGTCAAATTTACCCCTTAAAGGGGTGGAAGTCAATATAGCTGGCGTGTTTTAAAACTGCCATGGCCATCTCAATGATGGCTGTGATTGCATATGGGAAGAGATTCCTATATTTGATCTGGAGGCTGAAATGCAAATTGCTCCGTGGGAGCACCAAAGAGCTCCAGAGCACCGCCTGAGAGCTTGCTAGGTGGTGGGCCAAGTCCCAAGGGGGGACATAACGCCTGGTAGCATTAAAGCGCTAGCAGAGCCAGCCTGGGTGCGCTTTGGCGGCGGCCAAAAGATGCCAGATGGTGGTGCACCACCACCCCAAGCTGGGACAGCAGGCGTTGATTGCATCAACATTGGTAAGCTTTGGCTCAATTGAGCAGTCATGTTTGTTTTTTTTAAATCCAAATTTTGCTTTGATTTAGGTATTGAAGCAAAAGAAAGATTCCATTGTTCCTTATTACTATCTATACTGCAATAAAGTTCCAAAACTAATATGATATTAACTTACTATCATATTGGATCATTCTTCTTTGATATGGCTACAACACCTTAAAGACAGAAGGCAATTACCCTAATAATTCTCCGCTTGCAGGGATAAGACTTTATCATCTATGATTGTTTAAATTTTAACATAAAGTGTATGCAAATTATTAATTATGCCTTTTATAGGTTTACATCAGGTGGATAGTGATTAAAAATATAAGAATTTAAGCCAACCACTAGCAAAAATACACAGAAAAGTAATCAATATATACCCAGTATATGTCTAATTTTAGAAGAGTTCTATCATTAATACATAGATTAACTTTGATTTAATTTATCTAAGAAATTATATATAATATTTCTTGATCTAATATAGTTTTAGAAAAGTAAAAATTATAAAATTGGACTTTAAAGTCTACAGATTATTAGAACTTTATCTTAGACTATTGAACAACCAAGGTTATACGTTCCAGGAGGCCACTACTTAGACTTTTAGCGCCTAAAACTAAAAAGACCTAAGCTTAGATTTTCAAACTATAAACACATGAGGCCATACATCTCAGAGCTCTAATAGCCTTTGTAATGGACAATCTGATACTCATATCTATAATCCCATTGGTATCATTTCTATTCTTAGTTAGTATAATTGAAACTAGTCATATCTTTATATAAAAGAAAGTGTCCTGATTCATCAATGATTTAATTGGCTGTACCTTCTTTTTATGACATTTTCACATTATAATTCATATTTCAGATCAGATACTACTAATTTGAGGCATCAGATTTAAATTGCAGATCAGTTTTTAATAAAATGATTTGTGGCATCATATCTTTATGTCACTTCTGCTTCAGTTTTGGATTGCAAATCAGCTTTTATTCAGTTAATGCATCAAAACTCAGATAATGAATTGATTTCTAAATGATTCACTGGATTCAAATAGTTTTGTTCAAGTGCTTGGTAGGTTTTAGTTGATTCAATATATAGATGTGGTATAAATTAAGTGGCTGGTGATCTTTGATAACTATGTCAATTTGTTTTGTTGAGTGCTTTTTTGTTAATCTATTGGATCAAATGGTTTTAATATGTAGTTTGGTAGCTATTTAGACAAGTGAACAAGTTTAATTACTTCCTAAATTTATTAATAGCTCCTCCTATCTCAAATTAGAAAACTTATTGATAGTTATAACAATAGAAGCAAGTTTTTGTGTGTCTGCAAAGTACAACAAAAACTACGGCATTTAGAGCTTTAAAATGAAAACTAGATGAATGGGAGGGAGTCTATGTGCACCTCAAAGATGGACTTTTAATTTTTAGGATAGAACTTGAAGACCTATATATAAAAAAAATAATTATATATGTCTTAAAGTATTGGTATATTGTTACAGATGAGCAGTTTAATAAAAAATTGCTTTGATATTTTCAATGGTTTTGTCAAATGGTTGATGGTTTTAGTTTTTATAAATTCAATTTATTTTAGCTGAGTTGTTGTGGTTTTATATTGTTTATTAAATTTAATTGCTTTTGGGCGAGTGATTAGTAGCTTTATTTTGATTTAGTAGATTTTATTTCTTCCTAAACTTACTTAGGGCCATCCATCAATATAAACCTAATTGGTTAGTATCATCTGGTAAATTATAAACCCATAAGCAACTAAGGTAAAATGTGATATAGATAAGCATACAGCTAAGAATAGTCAATAAAATTATTTTGGGTTTTCAAACTAGCCTAATCAAGTTGGATTTGAGCTCATGCTATGTAAAATATGTAATGAACTTAGAAAATATTAACTTGAGCAACCCTGAGTAAATTAGGTATATTCTTTCCATATAATAAGTTTATTTGAGGCAAGTTAATCAGGGGATTGACAATATTTAAATGCTTATAGAGCAAAAAAAAATAAAAAAAATTAAATGTATAATACCAAGAAAAACCAAAACGGAATGAAACAAAAATAAAATCAATTAACAATCAGGTATATAGTGGGAACTTCTATAACACCATAGCAGAAGAGTAAGAGGGTCAGGAGATATAACAACCTCACTGTTAGCTTGTATTAAACAGTGGCATAAGCCAGAAAGCAATAATGTGGGAAATTCTGTGGGGTGGGTTGTAGCAAAATACAGAGGATTATAAGGGATTGAGCTAGCACAAGGGCTTTATAAAGTTTGGTGAGGTCATGTTCCTCTAAGAGTTCTGTCTATATAGCTAAGGTAGTATTAATAATTTTGGGTGAAGCTGAGGCTTTATTATAGTATATCTATAAATTTATATATATTCATAAAAAATAGAATTTAATGTGGTAATATGAATTATTTAAAGTTTTAGATATATGAAAAGTTATTGTGCCATATTAAATTGTACCTTTATATCTTAAGATATATAAAACCTTCATTGTTTAGTTAAAAAAACATTTTATTTCTAATATTTTTTAATCTTCTATTAATACATTTTATATCCTAAATTTCTGTAAGTATTCTATATAAATTGGCTATATAAATAAAATAATGGTATCATCCATCAAACAAACACTTTTTCAAAAAGGTCCTCCTTTGACACTATTGATTAGTTAGTGTTGTCATTGTACGGCTAGATATTCCTCTAGAAAAAGGTCTAACCGCCCTGTTAAGTTCCTTATGTCTAAGCGGCAACCATAATTTTGTAGTCTACCTTTATAATCCTCAAGGACACAATAAGTGAAAGCTTACTCCAGAATTCATAAAGCCTGTGGGCATTGTCTTTGCTGTTAATAATAAATGGAGAACATTGGGTGGTAAATGATACCAATCCCTAAATTATAACACAAAAAAGCTACTCTTTGCTTTAGGAAGTTCCCTTCATCTTATGTCCATCTCACAATTGCTTCTGTAAAATTTTTATTCATCAAATACTACCAAATTAAAAACCTAAAAGTCATTAAAGATATATGTAACCTATTATCTAAAATCTATCTGAAGATATCATATGCCTTAATTTCTTTGTAATGCGCTAACTAATTTTGCAAATTATAGATGGACATTTAGGCAATCTACAATTTGTCTTGTTGCATATGTTCACCTAAAATATGTTAAAGTTTTATCACAAACACTTAATATGCATCTACATCACCTGATAAAAGCCACTTATTCTTTATGGGGAGCTTCACTTAATCAGAATCATCCATGTTCTTTATAATTTATAGATTTTTATTCTAATACATTATTAATAGTGGATTTCTTCTGCTTCATAGAAGTAAATGAAATACAAAAGTTTACATCTACAACTAATGAGCTAAATTACAAGTCTTTTGTGAATAGTGGGTTATATTGGTACTTTACTTACCACTAATAAGTGCTCAATGAGTCATTGATTCATCAACCTTATAAAGTTGGTTTATTTACTCAGATCAGAAGCTTAATTTATAAGTTCTTTATTATAAGTTATTTTGATCCTTTATATTGGTACAGTCTGAGTTGCTAAACCTTCCTTTTTAAGCCATTATGAGTATTATGTTGCTTTAGAGACATTTACAACTGAAAAATGCCTTTAAGGGAGAAGGTTATATAGCTCATCTCAAAAAAAAATTTACTAAAAGGGGTGTTTTACTGCTATTTGGTTAAAAGCACTATAAATTTACTTCTATAAAAATCAATTTTCTATCTAAATCATTTAAAAATTCTAATTTGCAATTTTTTAACCAGAATAAGGACACAGAAGGTTGGTATGTCACGGTCCTAAGAGGTACAAAATATTTTTTATATTTTCTTATCTGATAATACATATCATTATGCAGATAAATTTTCTAATTACTTATTTAGGTTTATTTTGCATTGAAAAAGATTGGTTGTATAAATTTATTTGTACTTTGGAAATTTACCATTAGGAACTTTATGGGTATAGCTGAGTTAAATGAGAGGCCAAAAAGCTTATATTATAGATAAACTCCTAAGTATAATAGGAGATACTTTTTCCTTACTTCTGCCTTTCATCTAAAGCTAATAAATTCTAAATAATTGTTTACAAGTGGAACTTATGGCTGTGTGAAGAACTTACCAAATTCTATTTTTTGGTATTAGTAAACACAATGCATAATGTGCAGGAAGTGATAAAAGCATTTTTATTGTACATAAGTTTAAATAATTTTTAAATGCACAATCCTAACATAAATTTGTGTGTCAGGAGAGTGTCTATAACTCTCCAGTTTCCAGCGTGGTGGTGCACAGTGCACTAGACCAATGCAAGGGAACTATTCATCAGTGTTAAAATGAAGATAGCCCAGCAGAGGGAGCTTGAGCTAAAGTGACACAGGACGAGGGTGGTTAGCACAGTACCCATAGATAGGGGTTAAACAAACAGAAAAATTTTGCTGTGCCCCAATGGGCCGTTCATAACCAAGCTTTGGAAAGGTCTAGAATGCATGGGTGTCCTGGTTTGTAGGAAACCTAGGCGGCCTAACGGTGTACCTGATGCTGTATTGATTTAAAACAAATGAATGGCTAACATGAAGTAAGACCTCCTTGAAGAGGTCCATGCACAGGTATGCCAAAGTTAACATTAGAAAAAATTTTAAAGCTGAATAAGGGCTCATTGTAAGGAGGAATACAACCAATGAGAAAAGTTGGTGTCAAAGAATCATATTTAAGCCAAACTGGGGAAATCATCTATCAGAGAAAGTGGTGCCAAGCCAAGGTGCACCAATAATTGCACACTTCCATCCAACAGGGTACTATACTTCGAAATTTTCCAAACTTGGGTAATTGATTGAAATCAAGGCCAACCCAAGCTGGAAATTTCATAACTGAATGGGTTTTCAACCCCTGTTCACTAAGTAACCAAATCAAGCCATCATTGTTTAAGAGGTAAATTGTTCATAATAATGCTAAAACCAAAACAAGGGGCTAGGCGTTAAGCACTTCACCTGTACCAACCTGGGCATATCTGGCCTATACCCAGCTAGATCCAAGGTGTGCTTTAGGTCAGGAAAGTCCTGCAACTTAACCCTTTGGTTCTCCTGCCGCCCAACTTTTTCCTTGATGCTGGTGCCCTCAATTAGGTCATGTAAACATGACATTACCCTTTCCTCTTTTTTGGCTCCACCCCTCCAGGGGTATTCACCAAAGAAAAGTTTTTGTGGGCAGGGGCCAACTTCATGACAGCAACGGCTTGCTTGTACTTAGATCCTGCAGCCTCAGGGAAACGCTCATAAAATGCTGCAATTATATCTTGGTAATGGGAGCAGTCATGTGCTTGAACCCAACTGTTCTCCACTGCATTAAATCCCTTCCAGGATACAAGATATTTAAGTCTTTTTCTTACCTGACAAGAGGCTGTGATTTCCTTCACTTCCTACTCTGGCGCCTCATCTAAGGTATACCTTGGAAGTCTCTGGTGGGGGACCTATAAACAACGTAAGCTTGCTTTAATGGAAGACTAAAAAATTCAAAACGAAGAGAGGATATCCAAATGGTATGAGGCGTGGCCCACCTTTCTTATAACGTGGTATGGCCAATCCTCTTAGGTCCTAATTTTTTGCATGGTTTCTTGATTGGGATGTTTTTAGCATCCAGAATCACAAGATCTCCTTCCTTGTACACTGGTACAACTCATCTCTATCCATCAGCGTTCTCCTTGTAAGCCTGCATGGCCGCATCTAAATTCGTGCTCAACCCAGGTGTACTTTCTTAATCATTTTTGCAAAGTCCACCAATGCTTCCACCTTGGATCCACAACTGGGCTCCATGTTGAAGGCGGGATTAAAGCCATAGTTGGAGAAGAAGGTGGAACAACCAATTGATGCATTTTGGGTGTTGTTATAACTGATTTGGTCCATAGGGAAATGGTAAACCCAATATGAATGATCCACAGCAGTGTAACACCACAAGAACTGTTTGAGCATTGGTTCACACATTCAGTCTGCCCATCTGATTGGGGATGATAGGCAGTTGAACAGAAGAGACGAATTTGTAGAGTCTTACTCAACTCTTCCTAAAAATGAGGTAAAGTGGAATCCACAATCGCTATTTATTTCTTGAGGGACCCTGTGAAGGGCGAACACTTGAGTGATAAAGATCCTAGCCATCTCAGCTGCAGTGACCGTGGTTATGTGGGGAATAAAGTGGGCAAACTTTTATAAAACGGTCCACCACCATTATGGCATCATAGCCATCAGATACAGGCAATTTTACAATAAAATCACCTTATAGAGAAGTCTAAGACCTTTCAGCCTTTTAAACTGATACCAACAGCCCTTCTAGAGGCTGGCAATTCATTTTCATTTGGTTGCATACTAGGCACTCTTTACAATACCTGCCAATCTGTCTGTCTAACCCCTTCTAATTTTATGTGCGCAAATTAGCTCTAGAGTCTTTGCCTTCCTATAGTGACCAACGGTGATTCCATCATGATAATCCCAGATGAATCCAGGCAAAGTGGTCCAACGGGAAACCATAAGCACCCCCATAACCACACCATCACATCCTTCACGTGATAACCCCTGGTTATATCCTCCTGATTTAACGCGCTCTTAGAAAGGACCATAGCATGTTTGGCTGCAAAGTCTGGGAAAGGACTACTTTCTGAATATATCATATGCCTCCACTTTTTCCAGAGGAACGAGTGCTGGCCCATTGGCCAAGCGAGAGGGAAGTTGAGACACAATCTTACCCGGTGGAATCATCAAGTTAGTATTATGCACTTCTACCTCCTAAGGATCTGGAGCTAATGCAGGGTTTCAGCTCAAAACATTTACCAAGCCATTCTCCTTGCCCTCAGTAATCTCATAAGAAAACGCAATTTTGGCTAGGGCCTCATGCCAGTGGGTTTGCCGTGGGGTCAAGACATTAGGTGCGTGGTAATACAGTAAGGCATGGTGATCTGTACATACATGGAAGGGTTGGTATGAGCCATTCAGGTGATGATGCCAATAGGTCAGCGCCTCAATCACTACTAATAACTCTTTATCATATATGGCGTAGCTTAACTCTGGTAGTGACATCACCTGAGAATATACCACCAGACGCTCTATTCCATATTCACTTACTTGTAATAGGGCCACTGCTATGGCGAAATTGGAGGCATTAGAATCAACAATAAACTATTATTAGGATTGACAGGGCAAAGAATGGACGTGGACAGAAAAGTACACTTTACTGCTTAGAAGGCATCCTGAAAAGTTGGGGACTACTGGAGCACTTAGCCCCACTTGCCTTATACAAAGGCGCCGCAACTTAAAAATTTGGTTTAAATTTCTTAAGAGACTTACACATCCCCAAAAAACTCATCAATTCCTTAACTGAAGTTAGAGTGGGATACTCACAAATCACCTTCTTCTTGTCTGTAATTACTATGTGCCCTTGGTCAAACACAACGTTTCCCAAGAAGGTGACCTGGGACTTTAAGAATTCATATTTACTAACTCTTAATGTAAGGTCAGCTGCCCTCAAACGCTCCACCACCTGCCAAAGATGTACTGTATGGGACTCATTGTCAGGTAAAAATACCAGAATATCATTATGTAGGTTACCGTGCATACCCCAGCAGGTCCCCCAAAGCCGCATCAATATGGCATTGAAAGATAGCAGGGGCATTTTTAAGTCCAAAGAACATAACCAAAAATTGGAAAATACCTTTTCTGGTACAGAATGCGGTCAGCCACTCCTGGCCCTTATTGATAAAGATCTGATTGAACACATTTAAAAAATCCAATTTAGAGAAAACTCTCACCTTCTCCACATAGCGTGCAATCTGTGAGTCCAGGGGGGTGGAATGTAAGTCTGGTACAGTGTCGTTGTTGAGATTCCCATAATCTACACATGGGCATAATGTATCATTGGCCTTCTCCACAAAGAGAAGTGGGGAACATACAGGGGAGGTTTGCTGAAAAATCACACCTTTGACCAACTGCTCCTTAACCCACACATCTAAAGACGCTTCCTCCCTTACAGTCAAAGGATAAATTGGGGAATATATATGCACCATATCAATGGTGAGCTTAAACTTGCAATCAAACTCTGAATGAGCTGGTAGTACATTGGCTGAGGCCGCATCAAATGAAGATTTCAACTCCTCCAAACAGGAAGGTAGAAGAACCTCTAAAGAGGGCTTCAGCAACGGAGCAAGACTGAGTGTTTAATATTGGCCAGTGAGGCAAACTTCCCTGAAAGTTTGCTTCATCCAAAGGGACAACTAACTCGTGACCATTCTTCAAAGTTTAGAACAAGGTACTGTCTTTCAAGTTGGTTCTAAAGTCAACCTTTTGCCACCACTCTACACCCAAAATGATGGAATACAAGAGGCTTTTGATAGTTTGAAAGTAAGTCAGACAAATGATATTTTCCAACTTGATAATCCACTAACCCCATAAAATTTCAGCGTGAGAATATATTTGAGAAGCCCCTCCTTTAACTATACCACCTGGTAAGTAACTAATCTCAAGGTAATCGGCTAGGCCTTGGTCAATAAAATTCTCAGAGGTTCCAGTATCCACCAAAATAGTAGTGCTGATTTTTCATAAAGGGGATGAAAGAGTAGCAGTCAATAAATAATATCCCAAATGGTCTTTATTTATAACAGAAAACGCCAACACCTCACCGCAAAAATCTTCTTCAGGGTCTAACATACCACCAGGGTACGTTTCTGAATCATAGAATGGAGAGGGATACATGGAAACTCTTACTATTGAGGTCACATATCCCACCATATCTTCAGAAACTGCATAAACGTTTATATTGTAATTGTAACATCTTCTCCACCTCCTGGGTTCTGCAGATCATGGTTATGGTTAAGAGTGGGTTCTCTGGGGTGATTATATATACTGAAATGGGGTCCATATCTGGGACATAAGAGAAGATATATGGATTGATTTTATATATGGAAACGTCATTATAAAATGCATTTTGGGCTTTGAAAGACCCCATACCCATCTTGTGACAGGTTGTATGACATTATCCAAGGCCATCACCACCAGGCCCTCCATTGATGATACCACCTGCACCATCCAAACGCAGTGCCAAAGAAAAGCTGTTTATTTGTGTCAATTTTATGAAATTTGGTAGAAAGTTGAGGAATCACAACTCTCAGATTGCAATAAGACTGTATCCACCAGGTATGGGTAAGAAGGGTGAGTACTTTCCAGTCAGAGGTGGCAAGAATTAAGCCAAGATGCTTCAACCATCAGCAAAATGAGAAAATGGAGCTGAGCCCCACCACAGCCGTGGTACACAGCTGGCACACCCTATTCACATTTCACAAAAGTCCCACACATAAAAAGTTCATGCATGTAAGAAAAGAGTTTGGTTGTCTAATGTCAGGGGAGTGCTTTTAACTCTTCAGTTCCCAGCGTGGTGGTGCACGGCACACTAACCAATGCAAGAGAACTAGTTATCAGTGTTAAAATAAAGATAGGCCAGCAGAGGAAGCTTGATCTAAAGTGACATAGGTTTAGTGTTGTTAGCACAGTACCTATAATAGAGTTTAACCAAACAGCAAGATTTGGCTGTGCCCCAAAGGGCCGTTCATAACCAAGCTTTGAATAGGTCTATAATTCATGGGTGCCCTGGTTTGGAGGGAACCTAGGTGTCCCAACGGTGTACCTGATGCTGTAGTGATTTTATTATAAATGAATGGCTAACGTGACACAAAACCTCCTCAAAGAGGTATGCACACAGGTACGCCCAAGTTAACATTAGAAAAAACGTTAAAACGACTAAGTGTTGTTTTAAAGATAAAGAAAACCAACAAGAAATGTTGGTGTCAAAGAATCATATTTAATCTGAACGGGGAAACTATCTATCAGAGAAAGTGGTACCAAGCCAAAGTGCACCTATAAGTGAACGTTTTCATCGACAGGATACTATACTTTGAAATTGTTTGAACTCAAATAATTGATTGAAGTCAAGGATGATCTAAGCTGGAAATTTTGTGAAATGGATGAGTTTCAAATCCCTGTTCACTAAGTAACTGGATTGGGCCATCATCATTTATGAGGTAACTTGTTCATTTTATAGTGAAAGCTTAAACAAGGAGCTAGGTGTTAAGCACCTCACCTGGACCAATTTGGGCATATCTGGCCTGTACCCAGCGTTGATCCAAGGTGTGCTTTAGGTCAGGAAGGCTTTGAAAGTTGTCCCTTTGGACCTCCTGCCACCCAGCCTTATCCTTGATGTTTTGCCCTCAATTAGGTCATGTAAAAATGACATTGTGGGGAATAATTGCGCCTATAAGTTTATTACTATAATTTTATTGGTCCACTTTCCCAGAATAGAAAACTAAGCATCTTTAAAATTGTATTGATGTTTGTAATTTATAGGGAGAATAAATCCAAATTAACACCTTTGGCTACTGTTAAGACCATCACCTTGTATACAAATTAATCATCTACAATGCATGATAGTTCAAAAGTTCTTTCTTGACAATAAATTAGTTTTATGTCTTAAATTTTGAATAGTTGCTCTTTGAGATGGGTTGCCTTAGGAACAATTACCACACTAAATTTAAAATGGGAATTAAAATATAAGAATGGATAACAAAAGCCAAACCTTGGAGTAAAACTCTCTGCGCATTACCTGATAGGCCAAATTTACATGATCTAACTTGACTTATTCACTTGAATGGACCAAGGAATGATGCACAACACCACATGTATTGCTATTCTATTAGCACAGAATATTGATTTTGCTACAACTATATTAAACCCTGCATTGTGAAAGGCGATAGTAGGACGCCGTTACCAAACACTAACACCACTAAAATTGTTCATAAATTGACTCTTTTGTTTTAATCAAGAAGACTTATTCTGACCCCTACTTTCAAGCTATTAGTTAGTAATGAAATTGTATATTAAAATCTAGAATTTACAACAAGAAAATTGTCTCTAAGTTCACCTATGTGTTATGCTTACCTCCTAAATGCTATGTAAGCTTATTTAGTAAGCTACCACAGCATGATTTTTATTAAACCTTTAAAGAATTGTATTTTAAGGAAGCATATGTCCTCATTAGTGTGTAACTCTGTTGGTACCCAGTTTAATAAAAATTTGATCAGGAACTACTCCAGATATCAGATACAAAAATTGGTTAATCTTTTTTATTTAGGAATTAACTGTGACTTTAATGTTTTTTAAATAAGGCAAAATAGTGTTTAAATTTCAGCATTACCTGTTTATCAACTAGGCTATAGTGTGCTTTTCTAACACCTCTGCCATGAGAAATTGCAAAAGTTAGCTACAAATTTGTCTGGACCATAAATTATTATCATTAAACGAGGGTAATAATATTATATAGAAGCCTCTGAGACTTGAGCAGATGTAATATGATAAACTGTCATTTATTAGGTTTTTTTGTTTGACCCCAGGCAGTAGTTTGATGTGGGCTTGTTAAAATTCCAGATTTTTTGAGAGTCTAAAAATCAAAATAGTAATTTTGAGCCTAGAAAGAGAAGGCAATTTATACCATTGTAAGAGTATATATCCTGGACTTAGACAATAAAATAATATATGTGAATTACTTAATTTTTTAAAATAAGATAATCTACATCTAGTACTAAAAAAAATAAGATAATTTAACTCCAAATGCGCTGACATAACAACCTTATAAAATAACTAAGTTTTAAAACTATAAAATTAAGATTTGAACACAAGTCAGATATATAATATTCCTTTCATTAGGTCTTAAAAGAATGTAAGTGCAATATAAAATGCTTTTAATAAGTTTGGACTTTTATATAAGTAATCTTTTTAAATCTATTGGTTTTACAGTAACAATAAAGTAGGTAAGTTATAAAAAATAAATTAAATGCTAAAGATCAAGGTCTCTAGCTTTCCTTGGGCTAATCAAACCAATATGGGTTTCTTGAGAACAGAAGACTAGAGAAATAGTCGCTATTTTTAATACACAGGGCCATATTTATCAAATGCTGCTACATTTAGCTATTCAAGAGTTATTATATTATATTAAAAGATCTTGCGTCTTCTTTATCTGTAAAATGATAAATTAGCAGTAAAAGTTATTTTTGTGGTTGGTAACTAAAATAGAATGCTACTTTCAGACTTTGAAATATATTTAAAAGGGAAAAATCAACAACAGTAATCTTCCTAGGATAAGAACTTGTTTTAGAGGATTTCTAAATTAAAACATTCATGATTAAAGCTTCAATAATATCAGTCCACATAATTTTAGCTAGCTACCAAATGTACAACTTGATATCATATATGTTTACATAAACTAGCGCTTTATTTAAACAAAAGATGATCCAATTGGACCTTCTAAATGAAAATGTTAGTCCAGAGTAATATGATTGTCTCTAGAACTAGTATAAGATCAAAGAGTAGAAATAAAGAGATGAAGGCATATCAACAGGTGCATCTTTTTGAACTAAGTTACATTTTCTTTAAATACTTTAAGATAGAAAGAACAGGAAGTGTAGATTTCCATGTAACCAGTTCATTTTGTCTGATAAGTCACATCATCAATACCTATTTGTACCCAGTCTCATGCGTCAATCAACATGAGCAAACCAAAAATAATCAAACTTTTTAGTTAGCTTTAAGTTTATACTCATAGATGATATTGATTATAACTTATAAAGATCAATTAAAGAGGCTACCATAAATTACATGGCTAGCCTCTCATGTGTGGTATGAAAATCTTTAAAAGTGGGAGCTTTATAAATATTAACTTTTAATGATGACATACATAATTAACATGGCTTTTCTGGTATCAAATCAATTCAGGTATGCTGACCAGGGGACAGACAGTACCAAAGCTCAAAAGAGCAAAACATAATAAAAAGAAATAAAAAATCAAAACAAGGAACAAATCCAATTTGGAGCAACATGAAAATAAAACAGATAACCAAGTCAAAAGTGGAAACCACTATATGACCATGTCAGAGGTGGAAGGAGGACCAGGAGACCTTCTGGGCTCAACTGGGGTGGACAGACGATAACAAATCTGAGAGAACAGGCTTGGGCACATAATGGAAGTGTGGTCCAGGGAGAGAAGCGTGGCTGGCATTGGGTCTTCCTTACAAGGCAGTTGGAGATGTATGTGTTAAGGGCTTTCTCAGCCTTAATGCAGGCGGTAGAGAGGTCAGCAATAATTTTAGCATTTTGAGTGGTGAGGTGGGTGTTAGGTTAAAACCTTGAAGCTGATACGATGTTTGAAACTTCTATGTTGGCAGCATAGTAGATGTATAGGTATTCTCTATTCAGGTTTTAGTGCATATTGGGGCTAGTGGGAGAAGGGGTCAGGCCCTTAGTTAAACCAGCAACTGAATGCACTACAGTTTGTCAAAGTGGTTGACACTCAGGGGAGATAACTGTCTCTTCATCTAATTAATGGTCACTTTGGAACTGGGGGCAGCAGGTTGAGGCAAATAATGGCGAGGGGGAATTAGGACACATATTTGGCATCAAAGTACTCTTCAAAGCTTAGGTCTTTGACTGATTTGGTGATAGGATTACTTATTTATTCACTTCTTCCAGAAAATACCATGGATTTTGGTTGAATATGATTGGACTGTCAGAATAACGTTGAGCAGTGAGCGGCTGGGTGGATGGCTTAGAATTAACTGGGGTCCGGTCTGACCCCTAATTGGCTTAAATATGATAAGAGGCTTAGTGATAGGCCCCTGATTGAGTAAAGCAAGGCTAGCTGCAGCTAACGGCTTGGGGGGAGGAGGGGGAGAAAGGTGCCCTATTTTGAATTAAGTAATCAGGTCAATGATGGGGTCAGTTTGAGAGGAGCCAGGTGTGGGGTCTGCAGCACAGGAGATGGATGGGCAGCGGAGTTTTGTATGCTCCAATTTGAAACAGTAGGGCAGATGGTGTCCCACCATCTAATTAGGCACAGAAAGGATGGTCCGGGGAAGAAGGGATATTGGTGCAAGGGGAACTAAGTGGGCAATTTACAGTGACACTTGGCATATGGTCGTGAAGACGTGAGGGCCTGCAAGTCAGGTAAATCCATTAGGAACCATAAATTGCAGGATGGGGTCTGTACCATATGTGACAATCCAGCCAGTAACACTTTGTGTAATATTTTAGATGGAAGGTAGATAGGGAGGCCTGAGAACTGAACCACAAGAGTGGTACCAGTGAGCAAAACAGGTTTTAGTGGTTGGGATGGGTTTTCCTGGAATATCAGGTGAATGTTAGCTGCAACTTCAGCGTCAGCTTTACTTGATAAGCCAAGATCAAAATGCTTTTGAAGGGGCGGAAGTTGATGAAGCTGGTAGACTTTATAATAGCATAGGATAATTTGTAAATATCTTTATCTGAATATAGGACAACTTTTCATATTCAACAAAAGGCAAATCACATGTTGCTCTGGGGGAGCACAGGAGGCAATGAGGCATCATTTGAGTGTGGACAAGAAGTTAGGTCCTTAGGTGGGACAAAGCGATTTAATGAGTTGGGAGAGCTAGCAGAACCAGCCCTGACATGTTTTGTCAATGGCAAAAAACACTAAAGGTGGCGCACCCCTGTCCTATGAGGGGACAGTGAGCGTTAAGCTCGTTGCATAGGTGAGCCAGAGTGGGTCAATTATGAGTGGTGGTGGTCCTGAAAAATTCAAACTAAGATTTAAATAAAAGTGGGAAAATCAATAGAGAGATTGGCTTTTCTGGTATTAACCCCTTTTAAAATGGCTGCATACTAGTAGGCAGACAAAGTACACAACTATTCAGGTTTTAAGATGGAGACATCTTAGCTATTCAATGATTTAGACTAATAATTTAATAAAGCTCTAGGAAGATAGTGACTCATACTGAGGTCTAAAAAACCTTAAAAATTAATAATATTAGTATACAAATATTATGTTTCACAGTTTTATAGTAGGAGGATCTAAGGGAGAATTTCCTTAAAAATTGTAAATAGGTTTAAAATTTAGATTACTTGCACTAACTAAGAGGTGAAGTGTAAGCTTTATCCAATAACAAGACTCAAAGGTCTAAACCAGTAGTTAATCTCATGTCATAACCAGAATAACGCCAACGGCTTAACTGTAGCTAATGAAATATAGATAGTCTATAACTATATATATAATTGGGCCATTGCAAAGAAGATAGTTTTTGTAGATTCTGGTAGTCATGGGCATTATCACATCTTTACTTATCACGTGGAAGGGTACCAAAGGTATTGCCACCTCATTCTGATAATTACTTGGCTTATAATGGCTTCAAAATGTTATACATAAAGTATAAAATGGCCCACAAGACATCATTGCATTTATATCCTGGGGAAAGTGGATAGATATAAAAGCAGCAACTGTCAGGTAAAGTGCAAGTCCTATGTGGGATTTTCCATAATTTTGAATAAAATGACCTTACATAAAATAAACAGCACCATCATTTTCTAAGATTATGAGGAAGAGAAGGCCCATATAAAAAAGTTTCTGGGGTAGCAACTTAACAAATAAGGTAGGTGGCGACATAACAGATTAAATAAGAGATTTCATTTTGGTCTATGAGGCAAAACTATAATGACCAAAAATGCAGTTAATAAGCCAGTTGATTAGTAGGAGTTTTTTATTATAATATGATAATCTTACTAATAATGCATATAGAAAGTTCTTATTTGGTTCAACTTAATTGTCATTAAAAGATAAGAAGTATTCATGAGATCTTCAGTACTATCAAATTACTACAATTGATGAATTAAGTTCTGCAAAGTTGTTTAAGACAGAATTTAAAATGTTAAATAACCATCCCAATTTTACTACTCTACCATTTTGATTAAGTAATATTTTGTATTTATGGCCATGAGGACCTTGTTCTTATCTTCACTTTCTAAATTGCTGTTAAATTCACCACAGGCGCCGCTACCACTTATGTCTTTTTAGTACTAGTGATTACCCACAAAATCAGAAGAGGATACCACAGTATTTCATTTTCAGATTGCAAATAAAACCAAATAAAAAATTAGTACCATGACATTCTGGTTGCAAGCCTAAGAGTTCATGACAGATAGGTAATGAGGTTGGGTAAGCACTCACCTGGATTGGATTGCTTTAGGCACTTTGAAAATCAGATAAAATGGGGCTAGGGCATCAGCAACATGGGGTTTAAGGTTATATAGCAAAGATTGGACTCATCTAGGATGCACGCCATGTGCATTGCCTCAATATATTGAGCGAGTTGTCTACTGCATAGGAAATAGTTTCTGGCAACTGGGTGAAATTAGCTTTGGACTTGCAAGTGGTGGGGGCATTGAGTTTAATAATGTTTTTGTCACATCAATACACAAGCATACGGCAAAAAATTCCATTTTGTCAATTGCAATTTTGGCGCTACCACTTACCCCTTATTCACTGTTATAGAATTATGTTTATAGATAAAAGTGGGGTTTATGAGTTCTCTTTTTTTAGTACTAGATGGTCCCAGGTTTATGAGTTCTCTTCACATCCTTGTTTTACCACTTTTAGGGCGCATTCTCCTAAAAATTACAATTTTATAATAAAACAAGAATTTGATAAATCTATTTTTTGCTTTGGTCTACTTATCAATAAAAGTATAATTTTAGTTTTTGAACACACCAACCCTTGCCGCTGCACTGCTCTTCCCAATAAATGTCAATTAGTTCAACGGCCATTGCCTCCATGTAAGGTGATGGTGTGCTGCCTCTAGGTTTCCAGACACACTCAAAGCATGCTTGGGCTGGTTCTGATAGCCCTCCCAATCCATCTGGTTACTTCATACTGCCTCAGGACCTGAACCTCCATCTTGTATGCTCTTAAATGGTGATTCACAGCCCCTGGTGCTCCCCCAGAGTAACATGCAACTCAGCCTTGAAGTCAAATAAGGAACCTTCTTCTCCTATGATGACACAGCTATCATCAACTTGGCTCAGGCTGTAATGATGCCTGCAGGCTTTATATAAATTCCGCTCCTTGAATAGTACTTTGACTTTGTCTTCTACTTTAGGATCAACGCTGCAATAATAGCAAAAGTTATATCAGTAGATGTATAAATTTTAATATTTACCACACACTCAGTTGCCATAAGACTTAACCCTTGTAGTTCAGTTTGAGTGCCTGCTCACTCACCAACCCCTGACGTATATTAACAGGAGCTCCTGGAAGTTCTGAGCGCTCACAGCTCAGACCTCATTTTTCAGTTTTTGGTCCCATATGGGCCTGTCACCTGGCAGGGCCTCCTACTTTTGTGACAATACACCCAAATAATCAAAGCCCCTTAAATTATGCCCCATGTGGCTTACGTTCAGCACCTAAACATCCCTTGGGCCTTCATAGAGGAAAGACAGGATGTATTCCCATTGCGCTTTGGGTTATCTTAAAAATGCAAAGATCCTCCCATGCCGCCGCTGTGGCTGCGCCAGGCTACCAGCCCAGCACCCAGACCATCTCCAACACAGAAAATTTCAATATATGGTGATAATTTTCCCCCTCCTCACCCAAAATGTGGATAATCTGAATGATTGCCAGCTAATCAGGACCCTTGTGAAAAATAGATCCTAACCTTTTTTGTTTGTAATAAACTAATTCCCGGCTCCAGCTAACCAGGATGGATCCTGGATAACTGTTAAAATTACAATGCCCAGACCCAATCATCTACCCAATTTCACCCATATGCGGATGCCCCAATCCAAATAAATCAAAACCTATGGTTATAACAGACAAATGGACAAATTTGGTGAACTTGTTTTAAATTTAAATGCCTCAACCAACTTTGGCCAACTTTTAGATACATATCATAAAAGGTGTTTCTTCCTTGCCACTAAACACTAAAATCATGTGCTGCTCCATACCAAGGCAACTATCAGCTTGCAATGACAGCAGTGGCCTTGTCTAAATGGTGCCCACTTCATAAGGTAGTAACAAAGTATGTGCCCTTAATGGAAGATGATGTGCCCCTACCAACTTCCCATTTGACTTCACCAATTTATCCAGGCAATAAAAATTATTGTTCTCTACACCAAAGTGACCCTAGTAGAATGCGCCATTTCAACTGTGGCAAAATTCAACCTAAAATCAAGGGAAACGCGATTCAGTTTTTATGCTTTTGCTCCCCCTATACCTGATCCAGGAAAACACTGTTTACCCAAATTTTTGTGTTCATGTTCATTCCCATGCTGATCCTCAACAATTTATCACACAATGAACTTGACCCTCATCTATTAACGCCCCACTCTGATGCTCTCCACCATGACTAGCATGTTTTAAGAATTCAGTGGCTAAGGAGGCGGCCAACCCTCACTCCTCCACCATGGTTAGTTAGGTGTTTCACCATTCCTAAACTGGTTTTAGTTTTGATCTTCATTTACCCATTTTTCGCCTCCACCTGCCCTAAAGTGCATTTTCTTTAGTTGCATACTTTTCTGATATAAATTAGAAGTAAAACTACATGAGATTTTAACTTCATCTATAGTCTTGTTATATAATCCCATAGCACTATTTCTGTAGCCATCTGCAAGCAAGTTTGACTTCTCCTCATCCAAGTTTTGCGTGTACTTGAAGGATTATGTCTGTACAAAAGGGGGTCTTATATAGTATAGCCAACTTCCTTTAACCAATATAAAGAATTAAATATAAATCACAAAATTTAACATAAATCAAGTTATTTCAAAAATTCATGGGAAAGGCACACCGTTCTTAAGAGTTTTATAAATGATAGTTACTTTTTTTCTATGGTGTCATGATAATTAGAATAAGCATTTAGGACAGCCATTGGCGTTTTTGTATAGTTCTAATTTATTGGATAATTAATAAAATGTAAATTTTTTGTATTTTAAGGGCCCATTAAGCTTTTATACTATAGGCTCCTTCATCTGTTGTAGCCATCACAAGAAAGAATGGCCAGTAATCTCAGTGTTATGCGTCCCATATAGGTAAATCCAAATTTTCTTAAGTATATAAGATTATTCAAACACACATATTTTATAACTTAATTCCGCTCATCCAAAGAAAAGATTTTTCTGAGATATGATATGTGATCATATAATATACTTAGTTCTTACTATGTTGTGGTTATATGAATGCACTTTAATTTTGATGAATAAGGAACAGAAGAAAACAAAAAATGTGGGTGTGCCAGTATGTTAGACAAATCTAAGTCATTATAAAGAATTAAACATGCCCTGCTCTGGTATCGCTCTATTGAGAACGTTTACATAGAATTTAATAGCATTTTTCCAAGGTTGCAAATTTAACAATAAACTTTTCTAATACTAATTATAATCAAGAACACTTTATATACTGCTAACTCTTGAGATGGCACTTATTATAAAGGCTGAACATTATCCAGAAGGGGTCTCTTCCCATAATTTAGAGCCTTATTTTATTAATCCACCTCTGTATGATAGAAGTAGCATATAGATGATAAAAAATTTAAAGGCTCATGTTGTAGCTAGTTATGACTTCCAACAAATAGAATACTTGTCTTAAAGGTTTTAGAAAAACAAACTTTTAAAGATGGTAAATGAGAAAACAAGACATTTTTAAGTTGCCTAAGATCCCCTCCATATTTCTCCAAAAATAGGCTAAATAATTACACCTACTTTGGGGTATGCGCGTAATTATATAGTACCTAGTTGGCAATTGAAAACTTTTTCTATTTCTTATTTGGAGAGCTCAGTCAAAATAACCACTGGAGGATTGATTACAAAAAAATTGTAAACAAGCTAAGAAATGGTGAAGATTTTCAATATGGAGTAGAAAGTTTCTGATTTATCAAGTAGCAAAAACTGAAATCTAGTAGTTCATAATACCCAATTTCAACCACTTTTAATTAAACTAGAAGGAGTAGAGAGGCCTATGTATCATGGTAAGTTGCGACAGTCCAGTATCAGGAGTTTTTTGAGTTTGAAAGCCGCTGGTACTTTGACTTAGCCTTTTCTATATAGTTTAACAAAATGGGCTAAGACTCCTCAGTTTTAACACAATGAGGAAAGCTAACTAGCAAATAAATCTATAAGTGAGGTCAAAAATTAACAGTATACTATTTGAATACTATTCTGCATTCTTCTATTGAAATCTATCTAAGAGGGTCAACTAGTATTGTTTAGGAAGTAATGGTTCAGTTTCTTTAAACTGACATAATGGAGACTAAGAAAACTTTGGGTGCTATCAATATGCTAAATAGAAACTAGATGCACAAAAACTACAGGAGTTTGTATTCATTCCATGTGGCTGCTATAAGTAAGTTTAGCTAGGGATACTAATATTAGGCCAGCATAATAATGATTCAGCATCACAGACCAGTTAAACCTCCTTAGAAGAGAAATTTGGTAGCCCCTCACATAACCAAAAATTGTCCAGAAAGTATATTCATATGAACTTATGTTAGACAATGAACTGCAATTTTATAAAAATTCTAACCTAACTTTGGGAAAACAAAAAAAATTCTTTGCCATTGACTACAGTTGGTGATATCTTTACTCATGGTCCTTGCACTTAGTACTTCTACTATTATATATTCTCCTTTTTTAGCAGAAAAGCACTAAAACTAGATATGTGTACCTCAAGTTTCCATATCTCAGATAATTATAAGGATACAATGGACCACAAGCAAAATGCTCATAAGAATATTATATTGCTCCATCTGTTTTACCCAAAAATTAAGACCCTACTTATAGCTTGTGGCTCTGGATATCCAAAGTAACAATCCAAGTTAATAATATAGCTTCTCAAAAGCAAATAAACAAGGAGGAATATACTCTAAGGTTCTTTACTTGGAGACCAGTATATCAATTCCATGTAATGAAAAGAATAGAGACATATATACTATCAAACTTTAAGTTTAAACTAACCAGGAAATTAATCAAAGAATGGCTAAAACAGATTTCTATGAATAATCTGCAATTTTAGTAATGACAACATTACTATAAATTGGTTAATCTTTATGCAAGGATTGACATTATATTAGATTAAGAAAGCTCAAATTTTATCTTAATTTATTCATGTAGGATTCCTTACAATGGCCTTTCCCAAGGCAGCCTCATTAGGTATTTCATTTTTAATATAAGCATAGTTTATTCTTTTTGAGTTTTCAACATAAAGAGCATCTTCCTTCACGTTGATAAGACTTGTCCTGCCTCAATATTTCATCTTATGTAACGATTTCTAGCTATATGGCTTCTTGATTAGTAATATTACATCTCAATTCTTTTTGGTAACTACTTTCTCCAAAAAAAGTGCACAGTTTTGGATTTTTTAAAACTGTTGATGTAGCAATCTTCTCCAACAAATTTGTTGGAATATTAAGAAAAGAACTCTATATTATTAATATTTGTGAAATATTGCTTGATCCTTTCAAGTGGAGTTTGACTTTATTTTCAGCCAACACAGACAGTTAGCCTTAATTAAGTCAATTCATAAATAAAGCTGTTAGTTTTTTTAGTTTTATCTTAGTTTAAATTTATTATAGAAGTCAAATTATGATACTTTTTATATATTTAGGTTCATGAACCTTTGTTTTTGTTACAAAGATTTGGAAGATGACAAACTTTTATGTCAGTGCAGACTAAATTGTGCCCAAGTTTAGCAAACCTTATGATGCAGGACCCAAGCTTATTTTACTGTTCATATCAAAAGGTTTTTATAAATTAGGACTATACTAATATTTTGGGACCAGCTAGTGCTAAAAAAGCTATACTAATATTTTCCATAGCATCTTTATTAATATTAAGGAGGAAGTAACACTCCATTCACCCTGGTAAAATCTCAATCAGGTAACCTTAAATTATTATTGAGCGACAGACAAACATATACTGTGGGAGGGGACAGTTAAATGGGTTTGGATCATTTAGCCGCTGCATAAACTACAGGTTTTTTTCTTTAATTGATAAAGTAGGTTTAGAATTCGCCTCTTAAAGTCTAACAATGTTGAAAAATTATATCAGCTGTAACCCTATAATACAAAGTTTTGCATAATTCCTAAATGTTGAGGTTCTAATTCTGATGCTCAAGGCAGAGATCTTTGTAATGTAAATCTAAGGCTTCAAACATTTTTACAAAGTTTCAAATTTACTTCAAGGTCAACCAATATAAATTAATGATCCTTAAGAAAATTCTTGTATTGATGTTCTTATTTGCTAAAGCCTCTAAAGTAAGGGCTGTTTCAAGAGGCTCCTCATCAACAAAGACACCACAAAATGTACCCACAGACATCGATGAATCCCCCCCTTGGGTTGGGACCATCTAGTACTAAAAAAAAATGTACCCACAGCATTTATATATCCTTGTTGTTAGCAAAGAGCTTATTTAACCAAATTTTTCTACTTTCAATGTCACTGGGAATTGAAATGTGTCCCTTAAGAGACTCTTGAGTTCACCCAAGTACAGAAAGCCCAGAAGGACCTGATAACTGGTAGGACACGCAGGTCTAAAGAAATCTCAAACAACTCTGAAAAACCTAATGTCATAATCCTAAAATAGTTGTTGTAAACCTTGTATTACAGTTTTGAGCAACAAAACCTTTTACATTTGTTACTAAAAATGTAGTCAATTGGAACTTTGGCCACTTTTATTGGATATGCCTTTACAGGTTTATCACAATTATTAAAATCTAAATAGATAATAATTATGTAATATCTGATTAACGCACAAAGTTGAGCTACATAGTGATAGTCTTCAGATAGATGACAGAAATTATCCATTGTGATCTAAAGTTTTTTAATTAACAAATAAGTTGTTGTATATTAAAATTCACTACAGACAAATAGAGGATTTGGGTTTATCATAAAAAATATCATACCTCTTTGTGATGCACTTCCTACTCAAAGAAAATGATAGGTAATTAGATAAATTAGAAAAATAATGATCATTTCCTTACACAATTTGGTAGCTTGGAGTTAAGAAAAAATTTATAAATTCCTCATATTGAAAAGATTCTTTAGATCCTAGACCTACAAAATTACTTTTAGTTTCTAGTATCCTGTTTAATTTTTATAAACATTAGGCTATAAATTTACAATATTTGAGTTTTCTGTTAGACCTAGTAATGTAAATTTAAATGTGACACAAAAATCTTGAGTACACGTTCTATTATGTTATTTCTTGGTAAAAAGTTACATGTTAATTAGGTGATTCTATTCCCCTACTATAGAGAGGAAAAAATTTTACATCTTTGTTGTCCATTGGTAATTTAATTTATTTTCATATATGCAGCTTGATGATGCTCTTTTAATTAGCACTAGATATTTCCTTTCTATTTATAAGCAGCCAAATATATCATATAAATTTCGTGGATTTTAAAGCTAAAAATCTAGTTCTTATTAAGATAATCTCATTAGATATGGCTTTCTTGGGTTGGATGACCTAAAAAAGGGTCTCTGATATTTAATATATTCTTGGCATATGTTGTCTTTATACTCCTATTTTAGCTATAAAATAAAGATAATAATAGAATAAATAATTTAATGATATATATTTTATAAAGTTAGTTATATAGTATGTAGTATAAGAGTTTGATGCTTAAAAGGATACTGTAATTTCCAGAAATCTTTATTTACCAATATATCAGGAGATTGAGGCCAAATCAGTGGTTCTAAAAGATGGCCACGCCTTATAAAAATTTTTGGAATTTTAGCATAGCCTAATTTTGTTCCTAATGAAAAATTACCCATATATTTGTTGATATCTAAGTATATCTAAGTTCAATATCATTTTTTATCTTTAAGGAAAAGATCTATATAAGATTATTATCTGATTAGATGGATTTTTTAATGACAATGCCTAGTCCAGTAGTGAGATAATCACATTCAGGAGTAAATAATTCAAACTATTCTAGTATTTTTTAAGTAAAAATAGGATAGTCATAGCATTTGGGCAAGGTGATAAAACTTGTCACAGTATTTGTAATTAGGAGGAGAATTTTGTAGGGAATTATATAGACTATAATGACAATTTGAGACTTTCAGGCTTCACCCTAGTTTAGGTAAAGCAATTTTAGATTACAATTTATTTATTAATTTAATCAATCATGACTTCTTCTATTTATCATCAATTTATCAATCAACATTTTATTGGGCTAAGCCCAAAATCATTATATTATATTTAAAGTACTGAGCAATCTACCATAACAACGCCAAGTTCACAAGCAAAAAATTTCCAGATAAATCACCCCATTATTGCTCCACTGGCTGATGAGATAGAGAAGAATGCCTATCTGACTTATGATCATCTTGATGTTAAAATAAGGTTGTACTAAGCGTATAACTCTCTATACATCCCATTAACAACTTATGCCAGCTATTATGCCTTACTATTTAGTGGCTTCCTAATGGAAGTTAGTGAAAACCATTTAGTTGTGTTATCATTATTGATCCTAGTCCAGCCTTTGATGATGAATCCTAATCTACTTCAACTCCTTTTCTGGACTAAGCCATCACCTCCTACTTTATGAATTTACTTCCAACCTCACATGTGGTATCCCTTACCCCTCATCATAATACTGTTTTACTCTGGCACTTTAAATAGTACTAAACTTTTTTCATGATAAAGTACTTTTTACAATTCATATTTATTCTTAATTTTAATTTACAATTCTCTAGAACATAAGTAGCTCAAGCTATTCAGGAATTGTAAGGAACCACTGAACCTCCATAGAAGGTTAAGTTCTAAATCAACCCAAGTTTTTGACCTAGGCACCATTTCTTAGTTAATAAATTATCCCTGGCTTGTTGCCAACTGCAGCAAAACTGAGAGAGTCTTATTATGTTCTTTATGTAGCTGTAAAGAAAAAAACTCTAGTATGGATTACCTGAGCTTAAAAGCTTAATAAGGAGGACTCTAGTATCTTGTTTTGGGACATGTGAATATCAAAAAAATATATCACTTATAGAAAACTGAATTATAGTATAACATTGTATCTATAAAACAAGCAAAGGATAGTTATTTCTGTCTACTTTTTTAGTAGAAAATTCTTGCAGCTTCTTTAGTAATCATTTAATACAAAGAAAACCAAGTAGAGAAGGTAAAAATATGATCACCTATTAGGCACCTTTGATTATAATTGTTTTATAAGGGTATGGGCCAACTTGTCAACAGTAAGCAAAAGCTAATTGTATATGACTTTAATTATCTATATAAGATAAAATATGCCTTTGAAGATTATTCTAAAATAAAATGTAGTCATACAAGGCTTAGAGTTAATGAAATAAATCCTAGGTGGTTCTTCAGATATATATATCTACCATAAAATGAATACAAATCTAAGCTAAAAAAGTGGAGATAGGCCATTTAAGTCACAAAAGTCTTTTCATATTTCTTGATGCACTAATGGCTATGCTATGAATTTATAAAACCTCCTAAATAAGAGGTTTTCTAAGACGTTTTAGAAATTGGATTTTATAAGTTACTATATAGAATTATGATAAATTTATAAGAAATTTTTAGATAGTAATATTAAAATTTAATAATTTATAGATATAAAAACATTTTTCTTAATGTAGTCAAGAATATATATGCTAACATATATGCATATTTTAGTTAAAAAGTACTTGAAAAATTTTACTTTTTACTACAATCTTCAAATTTACTATATGCAAATCTCATAAACCTAATACATAATACTTAATAATTTGAAAATATAATAAGTTTTGGATCATTTTGACAAAATTAAAGTTAAAAGGATTTATATATATATATTGATTTAAATCTCACTTAATGTTTACCACCATATTTTGACTAATTTTTGAGGTTCTCTTTACTGTTATAATTGATTTTTATTAGAGTTTTTTATAATCTACAATATGAAATTATTATCTTTTGTAAAAGATACTCACCTTTTTAGCTTTACCATTAATTAAATTTTTAGTGGTAAAATTTTTACATTGTAGCACAGATTTAATCATTAAAATAGTTCACATATTGGCATTATATATAATAGAAGATTTTGATTGCAAACAAGAACATAATGAGACAACTATAGAAATTGACAAAAATTATATACTTAATGTTAAGATCATTAATAGAAATGTCTTGTAATCATGGAAAGTAGCATGGCATCTGAGGGCTTATTGAATCTAAAAAATCTCAAATAGGATGTGGGTTTATATTAAAACGCTAAAAGGGGCAATCTAAAACTATGATGACACAAGTGTCAAGCCCATATATTTTTCATAATAATTGAATCTGAAAAAGAGCTAAATTAGCTCTAAATTATACTAAATAGATGTCAAGTTTTGTTAAAAGATTAAAAAATATCATCAATAATTCCCTATATATACACTGATTTAACAAAATTGAGTTATAGTTAGTATTAAACTGACTGGATTGTTTAATTAGTGACTATACTTCTTGTATTTTGTTTTTTTGTAGAAAGGAGAGAAAAAGAGGAAAAAGAATTAGCATATACAATAATGATTTTATTATAGTGTAACAGCTTTAAATTGCAAGTTTACAGTAGCTTTGATATTGATGACAGCCACAGGCACTTCTATTGAACAGAAATATGGTCTTTGTATATTTTTAGATAGTTAAAAATGGTTCAGACCTTATATAAATACACTCTTTGTTATTATCATGGTTTGAGAACTAGATTTATGCACATTTAGGTAGTATCAAAAAGTTTTCCCAATAGAATAACTAACTTTTATGCCAATTAAAATTTACACCATTAATTTTTATAAAAAAAGGACACATTTTATCAAGCTATATACAGGTGGATTAAAAAGCTAAAAAAAGTGTTTTTGTTAGTTTTATTTTATAAAACTATAATTTTGTAAAATAGTACAGAAACTCAAGATGTAAACTGAGAACAATAGTGGTAATAGATGTACCTTATCTAAAGGTTATAATTCATAGATATTATAAGTTTTACAACTTGATCTTATTTTAGAAATACTTTTTAGTATTATATAATCTTAATCTAGAAATCTTATAGAAAATCTCAAATGATGCACATCCAAATGAAAAAAAATCAATTCTTCTGCAAACTCAATTAACTAGTAATGGCAGAAATAAAAGATAAAAGTGTTAAGTCATATCTAACAACATTTGGTTCCATCTTTTATGAGTAGCGCTTTAGTAAAATGAACATGGGGACAAATAGCAAAAAAGAATACAATAAATTTAATAGTGAGTTAATGGGATTATATAAAACAAGATACTTTGGAAATTCTATATTTTTATGCTTTAATGGTTTCAGATGATTAACTAAAGCTTTGATATAAAGACTTTACCTAAAGTAATATAATGTTTTAGGTTATTTTTATATTCACTAAAGATTATTATGTAATACAATTAAATAGCACTAGTAAATAATAGATTAATACCATAATTACCTAATAAATATTGATTCTTTTATTAAATACATTTCCTTTTCACTTTTAACATATCCTTATGTTTAGATGATGGATAATCATGGTAATTTATTATTATACAGAAACTGTAAGAAGAGGCATATTTATAAATTAGTATCTATAGTGTTTTTTATCAAATACAAGATAGTATGTTTCTTTATACAATATTCTATTTAGATGTGGTTAAGATTATAGTATTAGCTAGAATATGTAATTTCTACTATCAAAGTTGCAATTAACTTTATTTTACCAGACTTAGTATCATGATGATATATTAAAATCATTATATTATCTAGCTAACTATCTAGTTAAAATAATTCAGTATCTCTTGTACTTAAGTTTTTACTAGATAGTCCATTATCCTTATATCTTATCAGCACCATTTCAGCTGCGTTGCATATAAAATTTGTATCTAACTTTTCTATAAAGTCACTTATAAGACTCTGTTATGGGTACTTTTCTTTGACCTTATAAGTCCCTGGGAGAACCCCATGCACCTTAGTTGTAAGGGATTCCCATTTTCAGACAAAAATGGGGGCTAAGAAGGCAGCTGTCTCTATTGTTTCCCAGGGCAACTTAGCCCATGTGGTAGATGAGAGGTGGTTGGTGGCCTACCTGCATAATATTACTTCCCTGCCTCCCTTTCCCAACACAGGAGCCAATGCAGAAAATTGGGGGGGGGCTCTGGAGGTGGTGGTAAGAAGCCAATGCCAGTGGAAAGTTTGTGACCTCTCCTCTCCCTTGATAGTCTCAGGCCCCAATGTGTGTTTCATTAAAACTGATCAATCAGTGACCAGCGAAATTAATTTATCTGTTATGTGCCCAGATTCAAACTTTGTCAATTAATTTCTTCTTGTCTAAAAAGGCAAGATTGTCCCCAACAGGTTAGGCACAAAAACACCTTTAATATGCTGTGGGGATTTCATATGACCACATTATCCATCTTGGATTAATTAAGCTTCAATATATTCAATTATTATTGGGACCATCTAGTACTAAAAAAAATATTCAATTATTGGTTCATTTTTAATTAAGCTTATAAATTAAGCTTTGAGATGATAGTTTAGTTGCAGTCATCTGATTGGTGATCATAAACAATTGAATGGCTGACTGTAACTTAAAAAGAATACATAATTAATGATAGCTACAATTGCTATTTTGTAGGGGATTGTTGTTAACAAAGTGGTGATGAGTAAATTGGCTCAAATTGGCCAATTACTCATGTAAAATTGATTAATTATAGTAGCTGACGTGATGGCTGATTTGAATGGCGTTTTAATTATGCTATTCTTTGTAAAAATCAGTTGGGTTTTTCCCAAATCAACTAATATCTATTTTTTTCTATTGGGTGTACCAAGACAATTGTAATCGCCATGGTTACCATAACACATGTCCTCTTATACTCTCACCTATATTTATTACCTAATTTCTTTAATAAACTACATCTTAGTATTTTATATTTTGTTGTGTTGTATACCTTCAGTTGAGTATATTTAGTATCCAGTTCTCTTCTAAGTCTCAATAGTCAGAGTGAGGCTAAAGTATTTTGTTTTATTAGTATTTACCAGAGTAGGGCCAAGGTTACTCAATATTCAAGACTTGACTAGGATAGTTGTCATCATAAAACCAACAAGTCTATATTTAAATACCAGAATCACCAGTTAAGCAAATCTGTGAGCAAGTAGAAACCCTGCAGTTTCTACATAAGCAATGGGACCACCCATACCTACCCTGGGCATGGTGCCCCCAGCTGTTCAATGATTGAAGCATCACTAATACACCAAACAAAATTTTACTGGAAGGAAATTTAGTGGTAAATTTTAGCCTAAGTCAGCTGGCAAGAGTGAGACCAATCTGGTGTCTTAAAGATTTTGAAATGTTGATCTGCTGGAAATGAATGTGATTGTGTTACCCTTGGTTGGCAAAATTGTATTATTCCCCAAGCCCTAGCACTTATGATAACAGTCCCCCACAGGTACTGTTTTCAGTCAATTTTTATTCTTCATTTTAAATAAACAAAATTTGCATGCAAGATTTAGATTAGTATTATTTAAGGTAATTGTTATTGCTCTTGTTTAGTACTATGCTTCCTATTCTTTTTAATGAATGGGCCATATTGGCCATAATTACTACCTAGCTTCCTTCCTTACTTGAATGGGTATATTTGTAATGTAATTACCTGGGGTTGACCCCCATATTGGATGCCTTGTGGCGCCATGATGTGCCGTTGTTCAATAAGGTGATCCCCACTCAGTGGGCAAAGTTTCATAATACTCCTTTATGTTTGAGCCCTCGCATTCTTGAAATAAAACTGGACCTTCTAGTGCTCAAGAAAACAACTGCCATGGAATCCGCGGCCACCTCTCTTGCAACCGTGTGGTTACTGGCAGTTATGTTAGTAATGGCGATTGTCAATTGTCATCCACAGTTGTTCCCCTACCAATAAGGTTCTAAGTTGTTTGGATGGCTATACCTCCATATTTTGTTTTTTATTCTAGGTGTCTACTTACCCATACTGGAAAGCTAGTCCTAACTTTATTATCCGACTTAATGACATAATTGACTGATCACTAGTTTCTGCCATCTCAACTCTTCTGCTATAAGTAGGTGACGCAATACTATTATTATACCACATGAGCCTACAATCACTGCTTAGTTTAGTTCTTTTTGTATGGTCAGTCAGTGCATTTGCCAGGCGTTTCTGCGCAGTGGTGGTATAGTTTCTGACCCAATATCTTCTCCCTTATAATTCTGTCCCAGTTTTATTCTGAACCATGGGGGTGGGTTCATCTGTACCTTCCTTGGAAATAGTGAACCATGTTTTAGACGCTCTGACAGATTGCAGATTTGGTTCTTGGCTAATATGGCGTCTTCCTCCCTTATGGATGCTCAATGGAGTGTATCCCTCTTGGATAAAGTTGAGGGAGATTCCCACTATTGGGTACATGGGATTCTACATTTAGCTAACCAAGCGGGCGTTCCACTCCATTCATGACCTTAATGCTCTCCATGTTTCAAGTCCAAGTCTTGAGACTGTCTCAGCTCCTACGATTTTCTACTTTGAAACATAGGCCTTCAATTTGCTCATGTCCATTGAAATTTTTCATGATTATGCTCCTGGGCTAGGGCTTCTGTTGTAAGTTTTGATTGCGGTTTTCCATGCCAATCTAGTTTTATTTCTGCCAACCACTCCACCTAGAAATCTCAGTTGGGTTCTTTGGAGCAGGTAGTTGTGGTGGCCATCTCTATCAGCGCCACTATTTTGAGTGTGCCAGGTGGGGTAGGAGGTGTACTAAAATGTTTCCTAATGTAGCAGTTTTGAGTGGAACCCTGAATAACAAGGCAGCGGGCACCTTGTCTCTCACTCAGCGTGGCTGTTCTGGACAGGTGCCAGGTGTGTGTGTACTAGTCCATGAGGATTATTCTTTCTCTCCCCGTCCAGTTTATTCTCCTTCCTATTCCCTGGAGTCAGTTGGGGAGGTGGTTTTAATTAAATAACTGGTACCTGCCAATCCTCTGGTGCCCTGTTGTCAGTGCCACAACAAGAAGATTTTGAGAAGGCTCTTTTCACTGTAATTACCATTTCCCTTCCAGATTTCAGTTCTGTGGATGACTCAGCGATTATATTCTTATAAGCCGGTGGTATCCCATGCTGTATCCAATAGACAGTTATCTGCCTACTTTTAGTTGCCTCATAAAATTTGGTAGGGTACACACATAAGGTGTCAATTGAGGCTCTCATGGATATGGGAGCAGGAAAAAGCTTAGTGAGTTTGAAGTTCACACGGAATCTAGATTTAAGCCTTTAAGTGGGTGTGTTGATGCTGGGTGCATCCTTATACCAATAGCCTCATATAAGATATGACATCTTATACCTTTTTGATGCACCAGTTTAGTTTTATGATCAAGTTTGCCACGGTGCTAGATCTGCTATTCCAATTTATAATGTGTGTGAGTTGGTGGCATCAGCAACAGGTAACATCAATCTGAACTCAAATGTATAATCCTCATGAATACCCAGTTTTGGGTGATTTATCACTCATTGAAATGTTTACTTCAGAATGGGGAATGGGTTTCATTATGTTAATTCCTTCTTCTATGGACCTTCTGCCAAATTATCCCAGGCATTGATAGCATACCAAGATATTTTTAATCTGGAAAAGGCTAACTGCCTCCTGCCCCATTCTATGTATGACCTGGCCTTCCATTTTAAGTGGATATTCTCAACATAAACTGTCCATTTTATCCCTACATATAGCAGGAGGACAAGGCTCTAAAGTGTGGTTAAAGTATATACTTTAAAATGATTGGTGTTTAAGACATCCTTTCCCAAAATTCCATCATACTTTTCACTCAAAAGGCTGATGGAACGTTATAGATCTGTGTGGACTATAAACATATATAAATATTACCGTTCATAACCTCTATTGCATCCCCCTCAAAAAGATGATTAGTCAGGTAATGCAAAATCCTTGGTGATTTAAAGCTTGATCTTGTGAATATATTTAACCAAATTCAGATGGTGGAAGGCCAGGAGTGACTTATGGCAATCCAGACCAGCAAAAAATCTTTTAGTTCCGCGTGATGCCTTTCAGCCTGAAAAATGTCCTAGCCACATTCCAGAATATGATCTATAATGTTCTTGATGACCTTCAATTCAACTGTGAAGTGGCATATATCAATGATATCATAATGCATTCCCATTTCCTGATCAGCATGAGAAGGACCTGGAGGAGGTGCTGGCTGCATTGCATAAGGAGGACCTTTATGTAAAGCCCTCTAAGTGTAAGTTTTTTAGGGATGGAGGTTTACTTCCTAGTTAACTTGGTCCTGAAGTAAGATTATGCAATTCCTCCCAGCAAGCTCAAAGCAATACTCACCTGGCCCACCCCTACCACCATGAAGCAGCTGCTGAGCTTCTTGGGCACAAGCTTTCTTTTTAAGAAATTTACCCCCGCCCTCTCTCAGCTGGCCACGCTGTTGCATCCCTTGATGGGAAAAATGTTCTGTTTCAATAAATGAAGGAGTTCCAATGAGCAATTGATGCCATCAAGGAGGTATTTTTGGCGCCTCTCATTTTCAAACATGCTTACTCCAACAAGCCTTTTAACATAGTGTGCAACGCCTCATCAGCTGCCATGGGGGCAATGCTGCTTCAAGTGCATGATGGTTGGAACATCCAGTCACTTATTTTTCATGCAAGTTAACTTCATTTAAACTATCCTAGGCCATTTACAATAATGAGTCAGCCACCATGGTGTGGTTGCTTACCCACTGGTGGTATCTAATAAGACGCGCAGCATTAAGTGAGTGTTCAAATGGATCATCAGTCCCTTATGTATTTCCATAAACCACAAAATCTGGCGCATCACCAGGCCCAGACGTATTGTGACCTCTGCCATATTAACTTCAAATACAAACTCATCAAGGGTGCTTTGAATGTCCTCCCCAATTTGTTGAGCCAAAACCCTTTGTCACAAAATTTACCATAGGCTCCGCTAGTGTGCCAGGCCAACCAGTATGAAGACTAGTGGCCCTTTGCTGTTTCGCCTTCATTGGTGTACCAACCCCTACAAGTCCTGCGTCCAACCCACCAACTAATCACCAAAGGCTTTGCCTTTAGCCCCAGGTGTCCTCAACATATTCCCCGGCAAGTCATGCCTCCTTTCTGGGTGGCTCAGGCACTTTCACACTGCCCCGCCCCAGTTCCCCTTCACCAACCCATCTTGTCATGCCCTGGAAAGTCCATCCCCCTTCTTGGGTGGCTACGGCAACTCCTGCGCTGCAACCCACAAGATTGGCAGCCAGTCAGCGCATCCTCTGGTAGTTAGCTGGCCAGGTTTCCACTGGTTTCTCATAAGGAGGATGCATGGGAGCTGGCAGCATCAGCCACTCCAGGCGTAATTACCCATGCCTATCAGGGATCTCCTATTCTATCTAATTCTACTCCACAGGGTATTATCCACTATAAAAATAAAAGGAAGATTGGTACAAGAGATATGTTTATTAGGATGGAATGAATGACTATTTATACTACTTTCAGGGCTACTGTGCCCAAGTACTCTTTGGCCAATCAACTACTGGAAAATCCATTGGCCTCTTGATTTCAAAAGTCTATCAGATCATAAACTCATTCATTCATACTTCATAGCAATTCCCTCCAGATCCGCTCATCTGATCACTGAATATTAAATTAGGTCAATCCATCCTCAGCATAAGTTGCTGGTTGATCACATATAAATTCATAATTAAACAGGACTTTGAGCATCCTCAGCATGAGTTACCAGTGCTCCAAATTAGTCAGCGAAATTATTTTGGATGATTCATAACGGATTTATCAGCTTTCTGCTGGAAACTCCCACAACAATCTTCAGATGGCATTTCAGCAGTGAACGCAGCTTCTGATGAACCTAAACTCAATTAAATATATAACATTAAATAGTATTGAACTAAGCGATTAGCCTGCAATTATGCCTGACTAACTGAACCCTCTAATTAAGATACTATTGGAAGGATTCATCTGGTTAAAATCCTGACATTGCCCTCCACTTAACCAGATGATATCCATCAGCGCGACCCAATCCAATGGTGGGTCAAGACCTCCCAGCCCTTCTAAAGGGGTGCTGGTCTTAACCAGTGGCTTTTGCTACTCCATAACCAAACCTCCAACTACTAAAGCAGCCCACTAGCAAAACCCCCTGTAGTGAACACCACTGTCACAAAATTGACCATGGGCTCTGCTAGTGTGCAGGCCAACCAGTATGAAGATTGGTGGCCCTTTGCTGTTTTGCCTTCATTGGTATACCAACCCCTACAAGTCCTGCGTCCAACCCACCAACTAACCACCAACTTCTTTGCCTTTAGCCCCAGGTGTCCTCAACATGTGCCCTGGCAAGTCATGCCTCCTTCCTGGGTGGCTCAGGCACTTCCACACTGCCCCGCCCCCGTGACCCTTCACCAACCCATCTGGGCATGCCCCGGTGAGTCCATCCCCCTTCTTGAGTGGCTATGGCAACTCCCGCGCTGCAACCCACAAGATTGGCGGCCAGTCAGCGCATCCACTGATAGCCAGCTGGCTAGGTTCCCACTGGTTCCAGATAAGGAGGAGGCATGGGAGCTAACAGCACCGGCCACTTTAGGTGGGATCACCTGCACCTATCTGGGATCTCCTATACTATCTACTTTTACTCCACAGGGTATTAGCCACTATAAAATAAAAGGAAGATTGGTGAAAGAGAGATGTTTATTAGGAGGGAATTTATGACTATTTATACTACTTTCAAGGCTACTGCGCCCAAGTACTCTTTGGCCAATCAACTACTGGAAAACCCATCAGCCACTTGATTCCAAAACTCTATCAGATTTTAAAATCATTTATTCATACTTTTTTTAGTACTAGATGGTCCCAACCCAAGGGGGGATTCATCGATGTCACATTTATTCATACTTCATAGTGGTTCCCTCCAGATCCGCTCATCTGATAACTGAGTATTAAATTAGGTCAATCCATTCTCAGCATAAGTCACTGGGCGATTGTATATAGATTTGTAAATATATAGGACTTTGAGCATCCTTGGCATGAGTTGCCAGTGCTCCAAATTAGTTGGTGGAACCATTTCAGACGATTCAAAAATGGATTCATCAGCTTTCCGCTGGAAACTTCCACAACAATCTTTAGATGGCATTTTGGCAGTGAATGCAGCTTCCGCCAAATCAAAACTTGATTAAATATATAACACCAAATAGTATTGAACTAGTAAATTAGCCAGCAATTATGCCAATTAACCAAAACCCCTAATTCATATACTATTAGAAGGATTCATCTGGTTAAAATCCTGACACCCTTCTTTGAGCCCAACATGAGGATGAGCAGAAGCTAACCATGGTAATTCTGTTAGACCATATCCTTTGTATTGCTCCTCCCACCATTTTAGTGGCAGACTGGGCCTTAGATATGCATTTAGTCTCTCAGATATTGTCAAGTCAAATGTCCTGATTGTAGGGGCTGGAGATGTTTGACAAGATGGTACTTTCTGGGTATAAGAGGACCCATTATCTGTTGGTAGAGTAGAAAATTCAGTTTAGGTCAAGTCTGTGAGTTCCACCCCTCAAACTCCATAAAAGAGTAATCCATGCCCATCATGACCCCCAGTGGTAGGTCACCCAATAAATAAAAATGCTTACTTTGTCAAACGGACTCTTAATTGGCCAGGTATCTCCAATGATATCTGGGCTAGCTCACTAATTGAATGATGTTCATCAGGGTGAAATCAGATAGATCAGTTAAGAATGGTCTTTTCCAACCCTGGCAGCAGGCAAATACCCGTGGACCTTGTTATCAGTCAATTTCATTGTCAAGATTTCCAACTCCAATATTTAACATGCTTATGGTGGTTGTATCTGCTTTACCAAGTTTTCACTCATTATCCCTTGTTCATCAGCCATCACCTCCTAGAAGACAGCCCATATCTTTGTGCAGCATGTGTTCCCTTTGCTTGAATTGCCAAAGAAGATCATGAGTGACCAAGGGTTGCAGTTTATGAAAAAATTTTGACTAAACTCCTGGATACCTTGAAGATTAATCTGTGCCCTCCACTGCATACCATCCACACTCTGATGGCTAAATAGAGTAGGTCAATCAGATTATTGAACAGAGTCTTTTCTGCTACGCTTTTTTGCACAGGATACCTAGGTGGATGAACTTCCGTTGACCCAATTTATATATAGTACTGGCACTCATGCATCTACTGGTTTCTCACCATACAAAGCCATGCTGGGGTTTATCCCCTAATTTTCTAGAAGCCTTTGCCTTTGCCCAGAAGTTCTCGCTGTGGAAGACCATGTGCAACAAATCTGGAGCACTCAATTCTTTTGGTTCAGGAGCACATGACCAAGGCTATCAGCAAATACAAGTAATTTATGGACAAGAAATATCTCCCTGCCCATGAGATCAAGGTGGGGTCATTTGTCATGTTGGATACATGGCACCTGCATAAGAATGTCCCAGCCCAGAAGTTTTCAAGCAAATTCTCTGGTCCTCATGTAGTGGAGGCAGATCTGTAAAATGGGCCGTTTAGGTTGACTCTTCCCACTCACTGAAAACAGCACCCCATTTTCCATGTTTCTCAGTTGTCCCTGACTTAGGGTAAGGACCCAGCAGTGCCAGAGCCTATTTTGGTGGAGGATCATAGGAGGCTGAAGGTAAAACAATTTTGGCCTCACAGAAATATCGCCATTTGGTACAGTACCTTGTAGCCTGAAAGGGGTTTCCATTAAATAAGAATAGTTAGGTCAGTGCCCATGATTGTGCTCATTGTGGTGAGCAGGTGAAGGCCTTCCACGCCCTGCACCTTGATGCTCCCTACCCTCCCCAGAAAATCTCCACACTCTTGGCCATCAAGTTGCCAAAAGTGCACAAGAACATTACCCTTGCCCAAGTTACCAGCGTTGGTACTCCCCCTCTTCAAAGGGGGAAGGATAATGTAAGTCCTGGGAGCACCCCCTGAACTTTAATTGTAAGTAGTTCCCATTACAGACAAATAAAGGGGACTATGAAGGCAGCTGCACATACCATCTTAGGGTGACTTAGCCTATATGGTAGACAAGAGGTGGGTAATGGCCTACAACTGAAGATTGCTCCCCTGCATCCCTTTCTCACCACCTAGGTGTTGGTGAAGAATATTAGGGGTGTGTCTGGAGGTGGCGGTGGCAGGATGCTATTGTCAGAAAAAAGGTTGTGGCCACTTCTCTCCCTCTTTAGTCTCAGGCCCCAATGTGGGGTTCATTAAAATTGATAAATTGATGCATAGAGAATTGAATTATCTGTTGTGTGCATGAGTTGACCCCTTCAATTCATTTTTTCTCTAGTGGAAAAGGTGAGCCCATCCCTAACAGGCTTGGGCACAATAAACCTCTTTAATATGTGATAGGACCTCCCATACCTATCCTGGCCATGGTTTCCCCCAGTCATCCACTTGATGAAGCGTTGCCAAACCACCAAGAAAATTTGTGCTGGGAGGGAAACTTTAGTATCAAAATTTGAGCTTATGTTGGCTGGCTAGGGTGAGACCAATCTGGCATCATGAAGATTTTTGGTTGTCAAGCTGCAGAATTGTGTGTGATTGTGTTACCATTGGTTATTGTAAATTTTATCATTCCCCAAGCCCTAGCACTTATGACAACAGTTCCCACAGGTACTGTTGTCAGTCAAACTTTTATCCTTTGTCTTAATAAGTAAAATTTACATGCAAAAATTATATTTTTTATCTGATTTATCTGTTAGACACGCTCTTGTATGGTACCATGTTTCCTTGTCTTCATAACAACTGGGCCATAGTGGCCATAATTATTACCTTGCTGCCCTCCCTACTTAAATGTGGATATTATTATGGTGGTCACCTGATGTTGATTCCCAATTTGGATACCTTGTGGTGCCATGATGTGCCCTTGCTCCCTGAGGTGATCCCCACTCAGTGGGAAGAGTTTTGCAATTCTTCTGCATGTTCTTGAAATGTTTTTTGCCCCTCAAGAAATTAAGGAAACAACTGCCGCGGAATCTGTGGCCCTCACTTTTGCAACTTTGTGGTTACTGGATGGTATGTTAGTAATAGTGATTGTCAATTGTCATCCTGCAGTTGTTCCTCTTCTAATGAGATACCAATTTGCTTTAATGGTTATACCTTCAGTACTCTGTTTGTGCTCTGGGTGTCTACTCACCTAAGCTGGAAGTCTAGTCTTAACTTTATTATCCAGTTTCATGATAAACCTAGCTTTTTATATGTTTTTACAATAATTTATAAGATCATACTCTAGAAGCTAGTTATATAAAAATTATAATAAAGTACTTCAATTGAATTAGTATCACAAAAAAGTGTACTAATCTATAGTGGTTCCAATATAGCTACACAATTACTATGCCTTTAACTGGACAAGAAGGAATTGAATGATACTTAAAATGATTATTTTCATGTAGAGCTGCAGCCTTATGTCATATAGTTTTATGACATGGTATATGATTTATTAAAACTGGGTCTAAAAAGTCATATAGCTTAGTTAGGCTGAGTGGTTCAGTTAGTTATGGTAGTATAAAGATCTAGACATGCCACTAGAAAATGAAAAATATAATAAAATATTATTAATTTTAGATAAAAGAGCTCACTAGTATAGTAGACTAAAGGATTTCCTGATGCTGTAAATACTATGTCATTATAGCCTTCAAAAAAATTGGTAAAATGATAGCATAAAGCAACTTAATTAAAACTACTTTTTTTAAAAAAGAAGAGTTTAAGTTTGTAAAAAGCTTGATTTTAAGCTAATAACAATATTTTGTAAAGATTGCTGATGAGAGAACTAATGCCCTTGTATATATACTAATTTATATAATAGTGCTATCTGTCAAAAATTCTAGAGGAGCTATAGATATTGTTAGCTTTATAGCTATAATATGTATGAATATAACTTTTCAGAGTATATAAAGATTTAAAAATTAGTTAAAACTTAATTGAGCAGCTATCAATATTATTAAAAACTAGATATTTAGATTACCAGAGAGTGATACATAAAGAGCCACAAGTTTTATTATAGAACTAGCCAATCTTTTCAGCTTTGCTTAAGATAAATTTACCAGTTGATACTAATTGATTATATTAGTTTTTATATTGGTAGGTAGCCATTAATAAGTTTAAGAAATCAAATCTATTGAATCAATATAAAGCCAACAACCAGTCAGCAAACCCAATTGAACCTATTGAATTAACTAAACCATCAAGGGGAGAATATGTGATTTCTCTCTCACAAGCCTCACTTTTTAAATCAAAAAGTGAACTGAACAAGAATTGAAGAAACATCCAACTGCCAGTGTATACTGCAAATATAGAGCAGTGGTCCACGGACAACCACCCAAGCATAGGGAAGTCAATCCGCCCATCTGTGCAAAGCACATAGAAATGGACGGCTTGCTTGCACAGATATTAAAAAATAATGAAGGACGCCAAGATGGACGTATCATCTGACGGACTTCCCACTGGCCTATTCTCCCAGATGGCTAATAATGGGGAATGCCTGAACAACCCATGAACATCAAATAACAATTTGGCAGCACAAAATGATGACAAAACGTGCAAACGCGTTGAAGGGTCATAGAGCTCTTGAAACTAGCAATAATAGTGGGGCCAACTCCCCAGTATTGGTGTCCACCAACAACCAGACAACAGGAGTTACCCTCAGGGAGTGAGGCCTGATGCTGAGAACAACGGTGTCAGGAATATTCCCCACTGAACCTCAATCAGTAGAGGGGATTGGGGCCTCACAGGTAAAACGATTTTTTGTAAAAGATAAAAATCTGGACAAAGTATTAGTTGGATCTGAAACTGACTTGGATTTGATCAATAAAAATCAGCCACTCAAACCAACAGGGCAACAAAATAAAAAGTTTCTCGCCAATACAGAGAAACTTATCAAATTTGCTCAGATTATTTGAGTAAAGAAGAAGTCAGGCACCAGTTCTTATAAGGCCCAGTCAGGGGGAATGGTCCTCAACCAAAATCAATCTGGCAACCTGAGTAAATTGTCAGGCATGATACCTGATGCACTATCAGGTGCAATATCTGACAAATTTGTGTCAACAGTGGGGTATAGCTCAATTAAGAATCGATGGCCAAACCCAAATGGACCATTGGGAACAAACTCTGACAATTTCAAGCTGACGGAGGCAGCTAGATTAGCACAAAGTCAATCACTGAACAAATACAAACCATCAAATACCAACCCCAATGGGGGTGAAGCTATATTGGGGACCAAATCTGAGGGATTGGACACTTGAGAAAAGTTGGCAAAAAAAATTAAAAGTGCTACCAGAAGGAGCTAAAACCCTGACAGTGGTCAAGTCAGTGGCCAGGGCCCCAGTGAAATATACCCCAATTCAGATAGACATGTTAGCATGTCTTGGCATGTCTGCCCACAAAGTCAAACAATGGGAGGCATTCCAGTTTCCATACTCAACGGCGACTCAATGGGTCTCCAAAAATATCAAACCATCCATTGCAGCTACATGGCAGACCACAAGTTTTCCACCAGAGCAGCCAAATGCTGGCTTGATACCCAAATCTTGATTGACATGGTGGTACTCTTCAAGGCGTCACGAGTTTAGAATGAAGACGCCCTGGAATAGATGAAAATCCCCTTAGAGAACAAGGTGATCAAGGCCACAATTCATGAAGATTTAAAACTGGCAGATGTGAAGGCCTGGATGGATGCCAGCATCAACCTTTTAAACATGATGGAGTATAAAAAGGCCGGTATTACATCACAATCCGCTCAAGCCATTGAGAGCAGGGCCTCAACTCTTTAGAATTAACCAAATATGCAAAACAATTTTAAAATGTCTCAACTGCCCTCAAATGGGCCCAACACACCATTCCAGTAGACATGACACTAGAATGGTATAGTATCACATTCTCCTCAGAGGAGGTGCTACCATGGATCATGGCCAGATTCAAGGCCACCAAGGCCCTACACTGGTTGTACACCCAAATCCCACCAGCCACTTCATCAGACCTGATGAAAGCGGGCTTGATGAAGGAAAAAGTGGTTATTTGGGGACCATTCTGGGATTGGTTGCCAGAAGAGGCCATCAACTGGTCTAACAATGGATTCACACTGATGGAAATATAATACTGGTTTCAAGTGGGGGCCAGTATGAACCTAGTGTGTGAATGGGCGGAGTTAAGGGTGACAAAACCAATTTATGAAACCCTTAGAGGATGACCCTTCCCTATCAAAAAATGAAAAATCTGGCATGACGTTGCAACAATCACCAAAGCTGCAGACTGGGACACAGCGGGGTTCACCCCAGAGTCAGCCCAACCATGGATGTAACATGAGATTTCACCACAGGTGGCAACAACAATGAAAGGGGTCATGACCCTGGACCTGGGCTGAGAGTAGTTTAAAGCAGGGATCCACATCAAAACCATCCAGGATTTGAAGCAATCCTTCCCAAAACTGATGCTAGCTGCCCCATATACTGCCAAAGGTTTCACCCCCTCCAAAGCATTCCAATGGATTGAGGCAGGAGTTCTGGCAGCCATGGAATGAAGATTTACAGATGGGGGCTGGAATAGTGTCACAGTAAGGGACTGGTGCCAGCATAGCTCGGTTATGCTGGAGGTCCTTCAAAAATACCTACACTCAACGTGCAGCCTGGAATCCACCCTCAAATGGTACTGACTGGGTTTCTTGCTGACAGATGCCCTCAAGTGGAAAAACCTAGAGATCAGAGTGCAAATGGCTAAAAGTATCAGTTGCTGAGGTATCAGCATTCATCAATTGAAGCGTTTCTCAATTGAGGATTCAGCCTTGATTAATTGGTAAGCTAGATTTTGAAGAGGAAGACCCCTGCCAAAGTGCCCAAACCAAGTGCAAAAACCAAATCCTACAGTGCAGCAGCAGCGCAAACCAATGACAACACCTGGAATGGAGCAGGGAGCCACATTGAGTACATCCACCAGTTGATCAGTGGGGGCTTTATGGACTGCCAGGCGCCAAAATTGTACTTAAAGGATACTATCTGAATCCACCTGCAGCTAGTGGAGGAGGAGGAATGGTCCAATATGATAATGTTGATTTATCAGGAACTTGACAAAGTCCTAGCAGGAGGGGACTTTGATCACCACTGGGTACCCAAACAAGGGTATATCAATATAGCGATTCCAGGTGAATTGGACTGCAAGAAGCTCCTCAAAATTGGCATCAAATACAAGGGGATTTATCTGTGAATGGAGCTGACCAGATACGCCAACCAAACAGCAAGGTGGGTAACCTTCCAGAACCTTCCAACTGATCGCAAACAGGAGTGGGTGCACAAAGCAATCTGGACCAGATTATCATACTATGGGGAAGTACAAGAATTTTGGCAAGCCAGCAGCAATTACATCATGAAGTGCCTCTGCCCCCAGACAGTGGAAGCGCTTTACAAACTGGCAAACTGGATGAAACTGAACAAAATAGCCCTGACCCAATTCATCTACCTGCCCAGCCTAAACAGGGTAGTATATGTTGAACAAGAAGATACCAAACAAGTGTGCCAGTTCTGTTACCAGACCAGCCACACAATGGCTCAATGCCATCACCGCAAAGGTAAAACAACTCAGGTGTATGAATATAACCCCGTTGGGGGGGGTCACCAAGGTTGGTACCAAGACTTTCCTCTGCCCAAAAGCCAGAGAATGGATCCTACACAACCTAACGGAGGTAGCGGACATGAAACACCAACAACAAGAATTGGACCTGGCACATAGGGAAAGCATGGAAATGAGAAGTGGCCAAGAGACCCAAAGCAGATGATGAGCCATTTATAAACCAAACCCTGAATTATACATAATGGACAAAGGAATAATCCTGTACCAATGGAGCCACGCCCATCCCAAGTGGAATGGATGATCCGTGAGGAGGAAAGATGGCAGAAGGCGAACCCAAAGAAATCCCCCAAGGAGGGATAGATGCAGAAAGCCAATAAATTGAAATCAAAGCCTGACAAGCCTAAAGTGAATACTAAATCAAATTGAAAGTCATTAGCAAACAAACATGAGGAGACCGGCAAAAAATCAGTAGATGTGACGAAATTGGCAAAGATGGCTAGACAATCACTGACTAAAAAATTGAGTACAGCTGACAAATTAAACAAAGGGGTGAGAATCCAAATGATGGAGGAGGGAAAATCTGCTGCTCCACCAGTAGGGGACAAGGGGCACCCAGACCAGATCATAAAACCATCCCCATTATCCATTGATATGGAGATGGGGATGGTGACCAAATTTCTGGTGCACAGGATGCCCAGAAATATAATCCCAGTCCTGACCAACTGGCCCCAAAAACTGAGTAATACCCCCCACCAACCATTGACACCATCTTCAGCTAACAAACATACCTCAGTACATGACTCAATCCATAACCCAGATAATGCTAATCCTTATACCCATGGGTCAGGCAGCTGGAAATGAGGATTGCGACCACAAATGCTTGGGGGATGGTGAGCATACAAATGAGAAAGAGGAAGATGCACCATTTAAAAACTAATAATAATATTGACTTAATTTTTATTTCAGAAATGCAAGCTGGTAACCAAAAGGAAATGGTGCCAAGCTCAAACCACAATGTGAAGAACCACCTGTGGTCCTGCCAAATAGGCTACCAAGACCTCTGGATGGACCATGTGGCGATCATCACAATGGACAAGAAAATAGACCTTAGATTTGTGGAAGAAACTCATACTGGAAGGATCTTGATAGCGACAGCTACAAACAGAGAAACTGGCAAGAGCATATAAGTGGTGGCAGTATATGCTCCACCAAAGCTCCACAAAAACCATATTTTTGGGAATATTTAGTGGAGGTGCCATCCAAAGCAATGACCGTAATAGCAGGAGACCTGAACTGTTGGACAAATGTGAGCTGGGTTATGTTCCTGATGAGAGAACATCCTGACAGAAAGGCTGTTGAGATGCTGGATTACCTAAACAAATTGGGGATGTGCTTAATGATTGATGAAGAGGACAGCAACCCAGCCAACTTAATGCAATGGACATATGACTTCTCTGGATCCCCACAGTCCAGATCATATTTAGACTACATCCTAGTGTCATCAAATCTCAAGCTGATGACATCTAACAGCAAGGTCAGCATACATGCTGAAAGTGACCACATGGTTGTCCACATGGATATTGATCTTGATGAACCCCAAGGAATTGCAAATGGCATCTGGCACCAGCCATGCTGAGGGATGGGGAATGGCGCTGAAAGATTGACGCTGGACTGGATCAACTGGTCACATTCTGGACAACCACCCGGAGTTTGACCCACTAGAGCGATGGACTCTTATCAAAGTGAAACTGAAGCATGATAGAATGAAGTTTGAAAAAGCGACTTCCTACAAGTGAACTGCCACCATGAAACAGCTGAAGTCTAAATTAGAAAGGCTGAGTCTCACCCAGTGGGACAGCAAAGACTGGTGGAGCGAGTACCAAACAACACACAAAAAGTATTGGGCTATAATGATGAAGCAAGACTTGGAGAGACAGACCAAGTGACTTACCAATATCAGAGCCTAGTGGGGATGATGACCAAAGAGAGCATGAAGCACCTCAAGGAAATATGAACCAAGGCTAGGGTATGGGAAGTGGAGACAGCGGAAGGGGAAGCATCAACAGACCCAGAAACAATCAAGTGCAAGGTTGAGCAATTATACAGTGATCTTTTCTGACAATGAGAAATGAGCAAATTGGTGACAAATACCCTTATTGAACTGGCCAAGCTGGCACTGGGGGGCTGTATGCCAGAAGATGTCACCAAATTATCTGCCAAAATCTCTATCAATGAAGTTAATTGGGTGCTAAAGGAGTCACCAAGAATGAAAGCACCAGGTCCTGACAATATGTGTGCAGAAATATACAGTGCATTCCATGACCTCATTGCGCCAGATCTCAAAGCCCTCTTTAACCACTGTTTACAAAATGGCCAGCAAATTTTGGGGGGCCAAGAGACCCAAATTGTACTCTTGTACAAAAAGGGACTTTGACATTAACTTTAGAACTGGCACCTGATTGCACTATCAAATGCCAATTATAAACTGCTCACGTGCATACTATCTAATTGGCTGATGGCAATGGCACCGCACATGCTCCATAAAGCCCAGAGCGGATTTATCAAAGGCTGGAGTATATGGGACAGCATTGGTTCAGTCCAAAGCATACTCCAGGATGTGAGAGGAATTGAGCAGGCATACCTTATGTTCCTTGACATGGAAAAGGCATATGACTGAGTAGTGTGGTCAACTCTACATGAGGCGCTAAAGGCAGTTAGTATCACCAACACTTTTTTGAGCATGGATAACAACACTGTAGTTGGGCCTGGTAACAAAGGTGATTGTTGCAGATGGCATAACCAACAAAATCCCAGTTGGGCAGGGTCTCTGACAAGGTGACCCTATGTCACTGATACTCTTTAATTTTGCAGCTAACATTCTGCTGGTGGCAGCAGATGTGAAACTCCAGGACCTAGTCCACCCTAATCAAATGCCACTGAAGATGCTAGCATTCACCAATGACACAGTAGTAGGCATAAGCTCACTGACTGGCCTCCAGGGCACTGAGGAACTATTGGACCTTTACCAGCTATCTTCAAACCCAAAAGTCAACTTGGCAAAAACCTCAGTGATGAGGACTGGCAACCCAAACTTCAGCCCGCTGACTGACACAACACTAATCATGAACTCCCTAGACAACCCAATACCTTGGGATACTATTTAATGATAAGGGACCAGCAGTACAGGAAACCAAACTGGAATTATTGTCAAACTTATTAAACTGAATGGCATGCTGGAAGAACGCCAGACTATTCCTCAAAGAGAAAGTGTAAGCAATCAACATCTTCATCTTCTTGAAGTCGTGGTATGTCGCTCATGTGCTGCCAATGAGCCTGAACCTAGAGAATAAAATCAGGACAATGCTCTGAACCTTCCTATGGTTCAAGGAAAAGGCAGCGCTGATAGCACTGGAAACCCTGTCAAAACCAAAGAACAAAGGAGGCATGGGCCTCCTGGACTTTGAATCTCACACTTGGCAAATATGAGGGAAAGTTGTTCCTTAAGCTAACACAGATGCACATGCATTGCCCGACCCTAGCAGAGGATTTGAACTGGGCAAGAGCCCAAGGTCTTCAAGAGCCAGTCTCACCCCACTTACTATGTGAATGGATGGCGCACCACCTGCGGATAACCTCCTGAAAGGGTACTCCACACTACTGGCAACTATGCAATTGGGCCATGCGCCAGAGCAGATGGTCATTTGAGCGATTAACCCAAGATGCCAACTAAATTCAAAGGGATGTCGAGACCCATAATTCCACAATGATTTCTGCAACAAGCTAGAGGAGCATAACTGAATTGCCAATGAATACATCACCAAGTTGATCAAAATAAGGTAAAAATTGATGCTAATCAAATATGGAGATCCACTCCCAAAACTGGGGTGCAATCCACCCACTCATCCACAAATCCTAAATGACTGGACTACTAAAGGCATGATCCCAACTACCTGATGAAGGAGTTAATTTTGGGCCTGAACTCCCATTTAGTAATGGCCAAACAGCGTTTGGTAACCTGGTGGATCCTAAACCAGGCATTCAAATTGGGCAAGCACAGTGGGCCAGACTATCCACACAAAGAGTGCCCCTTATGCACTGAACCAGAAGCAGACATCACTATCATTATTATAAATGCACTGTGTTCAAAAAATACTGTCCCACAATATGATACATCCTATCAGGCAAATTAATTGCTGATGGGAATACATCCATTGCAGGCGCTTTTCTTCACAAAAACCTTGAAAATGGCTCCAATCCAACTACAAGCCTTCATTTACCATTATTGTGTATGGGTAATTCACTGTGCACTTGTTGTCAAAATTTTGAGCAACAAGTGCCCCCACCACAAAGGTTTGGTATTGAAGACCATTCAGATTATTTCCTATCAGTTCCATCAGATCTCAAAATTTTTGCACCTAATCCCCAGGTGTTATAAAGCCACACATTTGGCTTTCCCTGATGGAATGCTTGTCATATGCAATGAGGCAACTAATCAACTGAGAATCAAGTGTCCTGTAAGCCCACTGATGCTAGAACTGTGACTAGCAATGGTGATTGCCAATCAGTAATGGTTGGAGGTGCTAGAACTCTAGCAGCCTAAAAACTCTGGTCTATTTTACCCTCAGCCAAATTGCCTGTATTCCACCCTTCCCTCTTACTTTCCCTTAAAATTTATTTTAAAATAAAGTATGAAGTTTTAAAAAAAATCAAGGGGAGAATACCCCAGTGGTAGAATAGGGACCTCTACTTTTGCCTCCCCAAGTTCAATTCTGGTACAGGAACTTTGGGTAGGTGACAAATATGACTGTGTTGGTGTTGTGCACCAATGCCCCAAACTGAGATAGTGAATAGCAAAGGCAGTCCATGAAGTTTCTGGCCTATCATATGCCATGCATAGAGGTTTTCCAGATTTTATCCTCCTTTACCATTCATTCAATTTCCCATTAATCACTGTGGTATCATCCCCAGATCAGCCCACCTCAAATAAAATATAATTAAACCATCAATCACTTACCTGAAACCATTTTTTAATCTAAAAGATTCAGCAGTAGCAGGAACCACCCCACATGACAACTACCCAAATCTACCTTTTTAACTCTATATTTATTAATTAATTAATGATAAGAGGGTATAGAGAAAATTATTTTCATCTTATCCAGAACTGGTTTTGAACCTGTTATGGCATTTTTACCCCACCATAGCTTGTGGTTACAGTTATGCACAACTATACCCATTTCTTACCTGAAACAATTGAGCCTATCAAATCAACTTAAATCTATCAACCACCACTCAGCCAAAATCAATTGTTAAACTTATAAAACAACCAAAATTCTACCAACCACTTATCAAAACCTATGAACCTATCAAGTTAAACAAATGATACTAAAATACTCATCCAAAATGATAAATGATTATTATTAAAATCTTAATACTTTTTACAATCTTATAAAAACTCTTAAAATAATCATTCTTTTAAAAAAGCATATTACCATTTTAAATTTTTAAAGTTTATTTGAGCCAAGTTTAGTGATTTTTAATCCATTTTGTTAATTAGATACTGTGAAGGGTGGTTAGCTGAGCGGGTAAAATTGCTTCCACCCCTAGTGCAGGTTTTGAGTTCGAAACCTCTACTGGCTAGAAAAATTCTCGGTTTGGTATATTTGTCCCAAGGTCGACCCACCTCAAATAATTTTTTAATTAGATAATGTGTCTTTTACAATATAAATATATATATAAAACAAAGTCGTGTTAGTTGCACCATTTATAACTCAAGAACGGCTGGACCGATTTTTATGATCTTTGCTTTGTTGGATTTGTCTCCGCCCCGAATAGCAGAATAACATTAAAACATTTAATTTTATAGTAAAATAAAAAGTTTCATATGTAACAAGTTAAAATTTTATATGTTTTTTAATGGAAATCGGTATATTGTTACGGCCGAGAAGTTTGATATTCGGTTGATTCGATAGTTTAAATGGTTTTGTCGAGCGGTTGGTGGTTTAGGTTGATTAAGCTTTACGGTTTTAATAAAGAAGTTAGTATTTGGTTGATTCGAAATTTAATTGGTTACGAAGACGTTGGTGATTTTGGTTGTTTCAATACATTTATTTTGGTTACGAGGCGGTTGATGATTGGTTGATTTTTAATCTAATTATTTTAGCTAAGTGGTTTAGTTAAAAGTATTTTATTCGAGGTGGGCCGACCTGGGGAGGATACCGCACCGATTAAGGGAAATCGAATGTATGGGAAAGGAGGATGATATCCGGAAAACCTCCACGCGCGGCGTATGATAGGCCAGGAACTCCATGGACCGCCTTTGCTATTCGCTATCTCGTTTCGGGGCATTGGTGCGTCAAGTGGTTTAGTTAATTCGATAGATTTAGTTGGGTATGGCTGAATGGTTGGTAATTTTATATTGATTCAATATAATTTGATTTTTTTAATATTATCGATAACCATCTACAAATATAAAAAAGAATTGATTAGGATCATCAGGTAAACTTAAAGCCCAAAAACAAATCTGTGCTAAACTGGGTATCAACAAGAATTAGTCAAACTTTTCTTTACAAAACTATCATTCTGTTTATTTATTTATACCGGATGCATTATCTCGAGCAAATAACCAAAAAATCACCAAACTTGGCACAAGTATTCTATAAAGTTTGGGAACGGAATGCTAATATGTTATTATTTAAAATAAACATATAAATTTAAATATCAGTTCTATTTAAGATCTAGAACATATATTTCTAATATAATTATATAGCAATCTGGCTGGGTATTTTATACATTTAATTCGATTTTTTCATAGGTTTTGATAAGGGTTGGTAGTTTTTGGCTGTTGTAAGTTCCGTAATTGGTTTTTGCTGAGTAGTGGTTTATTTTTTGGTTGATTCGATAGGCTCAATAGTTTCAGGTAAGTGATTGATGATTTAATTTAATTTGGCAGGCTTTATTGATTTTAGCTAAGTGGTTGGAGGCTGTAATTTTTAATAGGTTTAATGGTTTCTGAACTTATTGATAGCTATCTACCAATATAAAAACTAAAATAATTTAGAATCTGATTGATTTGAAAGGTTTATTTTATTTGGCCGAATAAATTGATGGTTTTTGGTCGAATCGATAGGATACAGTTTAGCTTTGGGGGTGATTAGTAATTGGTTAATTTGATAAGTTCAGTTAGTTTTAGCTGAGTGGCTGACCTTTTTGGTTGCTTCGATTGAGCAATTAGATTTGGCTGAGTAGTTATTGCTTATCTATATATAAAATTTAAATTAATCAATTCAATCACCTGAAATTCTAGATACCGTAGAGAAGCACGGGTAACTCCGCTAGTATATATATACATATACATATATACAATAATTTTGATTTATATTAAGATTAAACTCCTTTAGTCTAAAAAGGCTAGCTGATATTTACAAGATCCTTATTAATTAAAGTATTTTTGATATAGATTACTAGCTAAATTACATTCTAATCTTCTTTCATTACTATGAACAGCTAAATATACATATCTAATAGTTAACATGATAAACCCAAGCAAAGCTTGGTAAAAAATTTTGAACGTTAAAATCAGAAACCAACCAAAAAACCACAAACTTAACAAACCCAATTAACTTATTGAATCAACTATTCATTAACTGCTTACTAAAGCATCAATCTTATTAATCAGCCTAAAACTACCAATTGCTTAGCAAGACCATTAAAAACTTTTAAATTAACCAAATACCAAACTGCTCAGTTGTAACATTATACTGAATACTATTGAAAATATGTAGAATTTTCACTTGTTACATATAAACTTTTTATTTTAACTATAAAATTGAATTTTAATGGATCATTGTATTGTCATTGGAGATACATAAGCATGCCAAATTTCAGAGCTCAAGCTAGTATGGAAGGTAGTTAAAGCCAATTGCAAGATTCCATCACAGAAAGATACCACAGCAAGTACAGAAAACTTTTTTTTAAAAAATAGTTATTGGGGTTAATTTGATGACAATTAATTATAAAGTAGAATATTTTAACATTATAATAATATAGTATAAAATATTTTAAACCATTTAATTTTTTTAAATTTACAAAAATTCAAATTTTTAAAAAATTTATTGTATTGTCATAGGAGATATATGAATGAGCCAAATTTTAAAGCTCTAGCAAGTTTGGATGATAGTTAAAAATCAATCATAAGGTTTTATCACAGACAGACTGATACCACAGTAATTAGAGATAAATATTTAAAATGTTTATATCATTCAAAATTCACATATTTCACAATGTTTTCAATGATTAATATATTGTCATAGGAGATACATAATTGTGCCAAATTTTAAAGCTCTAGCTAGCCTAGAAGGTATTTTTTAAACTCCATACTTTATTAAAATAGAAATTTAAGGGAAAGTAAGAGGGGAGGGCAGAATACAGGCGATTTGGCCAAGAGTAAAAAGGACTGGGGTTTTGGGCTGATAGAGATCTAGCACCTCCGACCATTGCTACTTGGTGATCACCATCACTAGCCATGGTTCTAGTATCAGCAGGCTTACAGGCCATTTGATTCTCAGTCAATTAGTAGCTTCATTGTGTGCGATGAGCGATCCGGTGGGGAAAGCCAAACGTGTGGCTTTATAATACCCGGGGATTATGCGCAAGAATTTTGAGATCCAACAGAGCTGATCGGAGATAATCTGAATGGTCTTCAATACCAAACCTCTGTGATGAGGGCACTCATTGCTCAAAACCTTGGTGACAAGTGCACAGTGAATTACCCATACACAATAATGGTAAATGAAGGCTTGTAGTTGGATTGGAGCCATTTTCAGGGTTTTCATAAAGAAAAGGTCCTGCGAGAAATGTATACCCAGTGGCAAATGTTTGCCTGATAGGATGTAATGCATCATGGACCAGTATTTTTTGAACATGGCACATTCATAATAACAGTGTGCTATGTCTGTTTCCAGTTTGGTGCATATGGGCATTCTTTGTGCTAAGAATTCAGCCCGCTGTGCTTGCCAAATTTAGGATCTGCCAGGTTACCGAACGCTGTTTGGCTATAACCAAGCAGGAGTTCAGGCCCAAAATCAACTCCTTCATTGAGTAGTTGGTGTCATGGCCTTTGGTAGTTCAGTCATTTAGGATTCATGGACATGTGGGCAGATTGCACCCCAGTTTTGGGAGTGGATCCCCATATTCTATCAGCATCAATTTGTACCTTATTCTGATTGACTTGGTTGTGTATTAATTGGCAATTAGGTTACGCTCCTCCCAGCTTATTTCAGAAATCATTGCAGAATTATATGCTTTGGCATCCCTCTGAATTTGGTTGGTCTCTCAGTTCAATTGCTCATATGACCACCCACTCTGGCACACAGCTCAATTGCATAGTTACCAATAGTGTGGGGCACCTTTTTTGGGAGGTTATTCATGGGTGGTTTGCCATCCATTTATGTATCAATTGGGGGAGACCAGCTCTTGGAGGCCTTGGGCTCTTGCCCAGTTCATGCCCCATGCTAGGGTCAGGCAGCGCATGTGCATCTGTGTTAGCTTCTTAACAACTTCCCCCATATGCGCCAGATATGAGATTCAAAGTCCAGGAGGCCCATGCCTCCTTTGTTCTTTGGTTTTGACAGGGCTTCCGGTGAAATTGGTGCCACCTTTGCCTTAAACCACAGAAAAGTTTGGACCATTGACCTGATTTTCTTCTCTAAGTTTGGGCTCATTGGCAGCATGTGAGCAACACACCACAACTTTGAGAAGATGAAGACGTTTATCACCTGCACTTTCTCCTTGAGGCATAGTCTGGCACTTTTCCAGCATGCTATTTGGATCATTAAGCTTGACAATACTTCTTGTTTGGTCTCCAGTACCGCTGGTCCCTTGTCATTGAAGAGTATCCCAAGGTATCAGACTGTCTGGGAGCTCATAATCGGCGTTGGTCAGTTGGTGGGCTAAAGCTCAAGTTGCCAATCCTCATCACTGAGATTTTTGCAAAATTGATTTTTGTGTTCAATGCTGTCAGGTGGACAGCAAGTAAGAATTAGACTGGCCTGCCAGCCCAGATGCCAGAGCATCCAATCAGCAAACCAGAATGCCTGAGGCACTGCTGCTGATATGACAAATATAAAACTGGAATGGAGTTCCACCAATATCTGCCAGTGAGCCAGAATTTCATATAGGCACAAAATAAAGTACCAGATACACATGGCTGTTAACCTCAAGGGGTATAAGAATGTCAGCGGATAAGGCAGCATAATTTTTAACATATAAAAACTAATTTTTAGGAAGAATTTTTAATGGAAATTTAGGAAAGAAAATTGACCAACAATTTTCTCAGTGCAATGCAACTAATTAAATAGTAGTTGATTTGGGGGAAAACAAAGCTGGGATTGGGTCCCTCAAATTTGACCTAATCAGTAAATTATTTGGGAATGGGCAGGTTAGTTCCTTGGGAACCATCATCACAAAATTTGGCGGTAGGCCAAGTTGCTGTTGGTTCAACCTCAAATGCCTGAACCAAAGCTTGACTACATTTCTGATAGTTGGTGCGACAGCATTTAGCCCAATGAGTGGCGGAAATCCCTCAAGGCCACCCAACATAGGGGTAAGCCCATTTGGTTAGGAACAGGTTCAGGATGCCCAACCCGCCTGTACTCAGTTGCTGGGCCATTTGTTCAGTCAATGGCATTGCATCAGGTGCAACACCCAATTTGTCAGCAGGAAGCTGCCCATCAGGGGTGATGCCTGACGGATTTGAGAGGGGAGACTTTTCTGATTGTCATGTTATTCAAATTGCAACTGTTGGGAATTCTGGCTGATAGATCAGTCTTCATACCTTTTTGACCATTTAAAATCTGAGCATCAGGCAGATTGCCGCTCAAATTGGTTACAATCAACTTTATTTTGGTGATCTTGGCGCAGATTTCACTGATTTCTCATAACAGTTCTGCCAAGGTTAGTGTGGGTACTGAAAATGGGATCTGAAGTGAGAGCTGTTACCCAGCGCTCATCTACTACATGAGCAACATTGCTCTGAGTAATGAGGGGTACAGCCATCCTCTTTGGTGCCTTCTTACTTGAAAATGGGAAAATGGCCCAGTCAACATCCAGAGGATGTTCCCCAGGACTTACATTACCCTTTCCTTTTCCCAAGGGAAGGGCCCCACCACCAGGGAACTGCATGAGAGCCACATTCTTGTACGCCTTGGGTAATTTGATTGCCATAATAGTTGTGCCTTTTTTTTGGGGGGGGACAGGGAGCTTTGGGGTGAGATAAATGAAATGCATCAACCAGGTCCATGCAATTTGCACAATCACGCGCCTTGACCCAATTGTTTTCATAGGCTGGATACCCTTTTCAGGCTACAAGGTATTGTATAAAATGTCAAGATTTCTGGGATGCCAGGATAGCTTCTACCTCAGCCTCCTCTTCATTATTGATGATAATTGGTTCCAGTTCTGTGGGAATTGCACCCTTGAAGGGTGACAGCTGGGAAACATGGAAAACATGATGCTGCTTTCAATGTGTGGGGAGCTTCAGTTGGAACACCCCATTATCCAATATCTCCTCCACTAAATGGGGTCCCAAACATTTGCTGGCAAATTTGTGGGAAGGGACCTGGATTTTTAAGTGATGGGTATCAAGCATAACTTAAGAGCCCTTTGTAAACTTGTGACCTGGAAGATGCTTCTGATCTGCAAACTGCTTGAGTCATCTATAGCTCTGGTGAGGTGTTCCTGCACTAAGCCTTGAGTCAATCTAATATGAGCAGCGTGGTCTGCGGCAGCTTGAATCTCTGGCCGCAAGCACAGTCTGACCAAAAGTGAAGGATTATAACCCAACGTTGCTTTGTAAGGGGAAAACCCTGTGGACATGTGGGTTCCATCATTGTACGCAAATTGGGTGAGGGGAAATCATTGGCCCAAGTATCCTGCATGGCTGTAGCATAGCAACGCAGGTACTGTTCAAGAACTTGATTGACCCGCTCAGTCTGGCCATCAGACTGAGGATGATATGCCATGGAGCAACAGGGGGATATTTTCAGGATTGATAGGAGTTCACTTCAAAACTGTGAAGTGAACTGGGAACCACAGTTGCTGATGATCTCCTGGGGAGACCAAACATTAAAAACATATGGTGTACAAAAAGGTGGGTAGTTTCTTCAGATTTAATTATGGAAGTTCAGGGGATAAAGAGGGAAAATTTCATAAAGTGATCCACCACTACCATCATCACTGTGAACCTGTTAAATAGGGGAGCTCAACGATAAAATCCATAAACACCAATGTCCATGGACCCTCCACCTGCTGTAAGGGATGAAGGAGGCCATTTTTTCCAGAGCAATCTAACTTGGCCCTAGCACAAGTAACACAATCGGCAATCTAGCCCGAAACTTTTTTGTTAAACCTGCCCAATTGTAGGTCCATTTAATCAAATCAATGCATTTCTTAGAACCAAGGTGACCAACCATGGGGGGGTCATGATGGGCGTGAAATACCTCATTTCAGAAAGAAGGAGGAACCCAAACATGAGATCTAAAATAAATAAGACCTCCTTCAGTGAATATAGAAAGTATTTATGCTTCTAATGAAATAACTTCTCAATCAACTTCATGCCCTCAGGGCAGACCATTTGACTGGCTAAGATCTGAGCAACTAATGGAGCATTGGGGGCCAGAGTGACAGAAGAAACAACAGGGGGAACAATTGACAAGATTTGTGGTAGGAATCACAGTAACAAGGTTCACTTCCTCTGGATCCATGGAACTGTGGGCAAGGCTGAAGCTGAGAAAATTGGGAAGTACATTTAGTGCCTCTTTTATGAATTTGTATTTGAAATTGAAACTTCACAGGTCCCAATAGGTTTGGGCTTGCCAGTGTGCCAATTTTTGGGGTTTACAAAAGTACAACAGGGTCTGGTGATCCATGTGAACCATTAATTCATGTCAAGCACCCTGTGACAGGTACCTCCAATGAGTTAAGGCCCATGCAACAGCTGCCAACTCCTTGTCACAAATAGCCCAAGCCTGCTCATTGGAGGTCAACTTTTGGGAAAAGTAGGTGACTGGGTGTTCCAAACCATTGTGCTTCTGGAGCAACACTGCTCCAACAGCTATGATGCTGCGTTGCATGCAATGATATATGGCTTGGTAGGATTGGCATGTTTTAAAATGGGAGGGGAAACAAACATCTCTTTAATTGATTCAAACGCCTGTTGGCATTCATCCATCTAACAAAAAGATATGTTCTTCTCTGTGAGTGGGTGGAGTGGGGTGGCGAGCTGAGAGAGTGCAGGGGAGAACTTTTTAAGAAAATGATGGTTTCCAAGAAACTCCATAGTTGTTTCTGAGTAGTCAGAGTTGGCCATTTCCGGATAGCATCCAACTTATTGGGAGGGATTGTGACGCCATCTTTAAGGACCAGGTTTTAAGGAAGGTGACCTCCTCCTTATAAAACTCACACTTGTATGGTTTGAGAAACAACCCTGCCTTATGCAAGGTGACCACCACCGCTTCCAAGTTGATAGCATGTTGTTTAGGAGTCAGGGGAGTGAACCAGAATATCATTATTGTATGCAACAGCACAGGTGATTTGGAGGTCACCCAGTACATTATTGATCATCTATTGAAATGTAGCGGGAGCATTCTTCAGCCTGAAAGGCATTACCCAAAATTGGAAAATGCCGCGCTTCATCTGAATCACTGTTAACCATTTCTGCCCTTCCATTACCCAAATTTGGTTGAAGGCGTTTACCAGATCCAGCTTAGAGAACACATGGTATTTGGTGATTGCCTGACTGATTGTCCGCTCCAGAGGCAATGGGTAGGGATCAGTAACTGTTATTTTATTCAAATGGCCATAATCCATGCAGGGATGGAGAGAACCATCCGCTTTTTTGATGAAGATGATGGGAGAGGTGATGGGTAAGGTTTCCTTGAACAGCCAACCTTTTTTCAACATATTGTCCAACCAGGTATTGAGTGCAACTTCTTCCTCCACTGTATGAGGATACAGCGGACAGTTGATGTTCACCAACTTCATGGTCATTCAAAACCCACAATTATACCTGGTGTGTTTAAGCAGACAATCTGCCTTTTCCATATCAAAGATTCTTCAATAGCACATTAAGTTTTTGGGGAAATTGGCCAGAATACCCGCAGAAGTGACTAGGGTAGTGATGGAGCTAGTTTCTTGCACTTTCTTGAGGGTGTCAATCAAAGGGAATTCTCCCTCTGAATGATTATTGGTGAACAACAGCGTATTAAACTCTAAATGAATCTTCACATGTTGTTGAAACCACCACCCCACCCCTAAGATCACTGGAAACGCCAAGTCCAGCATAGCTGAAAAGCAATCACAGAAGCTGAACTGGTGGATTAAAAAAGGTACCGGTTGGTGAATGACATATGAGGGTTGATAAGCAGATGAGGCCACCATCACTGAGGAGCCTGCATCCATTTCCAGTTTTAATTGTTGCACCAATTCAACACTCATAAAATTTCCTGCAGCTTCAGTGTCCACCAGGGCCTCAAAAGAGACATGATGAAAACCAACGCTAATCTTCATGGGTATTAAGAAGTAAGTGTAGTTCTCCTTTTTGGTAGTTGTGGATGAATCCAGCAATACCAAAAAAATGGTGGTAGGATTCAGGGAAATCAATGGGAAAATAGCCACAACAACTATGGGGTATAGTTTTAGAGGACTGAGTGTGGCTGATCTGATATAGTCAGAGATAATCTTCTTTACAACCTGGCTCAGTTGGAAAGAAGGGACCACTTCTGCGCCTATACACATGAGTAAGGTGGAAATGGCTAAGAAAAATGGTTGGTCAATTATGTTAGGTGGACAGCAAGTAAGAATTATACTGGCCTGCCAGCCCAGATGCCAGAGCATCCAATCAGCAAACCAAAATGCCTGAGGCACTGCTGCTGATATGACAAATATGGAACCAGAAAGGCATTTCACCAATATCTGCCGGTGAGCCAGAATTTCATATAGGCACAAAATAAAGTATCAAATGCACATGGCCATTAACCCCAAGGGGTATGAAAATGTCAGCGGATAAGGCGGCTTAATTTTTAACATGTAAAAACTAATTTTTAGAAAAAAATTTTAATGGAAATTTAGGAAAGAAAAAATTGACCAACAATTTTATTAGTGTAATGCAACTAATTAAATAGTAGTTGATTTTGGGGGAAAACAAAGCTGGGATTGGGTCCCTCAAATTTGACCTAATCAGTAAATTATTTGGGAATGGGCAGGTTAGTTCCTTGGGAACCATCATCACAAAATTTGGCGGTGGGCCAAGTTGCTGTTGGTTCAACCTCAAATGCCTGAACCAAAGCTTGACTACATTTCTGATAGTTGGTGCGACAGCATTTAGCCCAATGAGTGGCGGAAATCCCTCAAGGCCACCCAACATAGGGGTAAGCCCATTTGGTTAGGAACAGGTTCAGGATGCCCAACTCGCCTGTACTCAGTTGCTGGGCCATTTGTTTGTTCAATGGCATTGCATCAGGTGCAACACCCAATTTGTCAGCAGGGCTGCCCATCAGGGGTGATGCCTGACAGATTTGAGAGGGGAGAGATTTTTCTGATTGTCATGTTAATCAAATTGCAACTGTTGGGCATTCTGGCTGATAGATCAGTCTCCATACCTTTTTGACTATTTAAAATCTGAGCATTGAGTGGATTGCCACTCAAATTGGTTACAATCAATTTTATTTTGGTGATCTCAGTGCAGATTTCACTGATTCCTTGTAACAGTTCTGCCAAGGTTAGTGTGGGTACTGGAAACAGGATCCAAAGTGGGAGAGCTGTTACCCAGCGCTCATCTACTATGTGAGCGAGATCAAGCTGAGTAACAAGGGGTACAGCCATCCTCTTTGATGCCTTTTTACTTGGAAATGAGAAAATAGTCTGGTCAACACCCAAAGGATATTCCCCAGGACTTACAGATGTGAGCTGATAGAGGTTTAATAGTTCCTCAGCGCCCTGGAGGTCAGTCAAGGAGCTTATTCCTACTACTGTATCATCCAAAAATGCTAGCATCTTTAGTGGCATTTAGTTAGGGTGGACTAAACCCTGGAGCTTCGCGTCCACTGCTGCCAGTAAAATGTTGGCTGCAAAGTTGAAGAGTATTGGTGACATAGGGTCACCTTGGTGGAGACCTTGCCCAACAGGGATTATGTTGGTTGCGCCATCTGTGACCATAACCTTTATTATCAGGCCTGAGTACAGCGTCGTTATTCATGCTCAAAATGTGTTGGGGATGCTGACCGCTTTAGTGCCTTGTATAGAAATGACCATGCTACTTGGTCATATGCCTTTTCCATGTTGAGGAACATAAGGTATTCTTGTTTGATGCCCCTCATATTCTGGAGTATGCTATGGACTGAACCAATGCTGTCCCATATACTATGGCCTTTGATGAAGCCATGCTGGGCACTATGGAGCATGCGCGGTGCTTTTGCCATCAGATGGTTAGATAGGATGCGCGTGAGCAGATTATAATTGGCGTTTGATAGTGCAATTGGGCGCCAGTTCCAAAGTTGGCATCTGAGGCCTTTTTTGTACAGAAGTACAATTTGGGTTTCATGGCCTCCCATAATTTGTTTGCTATTGTGCAAACAGTAGTTAAAGAGGGCTTTGAGCTCTGGCGCGATGCAGTATCAGAATATGCTGTATATTTCTGCACATATATTGTTGGGGCCTGGTGCTTTCATTCTTGGTGACTCCTTTAACACCCTCTTAACTTCATTGATAGAGATTTTGGCGGATATCTTGGAAACGTCTTCCAGCATACAGCCACCCAGTGCCAGCTTGGCCAGGTCAATAAGGGTTTTTGTTGCCAATTTGCTCATCTCTCTTTGTCAGAAGAGATTGCCATAAAAAAGTTTGACCTCACACTTGATCATATCAGGGTCTGATGATACTTCCCCTTCTGCTGTCTCCACTTCCCGTACCCTAGCCTTAGTTCAGATTTCCTTGAAGTGTTTCAGGCCCTCTTTGGTCATCATCCCCACTAGGCTCTAATATCGGTAAGTTGCATTGGTCCATCTCTCTGAGTCTTGCTTCATTACTATGGCCCAATACTTTTTGTGTGTTGTTTGGTACTCACTCTACCAGTCTTTGCTGTCCCAGCAGATGAGCCTCATCTTTTCTAATTTAGACTTCAGTTGCTTCATGGCGGCTGTCTGCTTGTAGGAGGTCACTTTTTTGAACTTTATACTATCATGTTTCATTTTTGCTTTGATTTGGGTCCACTGTTCTAGTGGGTCCAACTCTGGGCGGTTGTCCAGATGTGCTATCAGTCAATCTAGTCCCACATCAACCATTTGGCGCCAATCCCCATTTCTCAGTGTGGCTGGTGCCAGTTGCCACTCATGGTTCCTCAGAGGTTCATAAAGGTTGATATCCATCTGGATGATCATGTGGTCGCTTTTGGCATTTATGCTAACCTCGCTGTTGGACATCATTGGCCTGAGGTCCAATGGTATGAGGATGTAATATAAATGTAATACTGACAGTGGGGATCTGGCAGCATCACATGACCACTGCATTAGATTGGCCAGGTCATCATCCTCTTTGTCAATTATTAGGCACATCCCTGATTTGACTAGGTAATTGAGCATTTTGTCAGCTTTACTGTTGGGATGTTCTCTTGTTGGGTATGTATCCTGGCTTGCATTTGTCCAACAGTTCAGGTCGCCTGCTATTATGGTTATCACTTTGGATGGTACTTCTGCTAATAAATCCCAAAAAATATGGTTTTTGTGGAGCTTTGGTGGGGCATAGACTGCTACCACTTGTATGCTCCTGCCAGTGTCTCTGTTTGTAGCTATCGCTATCAAGATCCTACTGGCATGAGTTTCCTCCACAAATTGCAGGTCAATTTTTTTATCCATTGCAACTATTGCCATGTGGTCCATCCATAGAGCTTGGTAGCCTATCTGGTAGGACCATGGGTGGTTTTTTGCATCACAGTTTGAGCTTGGCACCATTTCCTTTTGGTTACCAGCTTGTGTTTCTAAAATAAAAATTAGGTCAATATTATTATTAGTTTTTAAATGGTGCATTTTTTTCCTCCTTGTTTGTATGCTCACCATCCCCCAAGCATTTGTAGTTGCAATCCTCATTATTGGCTGCCTGACCCACGGGTATGAGGTTTAGCATTGTCTGGGTTGTGGATCAAGTCCTATACTGAGGTCTGGTTGGTTGATGGTGGTGGTGTTGATGGTTGCTGGGGTGTAATATTTGGTTTTTGTGGTCAGTTGGTTGGGACTGGGATTATATTCCCAGGCATTCTGTGTACTGTAAATTTGGTCACCATCCCCATCTCCCTGTTGATGGTTAATGGGGATGGTTTTATGATCAGGTCCAGGTGCCCCTTGTTCCCTGCTGGTGGACTGGCAGATTCTCCCTCATCCATCAGCTGAATTCGCACCCCTTCATTCAATTTACTGGCAGAACTCAATTTTTAGTCAGTGATTGCCCAGCCAATTTTGTCAATTTCGTTGCTCCTGCTAATTTTTCACCAGTCACCTCAAGTTTATTTGCCAATGACTTCCAATTCAATTTTGTATTCCCTTTTGTCTTGTCAGGTTTTGATTTCAACTTTCTGGGATCCTGCATCTGCTCTTGCTTGGGAACTTCTTTGGGTTTTCCTTTTGCCATCTTTCCTCCTCCCAGACCATCCATTCCACTTGGGTTGGACATTTCTCTGTTGGTCTGGGGTCAGTTCCCTCATCCATTGCATAAGATTTGGGGTTCAGATTTATAAACAGTTTATCATCTGCTTCAGATCGCTTTGCCATTTCCCATTCCCACGCTTCTCTATATGCCAGGTCCAATTCTTGTTGCTGGCATTTCATATCTGCTACCTCTGTTAAGTTGTGTGGGATTTATTTTCTGGCTTTTGGGTGGAGGAAAGTCTTGTACCCACCTTGGTGATTCCCCCAATGGGGTCATATTTGTACTCCCATGTAGTTTTACCTTTATGATGGTGGCATTGAACCATTGTGTGGCTGGTCTGGTAGCAGAACCAGCACACTTAATTAGCATCCTCCTGTTTGACATATACTACCCTATCAAGGCTGGGCAGGCAGATGAATCTGGGTAGAGTAATTTTGTTTGGTTTCATTCAGGGTGCCAGTTTGTACAGCGCTTCCACTGTCTGAGGGTGAAGGCACTTTGCAATGTAGTTGCCACCAGCTTGCCGGAATTCTTGTATTTCCCCATAGTATGACAATCTGGTCTGAATTTCTTCATGCACCCACTCCTGTTCACAATCAGTGGGGAGATTTTGGAATGTTACCCACCTTGAAGTTTGGTTGGCATATCTGGTCAGCTCCATTTGCAGATAAATTCCCTTGTATTTGATGCTGATTTCAAGGAGTTTTTTGCAGTCCAACTTGCCTGGGATTGCTATATCTATATAGCCCCATTTGGGTATCCAGTGATGATCAAAGTCCCCTCCAGCTAGGACTTCATCAAGTTGCTGATAAATTGACAATATCAGGTCAGACCATTATTCCTCCTCCATTAGTTGCAGGTGGATTCAAATAGCATCTTTTAGGTATAATTTTGATGCCTGGCAATCTGTAAAGCCCCCACTGATCAACTGATAAATGTATTTGATGTGGCTCCCTGCTCCATTCCAGGTGTTGTCTTTGATATACGCTGCAGCAGCGCTGTAAAATTTGTTTTTGTGCTTGGTTTGGGTACTTTGGTGGGGGTCTTTCTCTTCAAAATCCAGCTTACCAATTTGTTAAGGCTGAATCCCTGGTTGAGAAATGCTTCATTCTGGTGAATGCTGATACCTCAGCAGTTGATATTTCTAGCCATTTGTGCTCCAATCTCTAGGCTCTGCCACTCTAGGGCATCCATCAGTGAGAACCCCAGTTGGTACCACTTAAGGGCGGATTTTGGGCTGCACGTTGGGTGGAGGTATTGTTGAAGGATCTCTAACATATTTAAGCTACGCTGGCACCAGTCCCTTACTGTAACACTATTTTAGCCCCCATATGTAAATACCCATGCCATGTCTGCCAGAACACCTGCTTCACTCCATTGGAATGCTTCCAAGGGGTGAAGCCTTCAGTGGCATATGGAGCTGCTAGCGTCAGTTTCAGGAAGGATTGCTTCCAATTCTAGATAGTTTTGATGCAGATCCCCACTTTGAGCCATTCTCAGCCCAAGTCTGGGATCATGACCCCTTTCATCGCTGTTGCCACCTGTGGTGAAATCTCATGTTCCATCCACAGTTGGGCTGATTGGGGGTGAACCCCGCTGCATCCCAGTCTGCAGCTTCAGCGATTGTTGTGGCATCATGCCAGATTTTCCACTTTTCAATCAGGAATGGTCAGCCTCTAAGAGTTTTGTGAATCAGTTTAGTCACCCCCAGCTCTGCCCATTCACACTAGGTCTATGCTGGCCCCACTTGGAACCAGTATTTCATCTTCATTTTGTGAATCTGTTGGCAGACCAGTTGATAGCCTCTTTCAATGACCAATCCTGAAAGGGTCCCAATTCCACCACCTTTTCCTTTGTCCATCCCACTTTCATCAGGTCTGATGCGGTGGCTGGTGGAATTCTGGTGTACAACCAGTGTAAGGCCTCAGTTGCCTTGAACCCAGCCATAATCCACAGTAGTGCCTCCTCTGGGAAGAAAGTAATGTTATACCATTCCAGTGCCATGTCCACTATAATGGAGTGTCAGGCCCATTCAAGGGCTGTAGATACATTCGGAAATTGTTTCGCATACTTGGCTAAGTCTGTTGGATTGAGGCCCAAGCTCTCAATGGCTTGGGCGTATCATGCTGTAATACCCACCTTATTGTACTCTATTGCATTTAATAGGTCAATGCCAGCCTCCATCCAGGCTTTTGCATCCACCAGTTTTAAATCTTTGCGGATTGCAGCCTCTATCACCTTGTAGTCCATATAGATTTTCATCCATTCCAGGGCATCTTTGGTTTAAACTTGTGATGCCTTGAATTGTACCACCATGTCAATTAAGATTTTGGTGTTGAGACAGCATTTGGCCACTCTGGCAGAAAATTTGTGGTCTCACCATATAGCCACAATGGCTGGCTTGATACCTTTAGAGACCCACTGAGTTGCCATAGAGTTTGGAAACTGGAGGACCTCCCATTGTTTGACCTCATGGGCAGACATGCCTCAGCGCACTAACATGTCTGACTGGATCAGTGTAAATTTTTTGGGGCCCTGGCCACTGACTTGACCGCTGTTGGGGTTTCTGCCCCTTCCAGTAATACTTTTAGTTTTTTAGCTGAACTCTCTCAGGTGTCCAATCCCTCAGATTCAGTCCCTGATATAGTTTCACCCCCACCTTGGTTGGTCCCCAATGTATTGTATTGGGTCAGCAATTGGTTATTCAGGTCTGGCTGTCGATGCATTGTTGAGCTAGAGCCCCTGTCAGCATGACTTCATCAGGAATTGCACCCAATAGTGTATCAGGGATCACACCCAATGAATTTCTCATGTTGCCAAATTGATTTTGGTTGGGGACCATTGCCCCCCCCCCCCCAACTGGGCCTTTTCAGAATTGGAGCCTGACTTGTTCTTCACTCAAATACCCCAAGTGAATTCAGTAAGTTTCTCTGTGTTGGTAGAAAACTTTTTATAGCTCGGCTCTGTTGGTTTGAGCTACCAATTTTTGTCATTTAAATCTGAGTCAGTTTCAGATTTTACCAATACTTTGTCTGGGATTTTTGTTTTTATTGGCAATAATTTTCTTGCCCTGCGAGGCCCCAATTCCCTCTGCTGATTGAGGTTCAATGGGGAATATTCCCAACTCTGCTGTTCTTAGCATTGGGCCTCACTTCTGGAAGGTTGCTCTTGTCATCTGGGTGTTAGCAGTCATTGATCTTAGAGAGTCAACCCCATCATCTGCACTAGTCATTAGGGCCCTGTGACCCATCAACATGTTTGTGCGTTTCATCATCATTTGTGTTGCTAGATTATTTTTTGATGTACACATGTTAAATTGCCCTTCCCCATTTCTAGTCATGTCAGGGTTTGGGCCAGCAGGAAGGTCATCAGATGGTACATCCATTGTAGCGTCCTTTGTATTATTATTAGAAATCATTATTGGTGCAGGCAAGTCATCTGTTTCTATGTGCTGCGCACAGATGGGCGAATTGACTTCCCTACATCTGGGTGGTTGGCCTTTGTTCACTGCTCTATATAATTGCAGTGCACTCTGGCAGTTGGTTGCTCTCTCAATTCTTGTTCAGTTCACTTTTTGCTTTTAAAAGTGATATTTGTGCTAGCCTAGAAGATAGTTAATTTGAAACTTTTGAATCAACTAAATACCTAACTGCTTAAGGGTGGTTAACCAAGTGGGTAAAACAGCTTCCACCCCTAGTGCAGGTTTTGAGTTCAAAACCTGTGCTGGCTAGAAAACATCCTCAATGTGGTATATTTGTCCCAAGGTTGACCCACCTCAAAATAATTTTTAAATACCCAACTGCTCAGTCATAACAATATCTCAACTGCCATTGAAAACATACAGGATTTTCACTTTTTATTATAGAAAGTCTTAATTTTGACTATAAAAAATTTAATGGCTTATTGTATTGTTATTGAAGATACATAAATGTACCAAAATTTATAAAGTTCTAGCTAGTCTGGAAGGTAATTAAAAATCAATTGTAAGATTTTATTCATACAGACAGACAAACAAACACCACAACAAATAGAAAAAAACGTTTTAAAATATGCTTTTATATACAAAAAAGTAAGATCTGCTTTGTAGAAAATAATAATCTAAATGAGAACTATTAGTCTATAAGTTTATGCTACTTACTATAATAGACTGAGAAAGTTTAGGCTAGTGCTATCATTCTTTAAATGCATATAATACTAGAGTGTAACTTGGAAGGTGTGGCAGAGAGCACTAAATTAGCAGGCTTATTGTGTCTTATATAAATTTATCAGCCTTTGAAGCTGCAATATTTGGTTAACTTAGATAAGGACAGGATTATTACAAGGTATTTTAAAAAATTAAATGATATTATATCAAAAAAATAAATAATAATAAATAATAATAATAACCCATGGGAACAAAATAATTTTGGGTGCTGCATGAGATCTTTCAACTGTTTTTAAGTAGTTTGGCATTGGTGATTCCAAATACAAATTCAAGTTTTTCATGTGCATACTCTAGTTTTCATGCAATACAGCTGAGACATAATTATCTTCCCCCACTTTATATCAAGCTTAGCTTGATGAAGCAAGTTGTAAAGGCTCTGAATACTGAAAATAAATATTTTCAACACATTGTTTCTGCTTTTCCTGGTCTGTCATTTGACAAAATAAAAGCAGGTGTGTTTGATAGTACTCACATTCAATTCCTTATATATGACAAGGAATTTGTCAGAAAGATGGATCAAAAGGAGAGAGCAGCTTGGATATCTTTTGTAGCAGTTATTAACAACTTCTTTGATAACAAGAAGGCAGAAAACTATGTACTTCTAGTTCAAGGGATGCTAAAGCTACTTTGTGATCTTGGATACAATTTAAATATTAAGATGCACTTCCTGAATAGCCATCTTGATCAATTTCCTTAAAACCTTGAGGATATTAGTAATGAGCAGGGGGAATGCTTCCATCAAGACCTGAAGACAATAGAAGAGTGTTATCAAGGGTGATAGGACATGCATATGATGGCAGACTACTGCTGGAGCATCAAATAAAACTATCCTGAGAAAGTTTACAAATGCAAGAGTTACAAGCACAAATTTTTGCCTAGAATGAGTTTTTATACCCTCTATATCACATTGCTGCATTAATTTATATTTTCTATCTGTATATACATATCAATGCTATAGTTAAGAAAATTATATGTTTGTATTTGATAGTATTTTATATCACTTTTATGCTCAAAATAAGTATTTTATTCTTTTGTATTTCAAAACATATGTATAATTATATACCATTGTGTATGTTTTATGTTTAAATAACTTATATTATCATCATGAAGGTGATCAAGATAATATCCTATATTTGTAAGTTGATATAAATGCTAAAAAAATAAAAAATAATTTATCATAAATTTTTTTTAAAAATTACAAAAAATTTTAGCTTGCAAAGAAAAAATAACCTCAGTTATAAAACCAACATACCCAAGTTAGTCAATAACAAGTGTTTGAATCAATGAAATAAAATTTTTGTTCCTCTGTGTATTAGATATGATCTAGACTCTATGCTTATATTGATACAGACAAGGTTTAGCTACTAATGCTTCAAGTAGTAACTCTATGATATACCAACAGAATTTTTTACTATTGTATATCCTAAATTCTACAGTTATAATATATTTATTTTATTAAAAAAATTCTATGACAAGTTGATGGTTCTAGATTGGAGCGGTTGCTAATCAATTGGGACAGACAAACTAATATTTCCTGAGTTTCTGTCATTTGAACAAGAATTGAAAGTTAGGATTGAATTGGTAAGTTTATAAAGAAGTATTATACTCTCTTATCTAAACAGGAACTTTAGTTTTTCTATACTGTTAGGGAGTTGAGTTTTTAAATAGCAAGTACTGATTAGTAACATTTTATCCTTGAATTTTATGCTTACTGGGTGAGTAGCCTGGCAGGGTAATTCCTTCTTCCACTCTAGTGCAGGTTTTGTTCTACACATGTTCAAAACCAGCACCAGCTAGAAAAACTCAGCATGGTATATTTGTCCCAAGGTCGACCCGCCTCAAATAATTTTATACTTACTAAATATACCGACTTGAATATTAAAGGTAAGCTTCTTTATGCGTGGCGGCTCCCCCTTTTGGGTTGGGCACCACTAGTGCATAAAAGGTAAGCCTCTTTTTTAGGTTGGGACCACCTAGTACTAAAAAGGTGATCTTTTATAGGGTTTTAAACTTTGTTAAGATCATAAAAAATAAAGTATTATAAAGACATATTTTAAATTCCAGTTTATTTGAGCTTTGGATAAATTAATGTCTCCACAAAAGCTAGTGGAGGATACCCCAGTGGAAGAATATGGACACTACCACTGCCTCCCCGAGTTCGATTCCGATACAGGAACTTTGGGTAGGGGACAATTATGACTGTGTTGGCGTTGCGCACCAATGCCCCAACCGAGATAGCGAATAGCTAGGTGGTCCATGGAGTTCCAGGCCTATCATACGCCGTGCATGGAGGGTTTCCAGGTTTTATTCTCCTTTCTCATTAATTTGAATCCCCTTCATCCGTGCGGTATCGTCCCCAGTTTGGCCCACCTCAAATATCTACTTAAAACACATTCACTCACTCACCGACTGACATCTGAAACTTTCGAGTCTGATAGGGTCAATCTATTTGGGTGAGTGGGTGAGAATTGACAAATATCATTGAATAATTCACCGAATTGCTCACCTGAAGCTAATCGAGTCAGATAAGTTTAATCTATTTGGGTGAGTGGGTGAAAATTGGCGAATATTATCTAATAATTCACCAAATTACTCACCTGAAACTCAACAAAAATCAGTATTAGAATTTAAGTAGATTAAGTAGTTAGAATAATCAGCTCACCAGCCACGAGGGCAACAGCAAAGCTTAGTCCGAGTGGCTTGAGAGTAGTGCTGGCACAGCCTATAGGCTACAATGTGAGCTTATCATTTGATAAATTAAATACCGTAGCGAAGCACGGGTATCTGGATGTTAGGTTTATATATTTTAAAAACCTGCCTAATTTGGATCACCTAATTAATAAAATACTTTTGGCAAGTTAAGTAGAAGTTGATTTAGTAGTTTGGAAGATATGTCACATACTAATGATTTTAAATATAAAGAGATGTTTCGGGTAGCAGTTTGGTGTTATTTGATTGATTCGATAGGTTTTTTTGTTTGGCCGAGTGGTTGATGGCTTTTGTTCGAATCGATAGGACACGGTTTAGCTTTGAGGGGTGATTTGTTATTGGTTGATTTGATAATTTCAGTTAGGTTTACCAAAGTGGTTGGTGCTTTTTGGTTGATTCGATTGAACAATTAGATTTGGCTGAGTGGTTTTGTTTATCTATAATATAAAATCTAAATTAATAAATTGAAAATTAATTTATAGACACCGTAGCAAAGCACGGGCAAATCGGCTAGTAACTTTATAAATTAAATATAGATAAGATGCCAAGAATGTCTCATACACGATATGCTCTTTGTTCATAGTAATAAAAAATAATAGATTTTGAATTCTATTTATAAATAGATAATCTGCGATAACTTTTTGTGGCTTTGATCTGACTGGGCTGATTCGAAACTGTAATTATGGGGAGTGGGGCTAGCATTAAGTTTGACAGACTGACAAGCCTTAAATTAATTTGGACTAAGATTTAATAAGATCCAGAAGCCACTTATCTAAAATCTGAAACCTGATTTTTTTAGTTTAGTTTAGACGCTCTCAATTTGGAAGGGATTTGTTGCTTATCAAGATAGCGATTATCTTTGATTTCAAACCCATCAACCACTAATCTTTTTGGTAAACATAAACATTGATCTCCATGTTTATTTATGACTTTAATACTAGGTTAAAAATGCAACGCTTGTTTTTAGTGAGTGTTGTATTTTTATTTCAGGCTTACTCAATTTAGTTGTAATCCTTTGATGTTTTTAGATTTTTTACAATTGAGCATTTTACATAAGAATTTTTGGAAGCCTTTTGTTATTTATTTGGCTGGTTTGAGGTTTTATGCTCGCTTCATACTTTTTTTTCGAATTTGAACTCTTAAGTAACTACTTTCTTATTGCATTTTATACTTGCTTTGATTCACTTATTATTTTATTGCTAACAGTTAACTTACTATCTAAATCTTTAGAACTTATAAGCAATGTCAAAAATTCTTTCTATTGACGAAATTGCCTCCCATAAAACCTCTGATAGTTTATGGATGATCATCGAAGGCAAAGTTTATGACATTACCAAATTTATTTCTGATGTAAGTCACATCTTTATATATCGTTTTTAAATTTTCGTTTTAGCACCCAGGAGGTGAAGAAGTTCTGCTTGAACTAGGTGGAATGGATGGTACTGAAGCTTTTGAAGATATTGGGCACTCTGATAGTGCTCGCGAAATGCTTAATGATTTTCTCATTGGGAAAGTTGATCCAGATTCTAAGGTAGCTTTAAAATAATTACATCTGAGAATTGCTAAATTTGTTTTATTTCTGCCAGTGAGCGTGGTTTTTAGTCTGTTTAGTTTCATTTTTAAAATTTTTATAGAGTATCCTTCAAATGTGTCATCTTTGTCAATTTCAGCATAAAGTTATTATTACCTTTGGTTTTCATAGGATTTTCTGTTAATAATTTTCTTCTTAGCCCCTTAAAAAACCAACACCTGATGTTCCTCCTAAAGTAGAAACCAATGGCTCCGCCAAAGGGTAAGTTTTTGACCAAATTTATAAAGTGCAATAAGCGTTACTTTTATTTGTTTCCTTGTTAGTATTGTCAAGCGATGATTTAATCGCTTATTTTTATTTAAAAACTGCCAAATTTGATCCTTATAAATTTCTCTCCATTCTAGCTCCAAGTGTTTGATTATGTGATATGTAGGTTACTTCCTCTCCTTGTTCCTCTGGCTGTTGTTGCTGCGTACGCATATTACAAATTTATCTACTGAAGTCAGACAATATTATAATTGTTTTTTACTTGTAAATGTTCCAACAAATCATATCTTTTGCTTTAAGTTTTCTTTGTTTTTTTTGCCTTTTGACTAAGATTATTTTTGAAAAGACGGCACTAACATTTGATTTTAATTTTAAAATTTATTAAACACACTTGATAAATAAGAAAAATGCAAGTTAGTAACCTTTTTAATGTTTTTAATTTGCTTAATTTAATTGACCAGCTTGTACAATTTTGTAAACATCTATCTTCAAGCTTTTGTTTTCTCTTGGGACATTTTTACATACCTTCCTAGCCGTTTTAATGTAGCTAAAGGGAAAAATGCCTGGGTTTTTACATGTTATGTTGTATTTCTTTATCAATTTTTTAATAATTCACTATAAGAAATATATTTTGAATTTATCGCTCGTAAGTTTTTTGTTAAGGATAAACTTTACGGGGTTATTAAGGCATTTAGACAAAGTTTAATTGGTTTTAGTTTAGCTATTTCCTTTAACTAGCACATTTTTAAAAAATCATCTCCTTTTTACAGGTTAGAGATTTATTTAGATACATATATAAAGTAAAGCATCTATTTGTTTATCTGTACAGAATCTATTTTTTATTTCTGCACTAATGTTATTGAGTCAACCTTTTCTACTAAATATTGTATACTATAGAAGGGACCACCATGTATTTACTTATGATATTAGTGTATATAAACTAAAGAATTTATACTTATGTTTTTAATATGTATATAAAAAATTATATAAAATAAGATAGATAGGTCACCATAATAGTGAACAAGTTTTTGCCCTATACTGACATGGTTCTGTTGGATATCAGTTGTATGTTGGAAAGGTATTAAGAATAAATATAGTGAAACCATAGAAAAGGTAGAGCCAATCAATTATAACTATGTAGCAAAAGTAGGCAAAATCTGTGCTTTATACTATTTACTATTTGGTTCAATTCAGGACTTTGGTTTATCTTTATATCTTTTTGCATTATAGGAGTCACATACTATTCAATTACTCTGTGACATCAAAGTACTACTATGCTTCTAATTTACAAATTTAAAAATAAATAGTGCTTTTTATAGAACATCTACTTGAGATGAGAAAATATTTTTGATTTTTTACCATATATATAAAAACATAGGAAGTTTTTACTATATATAGATTAGTATATTCATATTCTTCACTATCATTTATTTACTAATAGATACTTTATTTGACATAAACAGTAAAGCTTTAGTATATAAGGGTTAGGGTGCCTCAGCGGTAGAGTATAGACTCAATAGTCACTGCCTCCTTAGTTCTACCCTGGTAAATGAACTTTGGGTAGGGGACAATTTATGACTGTGTTGTGTTACTCACCAATGCCCTAAACCAAGATAGTGAATAGCAAGGTAGTCCATGGAGTTCCTGGCCTATCAGAAAGCTGCATGTGGAGCTTTACTGGGATTTATCCTCCTTTCCTATTGATTTTGTTTCTCCTATTTCCCCATTGATTGGTGTGGTATCTTCTCCAGGTTAGCCCACCTTGAATAAATATAAGTTTTAGTATTAATTAATTTTTCTAGATCTTTATAACCCTAGAAATTATTATACTTAAAATTGGTTTATTGCATAAAAAGCATTATATACACTTAATTTCTTAGATTACAGATGCTAAAATTATCTTTTCTTATAGCTGTATCATTAAATGAAATCTGATTAAGGATATAATATGCTTTTTTACTCTATATTCAATATATAAAATTGAAAAAGTATGGGTGTGCGTATAATCCCATTGCTTTGACTGGTTTAACTTATTTAGCCAAAAGGTTGAGGATCATCAAATAAATAAATAATTTACCAAATTTCTTATCCTAAACTAAACTAAATTAATAAACAATTAATGATTACTCTTAAGGTTAGCTTTCTAATGATTTGATGCATATATGCATCCAAAAATGAAGGTTTATATAAATCTAAAAATGCATATATGCACTCAAAAAAAGAGGGTTATGTAAATCTAAAAATGCATATTCATCCAAAAAATGAGGGTTATGTAAATCTAAAAAATGCATATATGCATCCAAGGACTAAGAGTTATATATTTATATTGCAAAATTTACTAAATATTTATATTACAGACAAGGACTAAAATAATTATAAAAGAGTGATAACATTGGATAAGAATTTTTTTGCTAAATTTAAGGCCATAAAATAGTTGATTCTTTAATGTAAAATCAATGAAAAAGTCAATCTAGAGTTGCAGGTTTGATTTCTGGCTTAAACTTTTTTATCATTTATTTAATTGATTAATTTCATTAATTTATAGATTTAAATTCATTTTATTATTTAATTCATTTAGTCAATTTATATATATAACTCATTTATGCCTTTCTTTCTTTTATTTTAGTTATTTTTGTTACCTAAGCTTTTATAAGTAGAATTTATTATAAATTGTATTATTTTAAATGTATAAATAAAATAAACTAAGTGCTCTTACTAAACTAAGTCAAATTAAATTAAGTACCTTTGTTGCTATTAGCTGAAAATTTAAACTAGCTCATAGGTCTAGATCTTATCTTCTTATATATAATAATTTAGAGAATAAAAGGCAATTCTGGGTCTTTAAGCCTTGCTTTTCTGAAATTTTGCCAGCTTACACCTCTAAATGTTGTGATATTTCTTAGAGTTAACACACATTAAACAAAAACTACTAGCCATTTACCAAAAACTAATTTGACCTATTGAATCAATCTAAAACCACCCACCACTTAAAACCCCCACTTAAACTATCAAAGCAGCCAATCACTTACTACTTAGTAAAACAGTTAACTTACTAATTATATATGACCACAACCACTTAGTAAGTTTATTTAAACTATTGAATTAGCAAAATTTTAGCTGCTCAGCTGTAACAATATAATAATTACCATAAAAACATAAAATTTTCACTTTATACATATAAAGCTTTTTATTTTACTATAAAAATTAAGAAAATGTGATGGAATATTATATTGTCATCCAATATTAGTAACTATGAAAAATTTTATCAATAATTTATGTCAGGAAGTGTATTAAATGAAGGATGTAAGATTTTAGGACAAACAAGATTGTGAGTTAGAGGAAATCAAGTAAAAATGAATGTTTCAATTTCTAATTCTTTGTTTATAATGTATGCATTTCTATATTTTTTGTCCATTTGCAATTAAACTTTGGTGAGCTGTTAAGTGCATTCCCACAAAGGTATATAATTTGTATAAGCATTTTCATAGTACTAAGTAGAAAGTTTTATATATAAGAAGTGAAATTTTATATATTTAATGGTAATTAGTATATCATTATGGTTAAAAAGTTAGATATTTGGTTGATTTAATAGTTTAAATGGTTTTGCCAAGCAGTTGGTGGTTTTAGATTGATTAATAAGATTGATGGTTTTAGTAAGTGGTTAGTACCTGGTTGATTTAAAAAGTTAATTGGTTTTGGTTAGTTATTGGTGGTTTTTGGTTATTTTATTAAGTTTAGTTTAGGTTTAACAAGCAGTTGGTGATTGGTTGATTTGGTATGTTTGATGGTTTTAGCTAAGCAGTTTGTTAGTTTATCTATAATATAAAATCTAAAATATTTAATTCAAATAATTTGTTTATTTACCTGAGCAATGCCAGGTAATACCACATACTATCTATAATATCTATTATATATGATAGAAAAGTATGTGTGTATATATATATGATCTTATCCATCTGATTGGTCAGTGGTATGCATAGGCACTGCACTAAATTGGTAGATTGATTCTGATTGTTTAAACAGTGACCATTATCAAACAGTACAATAAATAATAAATCTTAAAAGTTTAAAGAAAATTATTAAAAAATTTCAGAAAGACTCAATTTTATTCAATCTTATATAATTGTGTATCGGTGTATAATTTTGTTTTTCTTTGGATATAAGATAACAAGTTCTGCATTTTTTAGTAGTTTCACACAAGTCCAATCTAAGCGCTTACAGATTAGGGTATGTTAGCTATATTATTAATTGTTCATTAATCTTTTTTTAGATAACTAATTTATTTGCTTTTTTCTTATTATGATTTTAAGATACCTTTTTAAGTAGTTTTCTCTAAATTAATAAATATATGTGCTAAGTTAAGTTGAAATTGGTTCAGTGGTTTAATTTATATGATATGTCACATATATACACATAATGATTTTTAGATATAGAGATGTTTTGGTTAACAGTTTGGTGATGTTTGATTGATCCAATAGGTTTTAAGTTTGTTGAATGGCTGTGCTTTATTGGTCAATTCAATAAATCCAATGGTTTTGGGTAAGAGGTTGGCAATTTTTTATTGTTTTAGTATTTAAGTTGGAGTTTAGCTGAGAGTTGGTGGTTTTTGATTGATTTGATATACCTTAATTTTATTTGGCCAAGGTGTTAGTGAAATTTGATTGTTTTTTACATCCAGTTGGTTTTGGATGAATGATTGGTGATTTTTTATTGATTTGATAGGTTCTTTAACTTTGTCAAGTGGTTTAATGGTATTAGTAATTCATAAAGTCAATTGATTTTGACTAAGTGGTTGGTAGTTTTTGATTGATTTGTTAGGTTCAACTGAATTGACATGTGGTTGATTATTAATCAGTTTGATATGTTCAATCTTAATGTGTAAGCAGTTTCATGTTATCTATAGTATAAAACCTAAATAATCAGTTCAAATGTCTGGAAAAAATAAACCTGAACAACGCTGGATAACTCCACTCTTATTATATATAATAAAAAGGCAATGTTTTTTTACTTTTAGGTAATATTATGTAATTTTGTATACAATAAGGTTCTGATTCAGTAAATTTGATAAGCTATAATTTAATTAGATAAAATTTAAATTTATAATTGTAATAATAGTTAAGTATTGATTTTAGTATTTCTAGTTTATCCTATACTCTGATGCCTTACTTATCTAATAATTCATAATTGTTCATACTTCCTTTAACTAGATATTTTTAAGCTGTTTTGTTTACAATATAGTTAATTCTTTACATTATGTACTTGAAATTTTTACATTTACATATAGTAGGTTAAATTTTAAATACATACATAGAAGTTTAGTACTACTAATAAGTAGTTATGTACATATTAATTATTCACCCTTAGGCTGATCTATTAAAATTTATACTAACTATATTAAGAGCAAGGTATCATCAAAAAGATTCATAACGATAACTAATAAATAACAAATCATTGGTCACCTAAGTACAAAAGCAAATAGGGTATGAGAATTTAGAGCATATTTATTTCTGAAGAAAATTGCACATTGGCTAGAACAATAATGTATAAGAACAATTAAGTTAAGAGCAGCAGAAACATCTGAAGAAAAATGATTAAATTTAACTGCAAAAATAAGAACAGGCAATTTAAGAGAAGCTGAAGCTACCAAATTAAAGCACATCAACTTAGATAGCACCAATTAGGGGCAGCTGAGTCAAGAGCAGCTGAAACATAATTATAACATATATTGTAACCCCAACTATATATTTTTACAAGAGTGATCTCATGTAATTAGTAAAAAGATTTCATTTTTTAAAACATCTAAGAATTGATACTAATTACTATTTGCATTTAATAGTAATTTAGGAAATAAAGCTCACATACAATCATTGTCATATATAAATATTAAAAGATAAACCAGCTGGAATGTTTTTTGATCAACAAAGATAATTTATCTCCTAGTAAAACATCTGAACTGCTAAAGATACCTTTAACAGTCTGTTATAATTTAGAGGAATCAGTAAGATACACTATAAGGTTTTTGTGCAGGGTCAAGCTCACTGAGAAACAGATGGACAATATGAAGACTGTCAGCCCTTAAAACAATGTAAAAGATATAATAAAATATAAAGCAATTGCTTCAGTTAAACTACTTTATATACTTCTTGTAATAAAACAACAGGTTTTTTTTTGCTCCACTCACTTCTTTTTCATAACTTTCCTCTTCCTTCATATCTCTGGTATCACTTAAATCTCAGCATTTTAGTTGATACCAACTCTTTTGCTTAGACTATTTGTTCTTCCAAATTATTATTAGTTCCGGAAGTGTCTTCATTCAATAAATTTACAATTTTCTAGTTTAATGTGATGTACCAATTATTTATTATTTATTAACATTTTATAATTACCTCATTTAGAAGCAATACAATAACCATCCATTCTAACCCAATATTACCTCATCCTAAGAAGCTTGAATAATTGTACTTTAGAATCATGGTCAGCAGATTCTACCCATTCCGCTGTAACAACTTAGTGCTTATCACCCAGTCATATCAGAATTATGACATAACCCCCCTTTGACTAGACAATAAGGCTTCTATTGCTTATATGCTCTGAGGAACTTTTCATGCACTTGGTTGATAATCCAACCACTGGAAGGGTCCCTGATAGTATAGGTGTTGACATCTTATTTCTCAATAACTTCAAATGGACCAATCCAGATACTGGACAATTTATGTTTTTGCCCAAACCCACGTTGATCATGGAATAGAACTATATTCCCATCTTTAAACTGGGCTAGCCCACTACGCCATACCTGATAAGCCACCTGATCCTTTATCTTCTTAGCTAAGCTGAATGAGTACGCTTTAGTTTGCAATATGATTAGCATGTCAGCTAGAGTCATCAAATAGTGTTGTGGGTTCATTATGCTGGTATCTTCTATGCAAGCATAGAGCAGTGCCATAAGAACAGGGTGTCATCCATACAGTAATTGAAAGGGGCTTTTCCCCATGGTGAATAATAGCTGATGTTATATACAAAGACTGCAGTATACATAAGGAAACTTTAGTCTGAAGGTTGATCTGCTACCAGTTTATAGAGTATGTTTACTAAAGTCCCATTCACTTGCTCAACCATCCCATTAGACTCAGGGTGGTATGGGGTCAGTAGAACCCCACAGATAGCCAAAAGCTCTTTCAACTTTGGTAGAATATGTGAGGTAAATTTGGTTCCATTATTGGTAAGAAGAAACTGAGGTCAGCTATATCACTGAATAATGCATTATAGTATGAACTTGGCCATGGTGACTGCCCCAAATCTCATATCACCCACACCTCAACCCACCTGGTCAAGTGGTTGATAGCCATCAGAATGTACTTAAACCAGTTAGCTCCCGTTGGTAGAGGGCCAATGACATCAAGGGAAACCATATGCCAAGCAAATTGTGGTTTCACTAACTGTTATGAGGTCTTCTGGAAGAATGGGTTTTCCACTTAGCACTTGTGGCAGCAGGATATTGTTTCCAGCACGTCAAAGTTCATGATTTCCCAATAATAATGAGAGTGTAACAATTTTAACGTCTTGTGCATGCCACCATGTTCAGCTGCCCTATGTGCGCTCATGATGATGTTAGGCTGTGCCAAGGGTATGGAAAGTTCAGTCAAATTGCTGATCAACTTGTACAACTCACCATTCTACTGGAAGGCGTTGGTTTGTATTTCATTCAACGCCTTTATAACTTATGGCAGCTCATTGCCATACTATCTGCTGAGCATCTTATCATACATGGTGTCACTCAGATCTTCCATAACTGCAATGGTTGGTAGCCTTGACAAGTAATTGGCATTCTAGTGTTTTGCTACAGGTTGGTGGAGAATCTCAAAGTCAAAAACCTGTAGCTTGAGAACCCACTGGGATAGATGCCCTTCAGGTTCCTTGAGGTTATGCAACCAGCATAACAAAGCATAATATATTACAACTTTGAGCTTCACACCATGAAATTATGCTCTAAATTGCTTATATGCATAGATCAAATCTAAATTCTCCCACTCAGTCATGGTATAATTACGCTTATGGAAATTCAGGCTCCAACTGCAGTATGCAATGGGGGGCTCCTCTATCTCATCGTTTTTTTGGGATAGGACTGTCCCAATGGCAAAAAGGGAGGCATCCATTTGAACAATAACTCTTTATTGAAGTTTGTATACTGTAGCACCAGCGCACTGATCAGCGCCTTTCAAAGTGTGTCAAAGGAGTATTGATGGAGCTTCATTTATTTAAACACAGCATCCTTCTTTAATAGCTCAAACAGCGGACCTCCAATATAACTAAAGTTAGGGATAAAGCGGTAAAAGTAGCTGATCATCCCTAAACACTTGTATATCACACTTACTAGTTGGCTTAGTCATCTTTTGGATAGCCTCCACTTTGGCCAGTTGAGGCTTCAGTCCAGTCGCATCTACCATAAACATAAGGTACTCAAGTCAGTCCTTGAAAAAGTGGCATTTTCAGGGCTTGATCTTGATGTTGGCCTCAGTCAACTGGCAGAATACCTCATCCAAATGGGTAAGGTGCTCAGAAAATGTACAGGAGAATATGCTGATATCGTCAAGGTATACAAGAATGCATGACAGCTTCAGGTTGCCAAGGATAGTGTCCATTGCCCATTGGAATGTAGCTGGAGCGTTACACAGCCCTTGTGGCATACAGGTTGGTTGAAAAAGCCCTTTGGACGTGACAATGGCGCATTTCTCCTGTTCCACTGTAGGCAACTTGATCTGCTAATAGACTGATAATAATTCCATTGCTGAGAAGTAATAAGATCCTTTCAACTGGTCCAAAGCATTATCATTTTGTGGCAAGGGGTATGAGTCCTTTTTTGTAATGCTGTTGAACTTCTGGTAGTCTACCAATACCTGGTTGATACCATTCTTCTTTTTGACAATTATGGTGGGTAAAGCTCATGGACTCTTTGACAGTTGAGCATTCCTTGCTCTAGCAGCTTATCAATTTCCTCAGTGATAATTTCTTCCACTGCTTTAAATCAGCAGATCAGCTGGGTCTTGATGGGGGTTGATCAAGTGTTCAGTCAATGTACAATTCCCTGTGCGCATCCTAAGTTGTGGTTGTCAATGGCAAAGATCTCCTTATATTCTTTAATTTAAAGTGATAGTCTGATCTTTCTAAATTTCTAATAACTTCATTAAGTTTTTGCACAGTACCACCATTATTATGATGAGCTGCGATTTTACAGTTAGATTAAATTCATCAAGCAACCCAAACTAATAACCCTGAAGGACCTCCTCAACTGGGGTCAAGTGTAAATATGCCACTATTTGATGATGGCAGATTTGCATTGATTTGTTTTGTAAGTTTGCTAGTAAAACTTTGCCCTCCTCATGGCCTGAAAGTGTTATGCATGTAGCTACATGTGCTTAATACACAATTTCCAATAGAGACCAATAACTTCCCATAGAGTTCATCTGGCACTTCTACCACCAATTTGTTGTTTACTATTAATTGATGAATGAAGGGATGGACATTGCCCCAGCAGCAAATGAGAGGCAGCCCTTGGTATTTGTATATCTGGTGGGAAAGAGCCTGGGTCTTGCCCTTTAGTCAATTGTAGCTAACCAGAATCACCCCCTCACTGTATGCCAGGTTGATATGACCCATGTGCACTGGATCCTTCGGCACTCCTCTGGAGGTGAAGTAAATCAGGATCTGATGTCCCAAAAATTTGAAGGTCTCCGCCATCATATTAACAACAGCCTCAAAGTGTTGCATGAAAGTGGTTAAGATTAACAGGTCATAACTACTGTTTGGTAGCACTATCTCTGTGGTGACAATAACAATTGACCTAAACTGCAAAGGTAACGCGCTATGTGCTCCCTCAGATACCGTGATTTTCGCTCCAATGGTCCCATACACCATTTGATATTTTAAATCAGGCTTTACCGTCAACTTTACCATCAACTTAGTAGAGACTATGTTGACCAGGGCTCCTGTATTTATTATAGCGCAAACTCTATTTTTTGCTACTAAAATGTCACAGTATGTACAATCAGAATAAAAAGAATATTGACTGTTTAATATGTAGACGTTTAAATAATCTCTTTTCCAAGAAAGCTTATAATCCCCTCACTGACTTTAGGGAAATCTTTAACAATAGCATCTATCAGGAGGGCAACGTTTACTCCTTTTAGGGAAGGTGCATCTGAGGATGGGTCCAGCTCATCTGAAGAAACTTGGATAAACGTTTGACAGGAATACAGCTTCAGTTGCTCCTGAGGTCCTTCTTCCACCATGGCCTTGACTTGCATCCATGTGTTGAGAATTTTTTATTATCAATAATGGGTGACTCCATTAGTGTGCCAGGCAAACAGTATGAAGACTGCTTGCCCTTGCTTTTTCACAATCATCGGTGACCTTTCCTTATAAATTTGCAGGGCAACCCACTAACTCATCAGATCAACAACTTCTCCTTCTGAGGCTTGACCACTCATTATGGATTAGAGGTCCTCTTTGGGACTTGTCCAACAATTGTGGTTTAGTGGCCTCTATTGACTCCCTTGTGGTTTCTCCACTTCAATCCTTCCAGTTCATCATTGTGGCTATTAGTTGCCCAAGTTCCCATGGGGTTTCCATATAGTTCAAGGTTGGTAGTTGGTTGCAGTAACCACTCCAGGTGTTTTAACCTAGCACCTAACCTCTGGGGATCTTCAGTCTCACCTCTACAAGCTAAGCTAACCTCTGTCATCTAAAAACCTAATAAAGGTAGGCAAACAAAAGATGAATTTTTTTATAAAAAGGGAGATCAAACTATTTATAGGCAAATCTTACCTGTCCACATCATTAGAAATCTATTGTCAGCATCATCAGCACTCACTGGCAATTCTCCCTGCTTAGCATTTATCAGCACTCTCACTGGTGATACTCATATCCTTGAATGTCCATGATTACATCAATACTTGATTTGTTGTAATATAAATTAACTTAATACTTACATCTTTGGCATAAGTTGCCAGTGTCAAATTTAAAAAATGCTTTTGGAAAATATTCCCAATACTCTCATATAGTCAAAATAAAAATTGACTTTATCTAATAAATAACAAATGGTTTGACCTTCTTGGCATAAGTTGCTGGTATCAAAATTGACTAAAAGTTCTACCAGGATCATTTCCTAATACTCTTAACTTTGAATTTAAGCAAATCACCATCTTAATTGGTAATATTAATTAATTTGAAATCCTCATCCTCAGTTGCTGGTGTCAAGACCTACCAATTTCCTATTGGGGATGATACCAAATACTTTCTTGATCCTGCGGATCAATACAATTCAACCCAACTAAATGGGGAGCTCAAATCAGGCTATTATCATTAAATATGTATTAAAAATAGCAGAATAATTGGCAATCATCCTCAATTAATTTTTATACTAAATTCATTAATATGTTAGGAATATCACCTGGTTAAAACTTCAACACCATGTCAGTACACTTACCTTACAACTGTATGTTGATATAAAAGCTCATTATCATACTGAGGGACTTTTACTGAATATACTACAATAGGTTCAGATGGGATATTTGGGGTTAAGATAGCAGAGGTAAAGAATCCTTTCTCTACTATGCTTCATCTTTTCCCTGGTAGTATTGATGCTGCTTTGCATAGTGAACCTAATGGTTAGGGCAACTATGGGCAAAGTGGCCAGGGTGACCTCATTCAAAACAGTTGACCTTATAGGGCCTGCGTCCTTGATTGTTGTAAGATGGGATACACCAAAAGTTGGACTGGGGTTAATTGGTGTAAATAGGCCCCACTTAATAGTTGAACTGCTGATGGCAACATGGTAGGGAGTGAGGCATGTAATGATAAACTTGGGGGTTACTAGATGGACTCTGAACAGGGTAGAATAATTTTTCTGAATAATAAATCTCTGGCACCAAATGCAGTAGGTTTCTGCTCTGTATCAATGTGGAGGAAAGATAGTGAATATACAGCATAAAATTTAAACAATTCTAAGCAAAGGTATGGAACCCTCTAAATATCCACCATGACATTGTAAAGCTCATGGTATAGTTTTACTGTGGAGGTTATTGCTATGCATATGTTGGATTTAGATATTGTCCCTGCAGGGGAAAATACCCTAGTGTAGAGTATAAATTCACTGCCACTGCCTCCACAAGTTCAATCACAGTAGATGAACTTTGGGTAGAGGATAATTATGACAGTGTTGGATTTGTGCACCAAAGCCCTGAACCAAGATAGCAAATAGCAAGGTGGTCCATGGAGATCATGGTCTATTATATGCCATATGTGGAGGATTTTCAGGTTTTATCCTCCTTTTCCATTTCTTTGGTTCCCTTAATTGGTGCAATATCATTCTCAGTTCAGCCCACCTCTAATATAATTTGAAATAAAATTTGAAAGTTGGATAAAGTCCCTTTCCTGATTAACAAATGAGCTTCCACCATAAATTGATCAGCAAATGCGGTGAGGGTCTCATTACTTTTAAACCCAATGGTCAAGAACTCTTCCTTCCACTGTGACATCTTTGCAGTACCCCCAAACAACTGCAGCACAGTATCCTTCACTTCTTGATAGGTAAAAAAACTGTTGGAAAGATAGCAAGTAACTTGGTTGGCACTTCTGACATCCAAGGTGGATATTAACAGTTTCACTTTTTGCCAATCTGAAGCTCCTTCCTCTGCAAACTCAATTTGCTTAAAAAACCCAAGGATGTTTCCATTGCAATCAAACAGAGGCAGCTTATCAATACAAACCTCCCTAAGAAGATCATCTTGCCTTTTGAGCAAAGCATCCAAAGCAAGCCTAATTTTCACATATTCAGTTGGCCTAGTGTGCAGAAGGATTACACGTTAATGCAGGCCTGATGCAACATATCTGACGCTTGAATCTTTTATTTTCTTTTTTAATGTTGATCAATGGGCCCCCTGTGGTGAGCACCACTTTTATAATTTTGCAGAATCGTTGAGATATGCCATAAGGTTTTTGTGCATGATCAAGCCCACTGAGTTGGGACCATCTAGTACTAAAAAAAAATCAAGCCCACTGAGTAATGGATTATTGATATGGAGATTGTCAGCCCACAAAAAACATAAAGGATATAATAAAATATGAAGCAATTGCTTCAATTACACTACTACTATTTCTAATATTAAACAGCAGGTTCCTTCTGCTTCACTCACCTCTTTCTTATAACAATCCTCTTCCTTCAAGTCTCTAGTATTGCTTATATATCAGCATTTTGGTCAATATCAACCCTTTTGCTTAGACTATTTTGTTCTACCATATTTTTATATGTTCTAGCATAGTCTTCATTCATTATATTCAGATTGCCTAGTTTGAGGTGATGTACCAATTATTTGTTATGCTTTGACATCTCCTAATTGCCTCATTTGAAAGTGATCAAATAACCATCCATTCTATCAAATATTGCCTCATCCTAAGGCGCTTAAATGATCATACTAGAGAATCATGATTGGTGGATTCTATACATTCTACTGTAACAACTTAAAGCTTATCATCCAGTCATATCAGAATCACAACACAGGAATAACTCCCAAATCAAAACATCTTACAAAGCTTTAATTAATTTTGAGATTTTGATATAACTTCTCTTGGTAAAAAATCTTTAAATAGTATCTGTAACTCTCTTATTCCTAGAAAGATGAGGTTTCCAAAACCAGATTACCAAAGTACTTACTAATAAAAAAGACATTAAACAAGATAAAATGGATGGTATTCATGTTTAGATAGTCTAAGTAAAGTATATATAAAGTTTAAAAAGACCAGGTAGCCTAAAAAGGCAATGACTTGGTTGGACTTCAAGGAGGAGTTTAGGACCAACTGTAAATCAGATTCTATCCCTTTTGAAGATTTTTTTGATGTTGTTTGTATCCAACCAGAGGATGAATAATTTAGCATATCATTTAGAAAGTATAAGAAGTGGCTTATGTTGTTATATGACTCCTCAAGGAGGTCTGCGGCTAGTCAACCCATAATTTAATCTGATAAATTGTTAATAGTTTTTTATCAATTAAGATTTGACCAAGGAATTAGTCTAACAAAAATAATTATATGGGAGATTGGGTAGATGGGATGTGATCATTTGTCACAGCATTAAGCTGTATTTTTTGATAAAATCAGACTACCATTAATGGTAGTACCATAGCTTGAGTATACCCAGACTCAAGTTTTACTTTGGTGTTGAATTTCCTTAAAGCTGGCAGTACAGTATTTATAGTGTTACTTGAATACCTCTTTAGCAATCAAATGCATTGACACATTTTTTGTGATCATATAACTAATAAATTTAAGGCCATTGATGTTACACTGGCAACATCATCATGAAACTCCTTGGTTCTAACCTAGGCATGCTTGGCCATTACCCAAAAATTGACCAAAGTAAGTTTGAGATCAGGAAGGGCTACCAATTTATTACTTTTGGCCTTATCAAAATCTTTCTTGGTTTTAATTTATTTAAAAATTCATATCAATAGGTGCAACAATGCCTTTTGAAATTTGAGGAACCCCTTCAGGGGAATCAAAAAAGGCATATGTTTTTGTAGGCAGAAGGTAGTTTCATAGTGGTGACTGTAGTGGAAACTTAGGACCAGCAGGGGCAGAAGAGCGCTTGCAGAAAGTGTAACGGACTAAAAACCCCCCAGTTACAACCATCATATAATTAAATATTATTTTTGGTGTAATGACAAGCAACCAAACTGGCCAACCATGTTGGGAGAGGTACCCTCAGCACCCAACAAACCCAAAACTCCCCCAATCCTGGTTGGTTATGCAATGCCCTCTGGAGGAGTTGGCCTACTCCAACCTGCTTAAAATAACATCTTGACAGAAAAAACCAAGATAAGTGAGCTATGTGAGCCACAAATCAACCTTTATTTTTACTCTGGATATAAAAGCGCTCTGCAGTCCATAGCTCATCTGGGGAGCCACCATCAATGCTCCCCAGGAAAGGGAATGCTAGGGGTAATTGCTTAACATTCTGAAGTGAACCTTGGAATGGGTAGGCGCGCCTTATAAAGGCAGCACTTCAGGGGCCTCACCTGAGTCATTTTTAGGCTTTTACAAGCCTAATCTACAACTCAGGTGAGGCACAACTCAGCGCCCAAAATGACCAAACCAAAAGTAATTATAAAGCAATCCAACTCAGATTTGGAAATTTTAAATCTGAGTCAGAATGCAACAATCAAGTCAAACTCAATTGTTACATCACCTCACCCCCCACTAGAGGAGGACCTCTCCCCAAAGAGGGGCCCCACAGCGGAAGGCCACCATCACAGGGGCTTCCTGGGGTAAGATACCTCAAGTCCCAGGAAAATTAGCCTGGATGCACTCCAGCTCCTTGAAGAAACACAGATGGTGAGAGCAAATTGGCACTGGGCTTCCAGAGTCAGAACACCCAGCCTGAGGATGCATGCCAGCACTTGGCTGAGTTGCACCCCCTCCCAGACTCCTGTTGGCAATGGTCTTCCCATCCTGACTGGGAAGGTGCTTTCACCAAAGAAAACGTGAGAGGGGTTCACAGTGAAGCGTGGCTGGACGTCCAACCCCTTTCCAGGTGGACCATCCGTGGGTGAGGGAGCCCTGCTGGGACAGGTCCCCTCAGTGCCACTAAATCCCTGATGAGTGGGAGGCCCCACTGTAAAATTTGAACCAATGGTCACTTCAAGTCCAGGGTTGGCAACAGTCACCAGCTCCCACTGGTGCTGGTTCCTCAACAACTGAGACCAAGTGGCCACTGAGGTTAGTCAAACTGGGGATTGGCAGTGTGCAACTCACAAGAGACTTCAGAATATTGTAATGGACTGGAAAAACCTCAGTTCTGACCACCGTACAATTATGTATTTCTTTTGGTGCGCTGACAAGCAACTAAACTGGCCAACCATGTTGGGAGAGGTACCCTTGGCACCCAACAAACCCAACACTACATTAATCCTGGTTGGTCATGCAATGTCCTCTGGATGAGTTAGCCCACTCCAACCTGCTTGATGAGCATCTTGAAAGGGAAAAAGACCAAGGTAAGTGAGCTATTTGAACCATGAATCAACCTTTATTTTATTCTGAACAAAAGAACCCTGCCGTCCATAGCTCATCCAGAGATCCACCATCAAAGCTTCCCAGAAAAGGGAATGCTAGGGGTAATTGCTTAAAATTCTGAAGTGAACCTCAGAATGGGCAGGTGCGCCTTTTTAAAGATGGCGTTTTAAGGTATCACCTTAGTCATTGATTAGGCTCTCACATGCCTAATCTTCAACTCAGGTGAGGCACAACCAAGTGCCCAAAATGACTAAACCAAAAGTAATTATAAAAAGATCCAACTAATATTTGGAAAATTTAAATCTGAGTCAGAATGCAACAATTAAGTCAAACTCAATCATTATATCACCCCCCTGCTAGAGGAGGGACTCTCCCAAAGAGGGGCCCCACAGCGGAAGGCCACTGTTGAGTTGTTGACTGAGTTTAACTGTCAGATACTCATTAGAGACATAAAAAATGTTAACATGCTTAATTTACTATGGATCATATAGGATATCAGTGATTATAGATCAGGAATATTTTAAGCTTATGTGAAGCTTAAGATCCGTGGCCTAGCAATTCCATTTAATAATACTTGACTATGATGACACAGGCATGGGGGCATTGTTGGTTTGGTCAGATTTTAAATAATAGTTGACTAAATGACCTGGGCATGTGAGCTTTGTTGGCCTATGTCAAAATTAGTTTTTAATTTCAATCAAGTTTTTGATCAAATTAATTAATAATTAGTGGTACAAATTGCTTTGCTATGTGCTGCCAATTACTTTAGATAAATTTTGGTTCAGCTATTTTCAGACGCATTAGAAATGCTGTCTTGAGAATATTTCTGAGTTTGAGACTAACTCTGAGGCGTTTGAGATGTCTTGAGTAAAATGGATTGTAGACCCTCAAAAAACTCATTACTTTCTCTGGCCAAGTGCCATTGAAATTGAGGTATCATAGGTAAGATGTGGTGAACATCAAACCCTAATAATTACCCTAAGTTGATACTAATAAAATTAACTATTACCACAAGATTACAGTTTAATCTATAAGCTTTTTTGTTTTATACTTTACATTGTATTAAGTTGAAAATTTACTTAGGATCAGTAGGATTAGGGCAGCGTTACATCATCTAAGTAATGACAGAAGAATATGGCTTCAAGTGTGATTACCAAGGAGTTATATCTTAACTATAGTCACCATCTGGTCTATTGTCTTCATATATTAGACGTTTGAAACTCCACCTTACCGCAGAAGAAGAACCAGCCATCATTAATATATCTAAAATTCAACAGCCACTATGACAAGGGCTTCCTGGGGTGAGTTACCTTGAGCTCTAGGAAAATTAGCCCAGATGCACTCCAGACCCCTTGAAGAAACACAGATGGCAAGAGCAAATTGGCACTGGGCTTCCAGAGTCAGACCACCCAACCTGAGGATGCACATCCAGCACTTGGCTGAGTTGCACCCCCTTCCAGACTCCTGTTGGCAATGGTCTTCCCATCCTGACCAGAAAGGTGCTTTCACCAAAGAAAACGTGAGAGGGGTGCATAGTGTAGTGTGGCTGGACGTCCAACCCCTTTTCAGGTGGACCATCCATGGGTGAGGGAGCCCTGCTGGGACAGGTCCCCTCAGTGCCACTGAATCCCTGGTGAGTGGGAGGCCCTACCGGAAAATTGAACCAATGGTCACTTCAAGTCCAGGGTTGGCCAACAGTCACCAGCTCCCACTGGTGCTGGTTCCTTAACAACTGGGACCAAGTGGCCACTGAGGTTAGTCAAACTGGGGATTGGCAGTGTGCAACGCACAAGTGACTTCATAATATTGTAATAGATTGAAAAAACCTCAGTTCTGACCACCATATAATTAAATATTTCTTTTGGTAACCAACAAGCAACTAAACTGGCCAACCATGTTGGGAAAGGTACCCTCGGCACCCAACAAACCCAACACTCCCTAATACTGGTTGGTTATGCAAAGTCCTCTGGAGGATTGGCCCACTCCAACCCACTCAAAATAGCATATCAACAGGGAAAAAGACAAGGTAAGTGAGGTATGTGAACCACAAATCAACATTTATTTATATTCTGGACATAAATGTGCCCTGCAGTCTATAGCTCATCCGTGGAGCCACCATTAATGCTCCCCAGAAAAGGGAATGCTAGGGGTAATTGCTTAGAATTCTGAAGTGAACCTTGGAATGGGCAGGCGCGCTTTATAAAGGCAGCACTTCAGGGGCCTCACCTGAGTCCTTTTTAGGCTCTCAAAAGCCTAATCTACAACTCAGGTGAGGCACAACCCAGCGCCCAAAATGGCCAAAGCAAAAGTAATTATAATGATCCAACTCAGATTTGGAAATTTTAAATCTGAGTCAGAATGCAATGATTGAGCCAAACTCAATTGTTATAGAAAGTATAAATTAAGTCTTGTGCATGGGAATAATTGGGGATTGTTTAAGCTTTACTCTATAGCGTCAAACCCTTCTTATGTACCAGGTACTCAAACCTTCTTTATAAATGACAAGAGGCTATAATATCTCTACTTCCATTATGTTGCCCCATGCACCAGGTAAGGCTCTGGGAACTCATTAAGAAACCTCAAACAAAGTCAGCTTATTCTCATGGAACATGGCAAAATATAAATTAGGTGGAAGAACTAACTAGTATGAGGCATGACAAACTTTTCTAACAATGCAATAGGGTCCTATCCTCTTTGTCCCAGTTTTTTGCATGGCTGCTTTATTGAGATTTTCCTAGTGTCAATCATCTCAAGATATCCTTCCTAATACTTAAGACCTACCCTTCTCTTCCAATTTGCACTCTTATTTTCATGAAAGCATCTAAATTGGTGTATACCTCTTGGTGTACTTTTTTGAAGAACTTGACAAAGTCTATTAAAGTTTCACCCTGGTTCTACAATTGGGTTACATGTTAAACAAGGGTCCTAAAGCTTTGCGCTCTATCTACAACAAGATGAGGGTAAATGATAGGCTATTTAGAGGTGCATAGATCAAACAAAAGATGTTGAAACTCAGCCTCCTCTAAAGGTTCAGAGGTTCTTAGCAATTTAAGAGGGCTTTAGATGTTTTTGTCCAAGAAAATTGAAATTTTAACTAAAATTATATATAAAATGTAAAAAGTACTTTTATTAAAAAAGTTAGTATAATTTAAAGTGCCAAAGGGAAAAATTAGGAATGTGAAGAGCAATAGGCAAATACCACATAAGAGGGTGGAAAAGAGATTCAGGAATGCAGAAGATGATGGCACAGTCCAGGTTTAGAAATGGAGTAGATCAGGAATCATTATTGAAGGCTAAATGAGAAAAAAATAATGGTAACACAGTTAAGTGATTTCCATTAAGTGCTATCAAAAGCCATTAGGTAGTGAGGCATAGTATGCAGCATAAGGTGGTTAATGGGGTGAATAGAGGGGGTAAACACTGATTGCATCCTTGAGCCTAATATCAGGATGATATTAACTTGGCTCAGAAATTCTTCCCCTATCTCATCAGCCAGTGGAGCATTAATGGGGCGATTTATTTAGAGTTTTTTAGGTCATATAATCAGCGTTATTATAGGAAATTACTTAGTTTTAAAAAATATAGAATTTTTTTGGCGATTTTGGACATTGGAACCATTATAATATTAAAGATTAATGATAATAATAATATCAGGCTTTTTTCTGATTAAATATTGAATAGTAATAATGAACTAATGTCAGTTTTATTAAAGTAAAGTCAACATTGAATAAAGTAATTGATAAATCTGAACCCTAAAGTTGAGGCCTCACCTAAACTGAGGCAAAATCCAACAGGATAAAAACCATAATGGACAAAGAAAGTAGAACAACAAATATAGGAATACTGGGTATAGTTATAATTTAAATTGTGCCAGGGGAAGATGTGAGACCCAATCTGAATAATAAGCCATAGTATAGCACCATAATTGTTATAAACATTGGTTCACTAATTTTGTCTGCCCATATGATTGTGGGTGGAAGGCATTCAAATGGCATGGGCATATCTGAAGAGTTATGCACAGATTTTCTATATTATGGATGTGAATAGGGGTCATGGCTGCTGATAATCTTCTTTTGAATGCCATGGGCAGAAGATATGTGGGATTTAAATATCTCATCCACATGAGCCACCATTAATGTGGTGTGGCACAGGATAAAGTGGAAAACTTGATGAATTGGTTCACAACCAAGATAGCGTCATACTCATAGAGAGGTAGCTCCACAGTAGAATCAACCAAGAAATATTTACCAAGGCCCTTCTGATTTATACAATGATACAACACACCAACAAGGGACTGACAATTAGGTCTCATCTTATTGCACATAAGGCACTCCTTGGTATACATGACCTATGCTGAAACCCCTAACAGTTATATGTATGGCGTGAAAGCTCCAGGAATTTTTCCTTTCCAGGGTGCCTTAAAATTATCCCATCACGAAGATTCTTGATTATCTATAGTTTAAAAAAACCAGCTGGAAACCATAGCATCCCTGGAACTATACTATATCATTTTTTACATGATACAACTTCATTAATTCCTTCTGGTTTATGTTGCATTCAAAGAGTTCTTTTATATTATAAGGCTGAAGGTTGCAGCAAGTAAACCCTTCTGGCATACCATACTTTTATATTCTTTAAGGAAGAAAAATAGAAAATAATGAAATGGTAGAGGTCTGATTTATATTAATCTTACATAGAGGAATCACATGTGAGTTTTATGGTGCTCCACTTCTTTGGGGTCACAATTTAAGGCCAGGTTACAGCTTAAAGCGGCAGCTAAACTATTCCCTTTTTCTTTTGTGAACACATGAGATAACTCAAACTGTGAAAGTGCCTTATGACAACATGTTTGATGTGGGGTAGGACATGAGGGATGTGGTAGTACAACAAAGCCCTATGTTCAGTATGGACCCAGAATGGTAGAGAAGAACCATCTATATGGTGACGCCAAGTTGTTAACGCTTCTGATATTGTCAATAGCTCTTCATCATAAATTAGCGTAGAGCAACTCAGGTAGAGGCATCATGTGAGAGAAATATCCCCCTAGATATAACTCCATTTGTGCCTATTTGTAGTAGAGAAGTAGCAATAGATAATTTGAAAGAGTTGCTGGACACTATAAACTACTTGACTATGTCCATGTGGTTAATTACAAATGCAGAAAACAAAATGCAATTTGTGGACTAAAATAAGTTCTCTAGTGCATATGACCATTCTATGGTATTTTATCATAACAGGCCTAATAAAAAGCTCAGCAACCTCTGACAGGCTATGTGTAAAATTCTAAAGGAAGGACCATGTCACAAAAAACTTTACAAATTTTTTAACCAAGATGGCATGAGCCAATTGCAAGTAGCTTTCTTATTGTCTGGGTGATCATATGACCCTTGTCAAACACAATATTACCTAAAAAGTAATCTCGGGACACAAAAATTGCTTTTACTTTTATTCAGCGTCAAGTGAACCACTCTCAAATGTTTAACACTTACCACAACTTAACCTTGTGGGATGCTTGTTCTGCTTAAAAACCATTATATTGTTTATATATGCTACAGCACACACCCCAACTGATCTACTAACAATGCATCAGTATGGCGTTGAAGGATTTCAGGAGTGTCCTTGTGGCCAAATGGAATGACCCAAAATTGGGAAATTCCTTACTGGTGAAGAAAGCAATAATCTATTCCTTCACCTTTTTAAAGTGGATTTAGTTGAAGGTGTTTAAGAAACTCCGTTTGGTAAATACTTTGACTTTCTTCTCATATTGGATGATTTTTACCCCCATAATAATAGGATGCAGACTGGGTATGGTGACTATTCATGTTACCTTAATCTTCACAATGGTATAGGACCTTATACTTTTACCACAAATAAGTATGGTGAGCATAAATGAGAGGTACACTGGAAAATAAAAGCTTTGCAAGTTTCTTTGTATTCCAAAAATCTAGCGCTGCATCTTACTTCTACTTTAATATATAAAATGGAGAGGAGATATGAGCCAATTCCACTGTAAGCTTGAAATTGCAATCTAAACTAAAAATGGACGGGTAAAACTTTTTTAATAGCCATAGTAAAAATAAGAATATAACCCTTCAAACAGGGAGGTAAGGAGGCTTTCAAATTGGACATTAAAAAAAATTTAAGAATGAGTTTCTGCATATTGGACAATGTGTCAAATTGCTTGGAGTTTTTACCACAAACTTAAAATACTATATCCTTATCATTTTTAAAAGATAAGGTCATAGTATTAACGTTGCTCTCTCTGAAGTCAGCTCCACTAAAGCCTCACCAAATTTTATAAATGGATTTATTCCTACCTCCCCCACCTTCATCCACCACAGGTGCTGCCCTCACTACTCTGCATACCTAAGGCTCAACTACAGAACTATTAAGAAGAAGATTGCAGCTCAGGCGCTGGAAGAATTGTCTTGGTCTACTATGTGTGGCCAATCAGCTCCTGCCACCCAAACAATTTCTGTTAATGGCCCAGCGCTGACCAAATCAAATATGTTTAAAGCTCTTGAATTGATTGATGATGAATATTGGACTCATGGAATAAAAAGCAAATTTGACCGGACTGAATTCTTCAAACATCCCACCAATTTTAACTCCCCTTCACCAATTCTGTCCCTATAATGGATATCCAGTTTACAAGGATAATCACCAAAGGCTGTCAAAACAGCCTCTGATCCCACCAACCCCTTCTCCGCCATACCCTCCATATTAGGATAGAACCACTTTGCTAGGGTATTCCCATCCCAAATTTCCTCATAATTTTCTAGAAGTCAAACTATAAAATCAAGGAATTTGCTTTTGCTGTAAGCTGTCCATGCACTGATACAGCGTTATCTTCAATCTTCTCACCAAACTATTATCAAATATGAAAACAAATTATATCTTTTAGACATCTGCCTGACCTTATAGACTTTAATGAGCACCAACTTGCTCAATACATTGAGGTGATGCACACCGCTAGACTCATCCATGGAGAAAATTATCACCCCTATATCCTTCTGTCTCACACCACTGAAGTTCCAAATCCAATTATGTCCACCTTTTCTGCCCCTGAAGAAATTGATGTGAGATGAAAATACCTTAACCCTCTTACCCTTCCAATATAGATGCTTAGGCTTAGCGCCACAGCATCATTGCAGAATTTTTTTACTTAACTTTTCTTTGTTTGGAACATAGCAAATAAAGATGTGTGGAGGACCTTTCTCTTGGGTTAGGCACTACTAATACTAAAAAACTATATGTATAAAAAGAGGAGAGCAATATGGGAAGCATAATGCCTTCTAGAATCATACTGGCAATTATGCCACACTTTTAGAACTGACCCCAACAGTACTCCAGTAAAACAAGGTTACTGGTTGCATGCTTTAAAATTTTAATCAGAAATTGTGAAAAATTTATAATACCCTAAAACTAGAAGCATTCTTCCAAGATAATGCTCCAGCATTCTTTATAACAATTAAAGTGACTATATTTGGATATAGTGATTTTCAGAAGACAATAACTGTTATTGATTTCTGAGACATAGATTGTTTTGATTTGGTATTGCACAATTGCTTGCAGGAAAAATGGATATATTGATGCTTAAAGCATATTTTTTAATATTGTAGCCTCAAACAAATGGCTGGCCAAAAACAAGAATTTATAGGAGCTTAAAAAGGGCAAAACCTTGGGAATATTTCCTAAAGATATTTTACTAGGAGGCCAAAACCTGGATGGTGAAAATGCATCCACCAACTTTGATGTTTTTTATAAAAGATGGTGAAATGACTCTGTCAAAATATAATGAGAGTTTGTTTAAGAGTTGGTAATGAGCATTTTTATCTCACAGATGTTAGAATATTCAAAATGTTGGTTTCAACTTTTGATGGCACCAAAAATTAGCATTTTTGCATTATACCAAAATCATACCATGTCAATTTAAAAATTGTCAATAAAGCAGACTGAAAAAATGGTTGGACAATCCTCAGACTTTCAGTAAATGTGGTTATGTGACATTATGCTACAAACTTCAGGAGCAAGAAGTAGGATTAAGTAAACCTTGTTTAAACTTAAAGAAAAAGTTAAGTAATGATGAGGGAAAGGGCTAATAAGTCTATATGAGGAATAATACATAACCTCATGCCATTAAGTATTATCCATTAGACCTGATAGATAATATATATTTCTAATCCATATATGGACACGCCTGCAGTTGACCCATTATATTAAGTTATATACCAAATTTTAAATGAAATTACTATAACAAAAGCAAAAAAAATTAACACCAAAATCTTTTAGTATGTATCACAATTAAAAGCACAGAGTAGATTTTATAAGGGCAAAAAGATGAAAAAATATTAAGCTACTCCAACTTAAGTTAGTAAAAAATGCCATTAATTAATCTAAAAAATATTTAGACAAGAATCAACATTAACACATTGAATCAACAATTGACAATAAAGTTACCTATTATGATACAGGTGTAATTGGTCACCAACCAAATTGAACTAGTATTGGACTGGATTATTCTAAGTAATTTCAAAATCAGAAATATATGAATATAAAATTGTAAGCATCTCTGATGGTTTTATGATTAAAAGATTTTATAGCAGATTACGTCTATAAATTTGAGAAAATTTTAAAGTCAACAGGGTTATCTTTCTTCTGCGTTGATCAATTTATTGATCAAATTAGAATCTGTAAGTTTAGTAATAACTACCTTTATTATTATAAGATATAGGGTTATAGAGGTTAACAGGCCTGAGACCTGCTCCCCCACATGGGGTGGTGTACACTGCCTCCTGGTGTTAAGCTGTTGCTTCAGAAGCGCACTTGATTGGTTCTACTACCCTTATTTCAATGGTTGCTTTTTCCCCTTTGAGACTTAGTCCACCACCTCACGCGCTCACAGTCCATGCTTTAAACCCGCCTGGTGCTCTCATAGAGCAATCTACACTTTGGCCTTGGATTGATCATGTGACCTCTTACCCTATGTAATTGCATCCATCATCAAGATGGCTCAGGCGGTGTTTAATCCCACCCATTTTATTAATACCACCCCTTCAGAGGTACTTTGACCTTGAATTTTTTTCACTAATCCTATGCTATGGTCATGGCAATGATGCCACTAGCTTTTAGATAACCCCCTCTCCACCACTTACACTCAGCTGATGAAAGAAGCAACTTTGGTTTAATTTTTCATCTTGATCAGCCATCTCTCCCCAGAGAAGCTATTATATGAGCTCTCGGAGGATTTTGCAACATACAGTGCCAGGACCATCCTACAGCTGATAATTACCAATGGCCAACTTCATCTTAGGATTTCACACTTTTGCAAAGATCTGTGTCTTCAGACAGAATACTCACCTTGCAACTCCCACATTCTGTGATTTGCTCCACCACAATCATCCATTCTGGGCTTAAGTAGAGCATGGCTTCACTATCTGCTCATCATGATTTGATTTAAACTCAAAGTATAAGTGCCCTTCCCTCTCTGTCATAGTGGCCTCCTCCCCTCCTCCCTCCAGAATAGTCCCTACCACCATTAAGTAGACTTTTTAAGTGAAGGTCAATCCTCCTTTTCTCTTTATCAAATGATGTGGTATTAAATCCTCCTGGGTCAGCCAATGATACTTAAAAACCTCTACGATTATCTAGACCAATCCACAGTTCAGGCTTTGGCTGAACTTCTTATCAATTGTTCAGGGCCAACTTCTCTCACCACCATCCAATCATCTACTGTTGCTGGCACCTATTTACCCTTCTTCAGTATGTTCAAATCTCTTGAATGGGTGGATGACGCCAAACAACCTTAAACTTTTGATTAATATATGATTAGTCCAAAATCTTAGATGCCTCCTTATATCAATCTCCAGTGCCACTTCTGCTTTTTCAAGAGCTTTTTTGTTATCAAGTCCCACCATAGACTTACCGTCAAATCAACCACTGCCCCCACAACACCATCCTGAAACAAGACCTCTATGTGACCATGGAACAACTAATCAAAGGTATCTCCTATCTCAATTTTAAGTCTGACTTTCCAGGTGAAGCCCTTGACAAAATTGAGGAGCACACATTTTTTGTAGGTTGCTTGTTCATTGACGCGGCCAATTTGTCACTGTTTGGCCCCCAATACCCCCAAACACTCCAGAAAATATAAAGTTTACTTATATATTGAAACTTATAAGATATGCCCAAAGTCATCTAGTCCAGTATGGCAAAAAGCTGCACATCATGTACACTCTCAATGGTTTATGTTTAACATCTACAAAACTTCTTCCCAATTCCACCAACACCCAAGCTCCAATTTTCTCTGCTTTAAAGCATTCTTGCAGAAATTTCTCTGGACAAAAGCTCCAATTCCCCCTTTCCATCCAATATGGCCACTTAGACAATCCGCCATGATACCATTATGGGCTCTTATTTATTGTGGTTATTTAGCACCTGTAAAGAAAACCTCATGGCTTCCCCCTTTAGAGTTGGGCCCCATTAATACTAAAAAACTTAGAACATAGAGAAAAATGTTTATAAAGGTTTATAACAACACTTTATATTTTTATAATTTATCATTTTTTTAATACATTTTCTTTGGGTTTCTCACCCATCTACAATGCCTCTTGGGAGGGGATGGACTACTAAGGTAGTAAAAAGTCATCAAAATCAAATTGAGAGAGGATTGTTGCCAAGGCTATTCCAGTTATATCCAAGTCCTCTGCTTATTCTAAGAGGACTAGAATGAGCAATGATACAAAGCAAAATATTAAAGTATATGCTTGCTAACCACATGACCCCTGACCTAAGGGAAACATTCATATAGTAATTTACATTTAGCAATCAAATATTAGTAATCCTGATATGGAGCTGGAGCTGGAATGAGAATATTTATTATCTGGCGTCAATCATAGTAAAACAAAGTAATCTTTTTTTTTTTTAGTACTAGATGGTCCCAAAAACAAAGTAATCTTATGAGCTGGCATCAAGCACATATATGAGGAGAGGTTGCTTGACCATACCTTTTTTTAGTACTAGATGGTCCCTTGCTTGACCATACCTTGATGATATAAATAAGGGGAATACATCAGTTTGGCAACCTGGATAGAAGAGAGTCATGAAGTAACCTTATAGCATCTTAAGATGCTGATTAAGCTCTTCACAAAAATTCAAATGAAATGGAAAGATGAAATTGGGAGAAGCAGGAAAGGTCTCAGCCTAGCTACAAATGACCCATCCTGAAAGCCCTAGAGAGGCCATCTCAGTATCATGGTTCAGAAACTGATTGTCATCCATGAGGTTCAGCGTCAGAAAAAGTGTTTTAAAGACCTTTTTTGGAATTGTCCTAGTATGGGTAAATCCTTGACTTTATAATTTCAATTCATTTATCTCTTTAAGAAATCTTGACTTATATTTATTATCTATATTATATAAAACGATGCTTTATTGTGAAAATCACAAAAACATTAATAACTTTAGTCTATAAAGCATCAAGGAATTTTCATTTAAAGCACAAGATATTAGAACTAAAACAATCTAGGATAAATACCCTTCTCAGCGCTCCAACATATAATAGTTTATATCAACACATCAGCCATTCATTATTTTTGTAGCAACGTACAATGAAAAGACCTTATTCAAGAATCTCCTCACCCAGTTTCTACATTCACTATCTATTATGTACCCTTACCTACTGGCTTCCCAATATCAGACTAGGATTCACTATCTTAGTTTGCTTCCAGCTCTTTCCTCATACATTCCGTTCTTCTATTTTAATCATGATTTTTCTCTGGTACTATTAAAAGTACTTTCACTTTTTTTATTTGGTAACTCATTATACCCTTATATTTTCTTTAATATTAAAGTTCTACTTGAACTTTTGCCTACTAATAAGCTTAATATTCATTTTGATACACTTTCTGTCTCAACATCTTGCTGTTACCAAAGTGCATGACTGCCCAATTAAAGAAATCTTACTAGGAAGATTGCTAATACTATAACAACATTTTAAAATTATAGCTTTCAAAGGACTGGCCTGAAAATAATGGCCTGATTTCCAATTGGCCTCTATTTTAATCTCTTTGTAAGGGAGCGACAAATGTGGACTATTACCTATAGTTATTTCAGAATACAGTTTACCATTTTATATATCTTTAATTGAAAAAGGTTTTAAGGAAGAAAATCTTGGTTGGAAGTAAAGGATTTTTGAACATCAGAGGAACTAAAACGCTATAGGTTCTGAAGTGTCCATTGAATGATCCTTGAAAGGGGGATCATCAGATAAGTATTAAAAGTTTATCTCTGAAGTGCTAAGAAATGAAAAACTTAGCACTGCCTCATTATAATTATTAAAAAGCCTTGTACCCATGCAAAAGGATAAAATTCTGGCTAATTCAATGAATCATTATAATTTTCACTGTAAATACAGCACAAAAATGCTGTTAACTATATACTACATTTATATGAGATGACTCATGCCTCAAAATAAGGTGGCATTTTTTAAAGACCATTCAAATATTGCTAGTATCATGAGTTTCTCAACTGCATATTGCTCACTGGATGATCTGGTCTATACAGAGCATGTGTTGGATATCTATATATGATCATACTATCTATCTGTGATTAAATGATTTACCTGTAAAATACTAATTTGACTATCTTGATAGTAAGCTAATCATACTAATATTAGTATTGTTAATTGATTATATGGTCATCTATTATTGAATGTGTATATATTCTAATATGAATTATAGAGTCTGTTTTGATGCTGAGATCTAACTTTGTTTCTGATGGCAATTTATGTTTAATTGTTTGCAAACGCTGGCAATATTTTTAAGTAGATTAAGTTTTTAATTTATATAATAAATAGTAATTTATATGTAGATTGATTTATTTGAGAGACCATTTGTTTAGAAGTTTTTTAAAGTTATCAAAGCTTTGTAACACTTGTCTTTACAGTAAGTTGTAATTTTTCTGAGCAATACAGCCTACCATTAATGACTAAAGTGTTCCATTACCTAAGAATAGATGTTTGCTTGTAAAGTTTAATTTACTAGGGCTGACTAAAGGCAGTAAAATGCATCATTTCTGAAGTCAACCTGAGAGGATCACAAACTTGGTGGCAATGAATGCCATTCAATTGAGGATTACTGATTAAGTTATTCATTAAGATTATAAATCCTTTTGAGAAAAAGTTTGTTAGAAATGAATACCTTCTTGAATAGAGGTTTAACAGATAATTTGATCACCAAACTTTCACATAACACAACATAAACCCCTTAATTTTATTAGCAAAGACAGATATAAAAGGCAAACTACATTATTTTATTAGCACTTTTAAAGAATTATTAGTTTTTAGTTCATCTATAATCTCAATTGTTTATTGTGAGTTAGGTGTCACTAGACTGTAAGAAGATATATGAGTTAGGTTAGAGTTACTTGTAAAGAAGACTTAAATTTCTAGTTGTCTTCATAAAACAAGCTTTTCCTTTGCTTATTAAGCTTATTTAAAGGAACCTATGCAGTAAACTTAAAAAATTTAAAGTATCAGAATTATATTTACTTATATTTCCAATTATCTGAGAATCTTTTAGATGTTACCAAATTTAAAAGTGAACAAATTTGGGAAATTTCTTCTCTAATAATCTACTGACCAATGGTATTAAAAAAGTGCCTCAACAAAAATATTAGTGTGATATGAAAACACCTTAATTAAGAATTATCTCACCATGTTACAAACCTAGTGTTATCCAATATGATCTTTGTCTGTTAGCTTCTCACTATTTAGAAATTGTTAATCATGGTATACTTCCAGCTATAAACCTGTAATCACCATTTAATATATTCTTGATTTAATCCTGGTACATTAGATTATACTGTTGCTTTATAGATAAGTTATTTTCACATACTTACAGCTAGTTTGGCTTAAAATTTTATGGAACCTCTAACCCTATTTGAATTAAGTTTCATTATAAGATGTTGATGAATGACCACCATTATAACAGCTATGTGCTTTTCTATTATTTTGAAAAAATGTTTTGCTAAGAAAATTGATGAGCTATAAAGAGTAATAAGCTTGTAATATTTAAAAAACTGGCCAACTATTTCATCATTCTTCATTTCAATATGGTTTTTATTGATGTCCTTATAATTTTCTAAATGATTATTGGCTTTAATTAATAATGATCATAATAGTATTAATTAAAACTCAATACATTAAGAGCTAGTGTTTTCTGCTTTTAAGACCCTTCTATATTAATTGGTTTGACCCTTTTATAGCATTGGTGGATAAAAAAGTATTTTTTTATTAATCTAGTCTTCTGTTTAGTCTCATTTGGAGTACTTTTGAAAACATTTATATTTGCGTTTGTCAAAGATTAATAATTTAATATTGAATGTTCTCTCTTTAATCATTCTTGAAATTAAGTGTTTAAAAAGCTTGCTTATCTAATACTATATTAAGACACTGATCATCTCAGATAAAAGTGTACTGGGTTTTTCCTTAATCTTTTATAAACTAATAGTTTTATTAATATAAAGTGATGTTATTAGGTAACTATAAGCAAGTTGTAGTAATATAAAATTACAATAATAAAGATGACCCTTTTTATAAAACTACTAAAAGTTGTAGTTTTAGAAAAGCCAAGTGTATTCAAGGATCTTGAAGATGTTATATCACATATATAGACATAACTAGCACCTATCTACAGAGTAACTATTAAACTAATACCAGACTATTAAATCTATAGAAATTATATTAAAGATTACAGGAAAGTGTCTATAATTCTTCTATTCCCAGAAAGGTGATGGGAAATATTAACCAAGTCACCCAGAGAAGAACCCAATAATGCAAAAAAGAATATGACACCACAGTAGATGCCAACACTTTACAACTAAAGTCCTCCTTGGAGAGGTTTTCTGTAAAGTTAAACACACTATTCATCAATATATATAGTCTATGGGTTTATCAGAGGTAAGACAACCAACAAGGATGCTGGTCAATAGAAATTGAGTATACATAAATTATATTTAGTGTCAATGTTAACTCTCTGTTGAGCTGAGCCAAATCTAGCCAACTGGATCAACTTGCATCATGATATTAAATATACCTTTTGTCAGGCCAAGCTTAAATTTTCTTGACTTCAGTTGAATGTTAGCAGATTTAACTTATTATAAACAAAACTTGATTTAACCCCATCTTTCTACATAATACAATGATCTGTCTCTGTTTATAAAATACTTTGTAAACTTGAGTGCATTTGATGTCATACCAGCTGCTCTATCATGCAAACTTCTAGATTAGACTGGGGTATCTGGACCTTACCCACCATTGGTCAAGGGTATGCTTCAGAACAGCGGGTGACCAACTTGGTACCTTTGGCTCTAAAATGATATACCTTGTTTATGCAACCCATCCTCACAATCAATATGGTACATGACAAAGAAAGGGTTGATCAAATAGGTTTTATGACCGCTATTATATACAATAATCAGATAGTAGGTTAAAAAACTACCATATTGAACTTCCTTATAGATAAGGTAGAGCAAGAAATATAAGTTTACACCCCTATAAAATGGTATCCTTATAACTAAGCTATTGAAAGCGCCATAAGGTTTTTCAGGATAACCTAATAGTCCAATTGATAAAAATTAAGTTTATAAGTGGTACTATCTGCCATAAATCTTTTGAGAAGGCAGAATATATAATCTGTTTAATTAGTGGTTGCTATAGTGAAAAACTTAAAATTGACTTGCCCAAACTTAATTAAAACCTACAGTTTTATAGTTTAGAGTAATCCAAAGGCCCACAAGGACACAATCATTATATAACCAAGAAAGTAAAGCTAGATTAGAGTCACCATAATGTATTGGTAAATTTTAGGTAAGTCACTTAGTTCAAGGGATCTCAATCAATGGTTGTATGTCCTATCCCACTAGGTCAAGGTGCAGGAAGCCACCTGTCATATTTTTAACCATTAGATATTCCTCATTTATTAACAAAATTAGTGTGTTAATAAGTTGAGGATTATTGCTGACTGTTTTACTAGTTTTAAGTTTTTTATTTATTAATAATACCCCAATTTGTGCTCCCCATTCAGTTAAGTTGAGCTTTCTTGATCCACAGGATCAAGAAAGTATTGGGGATGATGAATCCCCCCCTCAGGTTGGGACCATCTAGTACTAAAAAGAAAGTATTGGGGACCATCTAAAGTAGAGAACTGGTGAGTATCAACACTGGTGACTGAGTCTGAGGATGTCAAAATAATTAATATCATCAATTAAGATGGTGAATTGCTTAAATTTGACATTAAGAGTATTGGAATAGGATCTTGATAGAGATTTCAGTCAATTTTAACATCAGCTACTTATGCTAAGGATGTCAAACCAATTAATAATAATTAAATAAGCTAAAACACTATTTTGACTTCATGATAGTATCAGGAATAACTTCAGACAGCTTTTTAGTTAATATTAACACTGGCAACTTAAGCTGAGGATGCCAGTATATTTAATTAATTTGGATTATAATAAATTAAGAATTAATGTAATCATGGACATCCAAGGAGATGAGTATCACCAGTGAGAGTGCTGCAAAATGCTAAGCTGGGAGAATTTTCAGAGAGTGCTGATGATGCTGGCAATAAATACCAAAGGTGTGGACAGGCAAAAAATATCTATAAATAGTTTGATCTCCCTCTTAATAAAATATCTCATCTCTTGTTAGCCTACCTTTATTAAGTTTTCAGTGGAAAGAGGTTAGCTTAGCTGATAGAGGTGGGGTTGAAGATCCCCAGAGTTTAGGTGTTGGAATAAAACAACTGGAGTGGTCAGCGCAGCCAATTTATAACCTTGAACTAGATGGAAACCCATGGGAACCTGGGCAACTAATAGCAACAATGATGAGCTGGAAGGATTGAAGAGGAGAAACCCTGAGGGAGTCAATAGAGGCTGTTGAACCACAATAGTTGTACAAGTCCTAAGTGAGGACCTCTGATCTATAATAAGTGGTCAAGACTCAGAAGAAATAGTTGGTATTCTGGATTGGTAGGTTGCCCTGCAAATTTTTAGAAAAAGGTCACCAATGATGGTGGAAGAGCAAGGGCCAGCAGTCTTTATATGGTTTGGCCTGGCACACTAATGGGGTCACCTATTATTGAGAATAGAAAATTCTCAACACCACCTCAGCTAATTATAGACTTTAGCCAACTGGTAAGTATTTCAAATGATTATCCAGTGGTCTCTTTTTAATGGCCCCCAAACTGGGCAGAGGTGCAATGTAGAAGCAAGCTCTACCCATCAAAAATCACCTAGTAACCATCAGGTCAAGGTATAAGGTCATGCATGCTGTAAAAACTTATAGGTTTGATTACTTTTTGGCCAATAACCCCTATAAACTTATTACATGACACAGGTTTGGATTTTGTGCAATTCATCCATGTTGTATGATAGTTAATATAATTGGTTGATAATAGTATGATGACTATTATCTTTAGTGAATGGAATTCTTAGATCTCATCCTACTGCTCAGCCAGTATTTCCGCTCAAAATACTTGTGATATCTTGAGATAAGGATTTGTTACCTCATACCATCTAACCCAATCTTCTCTTAGATTCCCGTTGACAGTTTTTTTAGTTCAACACACAGTTGGCAGCAATCCCAGATTTGATTCCGCTTCTTCTCTTGATCTCCACTCAGATCCTTACACTTTTCCTTAAAGAGTCTCCCAATTATCACACACAGTAATAATATCCCTGCGAAAGAATAGAACAAATTAAAGCTGATAAAGTATAATAAGCTATTATATCTACTGTATACCCTTTGTTCTATATCTTTAATGGTGAATTCTAGGGAATTTATAATGGGGGATTTGGCACCCAACCCTTGGTTGACAACGCTTTGATAAAATGGCAGCTGTTGTCATTAAATCACCCATCCTCATCTCAGCAGCAATGGTATTCCACATCCTGGCTAGGATTCCATCATTGGACATACTTGAGACCTAAAATGGAAAGAGTCAGAAAATGTGTCCCTGAATTTTCCTCTTGATCCAAATAAACTGACCATATTTGGCAAGCAACCTTCTTAGGTAATGGGACTTGTTACTCATTAAAGCAGGTCATTAACCAACTGATCAATATGCTAGTTGCAGGTGGCATCACTCACCTCACAGCTTACTACTTACATTTCTAAAATAGTTAGTGATGAAACCCAATCAATTTCAATAAGTACACCTGATAGTTAATCACTATCAGAGGCTCTATTTTGTCAGCAACTCTGCCTGATGAGATCTTAAGCATTTGTCTGGATTAATCCTTGATAGATCTAACCGGGCAAATATCCTAAAATCCCCTTAACATAGATACCCCAAAATCAGGGTCAACTGATTTCTAATTTTCCTCACATTAGGGAATTATCCTAGCAATTTCTGGTAATCTAGTCAGCTGGGAATATGGGCAAAAATCCAACACATCCCCCCTCTTGCCTAGATTTTCAGCGAGAAAAGGACCAGGGCAGGAGAACACCAATTTGGACACTCAGTTGAATACTTCATTTTGCTCAAGTGGAGTATGATCACCAGTACTCAACGCTTCTTGGGATGACCTTCAGCATGTGGCTCTCTTCCTCTTCCTCCTTGCTATCTCCTACTCAGAGCATGGTCCCCAAGATCTACTGTCATGTTAGGCTGATCAATTTACTTGTGACAATATTAATCCTGGGATCTGGTTTCCCCCATCAAGGCATATGACCCACTGTCATATTCAAGGATTCTTGGTCCAGCATCCTCAATTTTCTGATTTTCTCATTGTCCTCAACATGAGACTTACCATCAATGTTTGTTTCATGGACCAATTTAGAATACTCATTTATGTTTGCCCTTGTTATTTTTCTTCTCATAACCTCTTGTCTCATATCATTCTTAATTCTTCTCTGAAGAGCTTATCCCATTAATTTTGAGATTAATTTCTCTGAAATGGGAGCTTAGTTGATTTCAGAGTGAATAATGTTGACTATCATATAAGTCTGACATCCCCCTCTTATCCAGCTCATATGTCAAATTCTGAGTTGCAGTACCAACAGCTGCTCAGCAGTTTGTCTGATCAAGATCATCAGCTCTTTCAGCAGATGAGTCAGGCTGCATGACGGAACCTCTTCTACAGTCCTTTCAGGACTCATATGCCTAGTCTGGCACCAGTGGCTAGTCCTTCCGTGGAATTACCAGAAATGGTAACCAACTCTTCTGAAACCAGGATAGCAATCATCTTGAATGACTCTCAGCTAATTCTTTCTCTGTCATCAATTCCAGAGTTAGATTTCAAAGCTCTTCTGGATTTAGCTCCTTTTGCAGATGCGCCTAACATCATCATTGATGCTCCTGAAATAATGCTCTTCACTCTTGCTCATTCCTTTCTTTTCAGGTCAGACTTGCTTTCTGAGTTCCTCTTCTGACTCAGACAGTATTACAAGCTAGCTGTCTTGGCTACCAAACTCACCATTGGCAACAACATTCATTTTGAGATCCCCTATGCAGAATTGAGGGCCCAAGTCACAAAGTATTTATCCATAGCACTGAATTCTTCTGATCTTTAACACATCCTAGATTGGGATGTCACCACTTATGCCCTTTAATTTGCTGGCCAAGTTCTTTGAAGTTGGCCATTAAGCTTCCAACCTCTCCCAGCTTCCATTGCTCCTTCTGCTTCAGCTTCTGAGAAGCTTGTAGTCATTGCTTGCAGGATTTCATTTGCTCCTTGCATGACTATCTCGTTTCTGGTGCATCCCATTGGTATCTTCCACTGATGGCTTTAATAGGGGTTTTACTTGGAAACCCCCATCTAGCATCCCTAGTTTGCTGCTGTCCTATATGTCTGATGTTCTTGATGAAGCCCATTGGCAAGCGCTCAAGACTAATCTTCCAGCTCCAGTACCATATCATGATTACTTGGGGTTGTTTGCTGACTTCCTCTTCTTTTACTGCTGCTTCCCTCCCCATTCTGGGGTTTCACAATTGGCTTCTTCCAACATCTCAATTTCCCTTCCACTAGTCACTTTCTCACAAGGATCTGCATCCGCTCAACAAACTTGGTTTTGTGTAGGTTTAGCCCTTGCTAGCGTCTGATCTCACATAGATTTTGATGGGTTATTCACTCCTACTGCGATCCATCCTCCCTCCCCCAAGAGGTGACATAGGCAAAATTATCACCAAATTGAGGATAATCAATAAAAACAAAAAACTACAAAATTATTTTGGTTTTTTTCTATGCGTTTTTATAATCTTTTTTCCAATATCTTTATCAATCTTTTTATTTTTTTCTTTTTTTCTAGGGGACTTGACCTTGTTTCAGTTCATAAAACATCTTTTTGTTTTCCCCAAAACTGGATCCTAGATATTCTTAGACCTACTAGCTTTCTGTGATTCAGAGGTCCTTTTTTCAGACTTGATCTAATTTTAGGATATAACCAACTTAATGGTTCATTAGTCCTTTGGGAACTCTTTTTTGTTATTATTTTTATTGATCCATCACTTCAAATACTTAGCATGGACTCAATTTACTGCTCTTCTATCCAAGAGGTTCTTGATGGAGTAGGCGTTCATCGCCATCTTGGTGATAACCTCAAATGGGCCTGACCACAATGCACCCAGTTTGTTTCTTCTCCTGAAACCATGCATATTGCAATAAGCAACTCTTTCACCTATTTGGTATTCTGAGAAAGCCAGTCATTTTTTATTATCCATCAATTTTGCTCATATCCTCTTCTTCAAAGTCATATTGAATTCTTGCAATTGCATTTCAATCAGGATATTTGTCAATTGGTTTAGGTACTGCTCAGCACTCATCCCCAATGTTGGTTCCACCACCAAATATAAAATTGGTGACAATGTGGCCTTCATCCTGTATAGCAACACAAATGGTGTTTTTCTTGCTGCCGTATGATGACTGATATTGTAGGCAAAAGTCACCAAACTCAGGTACATTCCCCATGTGAAAGTTCTTCCTACAACCAGCTTCCTCAGCGTTGTAACCAGCGTTCCATTAACTCATTCTACCAATCCGTTCATCTTTATCTTATAGGGTACAGACATGACTTCTCAGAACCCCATTATCTCATTTAACTGCAGGATACATGAGGCATGAAGTTTGTCCCATTGTTGCTAAGCAGTACCTGCGGTCATCTATGCCAATATACTACTTGATCCAGGATGAACTTTGCATTGCTGGTAGTGTCCCTTTTGCCAGGGCCTTCATCTCAACCCATCTCATAAGATGGTCAATTGCAACTATTATGTACTTGACTCCCCCTGTGCTCATTTTCAGCGGTCCCATCACATTAATGGACACTGAATGCCAGGCAAATCCAGGGTGGACCAATCAGTATCCAGTTGTATTCTTATGTGGCTTGTGCAGCTGGCACTCCACACAACAAGCTAAATAGTCAGAGACATCATAGTTGATTGACTCCCAGTAGTAGTACTGGCAAATATAGTCAGTCATTTTTCTTAGGCCTCCATACCCAACAACCTTATGAGCAGCTTTAACAATAGCTGCTCTTTCCAATGGCTTTGGGAATAGTAACTGCTTCCCATTAATCATCTTAAACACTTGTCTATCCATGGTCTCAGTATTTTCCATCACTTTTTGAAGCACACCTTGGATTTCTTGGGGCTTGTTCCCAATTTCTTTGTCAACCATTATCTGGAATAACTCATCCGCCTTCTGGTATATCATCTGGATCAATGGTAATTGCAATAAGCTATCTGCATTCTGGTGAGAAGCCCCCACTCAGTAGAAAATCTCATAATTGTAAGCCTGTAGCTTTAGTGTCCATATGGCCAGCCATCCTTCTGTTTCTCTCAGAGTGTGGAACCAACGCAACAAGGAGTGGTCCATCACAACTTTGAAGTGCATTCCATAGATATACACCCAAAACTGTTTACAGGTTTTAATTGACTGCAAGGCATTCATGCTCTATCTCAGTGTAGTTTCTCTTAGTGGCTGAGAGTGTCTGGCTCACATATGCCACTGAATGTTCATCCCCAAGTTCATCTACTTGGCTCAATATGGCGTCAATCGCCATCAACAAAGCATCAGTTTGTATAATAAATTCTTGATTGAAATTTGGATATTTCAAAATTGGAGAATCTATTAGGTACTGGTATAACTCATCAAAGGCTACCTGCACTTCTTCATTCCATATAAATTCTTTTTGGATCCTTCAACAGATGAAATAAGGGTTTGGCAATTCTGAAAAAATCCCAAATTAAATCTTCTATAGTATTCAACCATTCCAAGGAACACTTGGATATCTTGGACACTCTTTGGCATAGCCATTTGTTCTATAGCTTTAGGTCTTCTGGGCTTGCAGCTGCAATCCACTAGAGTTGATCACAAATCCCAGATATTTCAATTCTTTCTTTAAGGAGTGACACTTTCTCAGCTTAATCTTCAGGTTGACTGTGGACAGTCTCTTGAATACTTCTTCCAAGTGGTGTAAATGGTCAGTAAATATCCTACTGAACACATTGATATTGTCCAAGTACACCAGGATGCATGATAACTTTAAGTCTTTTAGTATAGCTTCCATAACCCTCTGGAACATTGCAGGTGCATTGCATAGACTCTGGAGCATCCTTGTCAGTTGGTATAGCCCCTGCGCGGTAATAATTGTGCATTTTTCTTGGTCTTCTCTTGGCAAATTGATTTGCCAATATCCTAATATCAGATCCATTGCATAGTAATACTTTTGCTTCTCCCAATTAATCTAGCATATCATCAATTCTTGGTGGGGGATACATATCCTTTTTTGTAATCTTATTTAGCTTTTGGTAGTCAATCACCACCCAATTAGAGCCATCCTTTTTCTTCACAATAAGAATTGAACTCACCCAGGGACTTGGCAACAGTTCTAGAAGCTCATGCTTCACTAGTTTGCTAATTTCTTCTTCCACTACTGCTTTGGCTGCCTTCAACCATCAAATCAGTATCACCCTGATCAGAAAATTTTCCCTGGTATCAACCTTGTAATCACCTCTCTCAAACATCCCAAATTATGGTCACCTTGGGCAAATACTTCCCAAGACTTTTTGAACAATTTGAGCACCTCCTCTTTTTTTAGTACTAGATGGTCCCAACCCAAGGGGGGATTCATCGATGTTGAGCACCTCCTCTTGCTGTCCTTTCATAATATCAGCAAGTTGCTCTTGATCAACCAATAGGTTTATACTCTCAGTTACCCCAGCCAGTAATTCCATCTCATCAAGGGTCCCAAAATTCTGAAATTTATCCGGTCTGGCTGTCAAGATTAGATGAAAAAATTCAACAATCTGATTATTCCTGATCTTCATCAGTTTTCACTTAAAATTTGCCAGGAAAACTTGAATTTCTCCATAGCCTGGCATTGTTATTTTAGGAGTCACCCATGGCTCTACTCTGGACTTCTTCCAGGGACTTCTGACCTCCCCATAAAGTAGCTCTGATATCTCTAATGTCAACCTCATGTCAACTATTATCTGTGATCCTGGCGGTATGGTTTTCTCAAACTTGATCCTCAGTAGAATTCCCTAATTTTCTAGGATTTCCGCTGGCATTTCCCATTGCTTCTGGCCAACTAGTTGGTATCAAATCAGGACAATGCCATCATTGTATATCAAGTTGATAAAGTTGTTCTCCTATTCAGTGGAGCTTCCCCATCCTTCTGATAGACCAGTAATAACGTCTGGCCCAATATAGTAATTGTATTATCCTCAAAGTTACATTTAGCTCTGTACTTTCATAAAAATTCTGTCCCAATCAGAATGTCATAGTTTTGGTTGGCCAAAACTATTGCTGGTGCAGATATCACCAAGGATCCAAAATTGAAGTGGCAAAGCGCTATACACTTCACATGCTATGGTGGTATTTGCCCAGCTGTCTCATAATTCTTCTTATATTTCAAAACAGGTGAGATCTTCATCCTCTTCACCAGCTTGGTCAAGACAATGTTAATGAGTGCTCCACTATTAATAATTTCCCTTGCCCATACTTGATTTACTTGTATATCTATATATGTACACTTGGAGTATTGTAAGATAGTGTTTACTGAGTGCATAGTGGCATTATTAGCCAAATTGAGGGTGTAAATGATTTGTGCTAATAAATCAGGAAATGATTCCTTTACCATGCTGGGGGGATCAACAGGTTTGCCTCATCTTATCAGACTTCAGTCAATTCATCAGGATTATCTGCAGCTCAAATCTTGTTCACTAGTTGTCAGGTGTACAGCCAGGCAACTTCCTTGATTATCTCAAGGTTAATTCTCTTCACCCCAGATCTTGTTACCACGTTCACATCCAATTGACTACTTGATAAGCTGATCCTGTACATCTTTGTCCATGAACAGATCACTGATGTTAATTTTCTTGTGCATAATATCAGGAGGAACAGGCTTCTTTGCAGCTCTAGACTGTTCTCTATCTAGGCCGCAGGCCCTTTGTCAGGCAGATGGCAAGTAGAAAATAGACTGGCTTACCAGCCTGAATGCCAGAGCATCCAAGTGGTGGACCAGAATGCCAGGGGCACTGCTGCTGGTATGACAGTTATGGAACTGAAAGGGGATTTAAATCTCAACTGAAAAAAATGGAAATTTGGGGGAGGGTGTTTTTTATTGAGAAATTTAAGGGAAGAGAATCAACCAACAATTTTCTCAGAGTGATGCACCTGATTAAATAGTTGTCAATTTTGGGGAAAATAAGCCAGAATCAGGTCCTGCAGGTTTGACCTAAGTGGTGAACTATTCAGAAATGGGCGGGTTAGTTCACTGGGGACTGACATTAGTAAAATTCAGCGACAAGCCAAATTTTGGTCAGTTTGACCTAAGCGGCGAACTATTTGGAGATGGGTGGGTTAGTTCAATGGGGACCAATATCTGCAAAATTTAGCGATGAGCCAAATTTTAGTCATTCAACCTAAGCGGTGAACTATTCGGAGATGGGCAGGTTAGTTCTCTGGGGACTAACATTGCTAAGTTTGGCAGCAGGTTGGGTTGTGGTCAGGTCAACCTAAGAGGTGAACTATTTGGGAATAGGAGGGGAAAGATTTTCGATCATCATGTAAACAGAATTTGCAACTGTCAGGCATTCCAACCGATAGCTCAGCCTTCATACCTTTTCAACCATTTGAAATCCGAGTATCCAGCTGATTGCCACTCAAATTAGTTGCAATTAATTCTATTTTGGTGATCTCAGTGCAGATTATAATAATGTATTGTGACAGTTCTGCTGAGGAGAGTGCAAGTACCAAAAGTGGGATCTGAAGCTGAAGGACCATTTTCCAGCACTCATCTACCATGCAAGTGATATCACACTGGGTAATGGGGGTATGGCCATCCTCTTTGGCATTTTCTTGTTCAGGAACAGAAGGTTGGCCCAATTAATGCCCAGCGGATGTTCCCCAGGACTTACATTACCCTTTGTTTTTCCAAGAGAAGAGCCTCATCACTGGAAAACTGTACGAGAGCCACCTTCTTGTGCACCTTGGGTGACTTGATTGCCATTACTGATGTAGGTTTTTTTTTGAGAAAATGGGGAAGCTTAGGGGGGGAGATATGGAATATTTTATTCAGTTTCATACAATTCACACAATTGCACGTCTTGCCCCAACTGTTCTTATGGAAGGAATGTTACAATTTCTGGAATGCTGGGATAACTTCTTCCTCAGCCTCTTCCCCATTTGCAATGATAATCAGTTCTATAGGAATTCCACCTTTGAAGGGTGACAGCTGGGAAACTACTGGGCTTTGGAGGACAAACTTATTGCAAGTTGAGATATCAGACTTTACTAACATGGTAAGGTAGCTGCAGCAACTATGGAATATAGGTTTGGAGTTTTTGAGTGGGGTGGGGCAAGTATGGGCAGGGATAATCTTCTTTACAACCTGATTCAGCTGGAAAGAAGGGGCCATTGCTGCACCAATATCTTTGAGAAAGGTGGAAATGGTAGAGATTGATGGTTGGTCAATTATGTCAGGCAGATGGCAAGTAGAAAATAGACTGGCTTACCAGCCTGAATGCCGGAGCATCCAAGTGGTGGACCAGAATGCCAGAGGCACTGCTGCTGGTATAACAGTTATGGAACTGGAAGAGGATTTAAATCTCAACTGAAAAAATGGAAATTTGGGGGAGGGTGTTTTTTATTGGGAAATTTAAGGGAAGAGAATTGACTGACAATTTTCTCAGGGCAATGCACCCGATTAAATAGTTATCAATTTTTGGGAAAAATAAGCCAGGATCAGGTCCTGCAGGTTTGACCTAAGTGGTGAACTATTCAGGAATGGGTGGGTTAGTTCACTGAGGACTGACATTGGCAAAATTCAGCAACAAGCCAAATTTTGGTCAGTTTGACCTAAGTGGCAAACTATTTGGAGATGGGCGGGTTAGTTCTCTGGGGACTGACATTGCTAAGTTTGGCAGCAGGCTGGGTTGTGGTCAGGTTAACCTAAGAGGTGAACTATTTGGGGATAGGAGGGGGAAGATTTTGATCATTGTGTAAACGGAATTTGCAACTGTCAGGCATTCAAACTGATAGCTCAGCCTTCATACCTTTTCAACCATTTGAAATCCGAGTATCTGGCTGATTGCCACTCAAATTAGTTGCAATTAATTCTATTTTGGTAATCTCAGTGCAGATTTTTAATAATTTATTGTGACAGTTCTGCCGAGGAGAGTACAAGTACTTAAAGTGGGATTCAAATTTGAAGGACCATTTTCCAGCGCTCATCTACCATGCAAGCAAGATCACCCTAGGTAATGGGGGTATGGCCATCCTCTTTGATATTTTCTTGCTCAGAAACAGAAGGTTGGCCCAATTAATGCCCAGCAGACATTCCTCAGGACTTACACCCTTTTTCCAACTCCTTTGCAGCTGCAGACTCTTTTGCTTGGACCATGTTGATTTGATCCTTCAGCTTCTTGCAATTTACAGCAAAATGTTCCTTCCCTCCTCATTGGTAACAGACCTTCTTTTTCTTATTAATCCATTTGAACTCTTTGGGCTTATTCCCCAGAATGGTTCAGTTGTTCTCTTTAGCACCCTTGTTCCCTTTGTGGGATTCAAATTTTGTACTGGGTTAGTTTGAAACTTCTGTTTGGGGTATCATAGGTTGCTCCCAAGATTTTCAAATTATCTACCATCTGAGAGGTAGTGATTTCCATCATGAACATGGAAGACATTATTTAGTGCAAATTGCGGTAGGGCCAAAGGGCCACTTGTAATGCAATTCTGGCATCAAAGTCATCCAGTACCTTTGCTCCAACCAGGATTTGTGACTCCTGGTAGAAACTATCTGTGAAGCTTTCTAGAGATTTGTCTTTAGTATATTGGATGCCCATAAACCCCTGTTTGCACTTTGACATGCACATTGAGCTCCTGAATTCCTTTGTAATGGCTGCTTTGGCCTCCACATATGACCAGCTGTCTCCCTCCATATGGGGCAACACTAGGTTATAGCAATTTGTGTCTAGGCAATTCATCACCATCAATACCTTTTGACAAACACTGTATCTGTACATAGTCATATCAAACAGTTAGAAAAATGTTGGGGCATTACCCTGATGGAAAGTTGGCAATTTCAGCGTTGCCTTGAATTCCTCCAAGGTTTCTCTAGCCATCTCTCTAGGTTCAGCTGCTCAGTTCACTTGGGGAGTGATTTTGGGCATCATCTCTAAAATAGCAGCAAAAGCAGGAGGCATGTTTTTTGGGGTATCTGACATCCCAATTATTATATTAGGAGTTCTTTCTTCAGAATCTGTTGCTGCATATAGCTTACAATCATATTTGTGCAATTTTAACTCCTTGACCTATTTAATCAGTCACTCAATATTAGTGCTGAACTTTCTTAAATGAATGTGGTCCACTTTACACTCCATTTTCAAATATAAGACTTCTCAAATTAAGTCCACTTCTTTCTTCTTTAATGATGTTACTTTTCCAAGTAACTTATTTCCAAAACTAATGACATTGTTGATCCCTTCCTCTATCTTAGTGACTCTTTCTTCCATGGCTATGAATTCTTGATGATCCACTAAGTTTAGGGAATTCTGATTAATGGTGGCTAACTCCATCCATAGTTTTCTTAACTTTTCTTTACACAACATCCTTCTAAGTTCTTCTACTTAACTACACAACTGTAGTGAGTACCACATTGTTGAAATTTATAAGTTTGATTACTTTTTGGCCAATAACCCCTATAAACTTATTATATGACACAGGTTTGGATTTTGTGCAATCTGTCCATGTTGTATGATAGTTAATATAATTGGTTGATAATAGTATGATAACTATTATCTTTAGTTGAATAGAATTCTTAGATCTCAGCCTAATGCTCAGCCAGTATTTTCACTCAAAATACTTGTGATATCTTGAGATAGAGATTTGTTCCCTCATACCATCTAACCTAATCTTCTCTTATATTCCCATTGACAGTTTTTCAGTTCAACACACAGTCAGCAGCAATCCTATATTTGATTCCACTTCTTCTCTGGATCTCCACTTAAATCCTTACACTTTTCCTTAAATAGTCTCCCAATTATCACACACAGTAATAATATCCCTTTGAAAGAATAGAACAAATTAAAGCTGATAAAGTGTACTAAGCTAGTATATCTACTGTATACCCTTTGTTCTATATCTTTATTGGTAAATTTTAGGAAATTTATAGCAGAGGATTTGGCACCTAACCCTCAGTTAACACCTCTTTGATGAAATAGCAGCTGTTGCCATTGAATCACCTATCCCTATCTCAGCAGTGATAGTCTTCCCTATCTTGGCTAGAATTCCATTGTTGGATATCTTTGAGACCTAAAATGGAAAGAGTCAGAAAATATATCCCTAACATTTTCCTCTTGATCCAAGGAAACTGACCATATTTGGCAAGTGACCTGCTTAGGTAATGGGACTTGTTACCCATTAAGGCAGGTCATTAACCAACTGATTGATATGCTAGTTGCAGGTGGCATCACTCACCTCACAACTTACTACTTACATTCCTAAAATAGTCAGTGATGAAACCCAATCAATTCCAATCAGTACACCTGATAGTTAATCACTATCAGAGGCCCTATTTTGTCAGCAACTCTGCCTGATGAGATCTTAAGCATTTGTCTGGATCAATCCCTGATGGATCCAACCAGGCAAATATTCTAAAATCCTCTGAACATAGTTACCCCAAAATCAGGGTCAACAGATTTTCAATTCACCTTGCATTAGGGAATTATCCCCTAGCAATTCCTGGTAATCTAGCCAGCTGGGAATATGGGCAAAAATCCCAACACATGCCCAAACTGGCCTCCTGTCATCTTTGGAAACTGGATGATACTTGTAGCCCCTTTACAATCTTTTGAATAAGGGCAACCAGGTTGAAGGGTTTTTGGTAGTCAGTTACTTGCTTTATAAACAAGAATTCTAAGGCTTAACCAAAGAGTATTTGGATAAACCTCTGGGTAGGATTTGGTTCCTTTACTCAACTAGGCATCGTGGCAAGGAGAAAGCTAAACTGGGGGTGATAGGATTGCTGGTGCAATATCTAAGCTGGTGAATTAAAATGATCATATCATATAGGTATGGGAACTGGATTGATCTTGGCTCTAGATGATAGTTGGGGAGCCCTGATAAAATCTTAAACTGGTAAAAGCGATGATTTTAAATCTAAGGTTCTGCAATTGGAACCCTTAGATTGCAAGAGATTAATTACCATCTAGAATCCCTATTAGCTTAAAAAAATTTTGGGAGGGGGAGGGGGTAAATTTATTAACTAACATTCTATCACCTTTAACTCTACACTTGAGAGGTGACTCTCACCCACCATACAATTTGATACCACAACTCGAGAGGTGACTCTCGCTCACCACTTGGTTTGATGCGGAAACTTGACATATGGCAATAACCGTTTATGTTTAGTTTCTTTGAAGCGGGTTCCTAAGCTCTTTCTGTACAAGCTTATGAAGTGTAGAATGACACCCCTTCAAGTGGAGATAAGTTTTTCTTATCTGAATTTATCCGCAACCACGAACCGGCTGCATTTTATTTTAAGTTGGGGGTAAGAGATTTGCCAAAAATGCTGTGAGATGTCTCAAGTTGCTGGTTCATCTGCGCGAAAAAGGCCTCGAGTGAAAAGGGTTGATATAGCTTACCGATCAACTTAGTTCACAGGAGGTTGGATCAAGCTTGAAGCCGATCAGTCCCATTACATTATATAACATTTAGAAATCTGGCTATGGTTATAAATAGCAGTCCCTTTTATATCAATCTTTTTTATTCTATAGAAACAAAAGCTTTTAAGCAGGGAGTATAATCTTTTATACACATAGTATATATATAAACCCTACCCATCTTTATAATCAATAAGGTAATTTTGGACCCTACAAACCCTAAAGGACCATGCGCTAGGGTAAGCTAGGGGTTTGTATAGCCCTTATATGGCCATCTAAAAGGTGATCAAATTTTATGCTATCAATGACCAGGGGTAAGGCGGATTGCAATATTAAACATATCATAAAAGTATAAGCTATGCGTAAACTTGATGCTTAAAAAACATGAGATCGGCTAGACGTGATATCACTCTGGTCGATTCTATGTAAAAGGTAAAGCGCTCATCTATAGAACCAATATTACCACTAGGAACAAGGGTTCTAACTTGCACAAGCCAAATCAAGCTTCAATGGGATTATCACTTGGATGATCTTTGTTCTTAGCGGCAAGGCTAAGATCTACCGTTTTAACTTTCTACCCAACCATCAGTAAATATAAATAGCTCCATTCTTAATAGGATAAGCTTTAGAAACCAGTTCAAGCTAAAACTCCATACGAAGTTTATACCGTGAGAAATGGTTTTTTAATTGGATGGGTGAATATCAGAGGTGGAGGATAAGCTTAGATCAAGGTCCAAGTTATCATGGTATACGGTGTGATATCTACAGCGGTGGCGGCTGCTTTGAATTGGTGGTTACAACTCGACTAACCGTTCCACGGAAAACTTTTAAGTGCGGAGTTAACTGCAAAGGCTTAAAATGTGGCTCGCACTTTAGGAGGCCATCTTTAACTGGCTATGCCTAGCTTACAGAATTTAATCATCTACCTTAGATTGCTGCTTTAGCCTTATAAGCTTCAGGGTCGGGTGACTTTTATCAGACTTGATAAACCTTTATGACCGTCACTTTTTATGGCCATATTCAATGTACTTGTATCGGATAGATCACCCTCTTTTAACTGATCTGAAACCCACCGTCCCCACCAAACTTAATTTTAACCTACGGTTGTATAAGTAACGTTAAAATACCTTAATCGAGATATTAAACTGGGCCAGATGACCTTACTGACATGGCCGCACAAACCTTTCAGCTTCCAAGATTAACTCGCTATACCCTAACGGCACACCATGTTTTGATCGGCCACTAAAAACCCCGCCTTATCCAATTTGTGCTTTTAACGGGATGTTTCTACCGCGTTAGATGGGCCGGATGAGGTTCTAGATAGATCGGCTAAGATTAAAGCCGATCCGTTTAAAAACCTAGAGGGTCCCAAAGCCGAGAGTTGGTTGAAACTTCCAGCGCTGGTAAGGCTAAGCGCTGATGTTGGTTTCGGCTTATGCTAACTCATATTTCATAAGATCCGACTAAGCAAACTATAATCGGTAGCAGACTAATCTCACGCTTTACCACTCAAACCCTACTCTATCTCCCCCTCTAATCACCTTTAAATCTTGGATGAGCAATGGAACTAATGATGTGGTAACATCTACGTTATATACGCTCCGTGTCACTAAACATTATGAGGAACCTAGATTGGGTACAGCTTCATCGGTACCTCTACGACGAGGAATAATTCCAGTATTATAGGGGGGATAAAATTTAGCCTGGTTGGGAAATTGATGCTTTTGAACTACCTTTGCCCATAATATGGACAATTCCGTGACGGCTCGAGGCAAAAAAAAGTCCGTTTCAAGTCGAGATTACCCGCTATAAAACTTCTAAAAGGTATCAGACGCGTTTATAAATAAAATCAGTAGCATCCATTGGGAGGTTACAGGCGCAAGTTTAAACGCAAGCTAATCAGGTCAAGTTTGGTGGGGAACCATCTCAATTTGATGTGCGACATCAAGTGAAGGGAGGGTTAGCTTGGATGACGTAAGCTCCGGCATCTTTCGCGCATGGCTTTAAGCTCCGAGGAGATGGGATCGAAGTGAGGGGGCTACGTTCCCAGTTGTGATCCGCCCTTTCCCGAACAGCTTCGAAGGTCTCGAAGGGGGAGTCAACCGGCCCCTTATCATAGATGATCCGGAGAAGATCGTTAGGATCCGAATTGAAGGCACCGTGGGGGCGGGGGTAGACGCAGGGGAGCTAAAGGTCAGCTCGGCTCCTGCTCCAATTACCTGGTGGACAGGGTCCAACTTGACTTGGAGTTGGCCCGGTAGAGACGCCTTTTCGGGGTTGGCTTTAGGGTCCTTATAAATCGGGTGGTGGGTCCCATCCATGCCCATCCGATAACTCAACTTGGTGGCGAAGCTCAGCGTATCTCTGTCGACGCGCTTTCCGAGTCAGATTAGGTAAAAGCTATTTACCTGGAGCAGGGCGCCCCCCATACCGAACGTGACATTCTGGGCCGAATACCCCGCCTTCAGAACCGCCCCCAACACCCTTTCAATAATTACTATATCGACACCATCCCCCTGAACCACCCCACACCCCTTCAACACCTATTGGTAAGGATAAGCGACTCGCCGGGTAGGTTACCTTATACCCTTTCTGGTTGACCGTGGAACCAAACACTTTATCGGCGGCATCGAGCGCCATTAGTACGGTCTCCACAGGATCCCCGGAATCGGGCCGTAGGATCAAGACCCCACCCCTCTCCAGTTTAAGGGTAGCTATTTGGGGGAGTAAGGAAGCTAGGGCGTGGGCGTAATCATAGCTGTCCATAACGCAGGCGTAGGTCCCTGCCCCGTACTCTTCCACCAACCGAACCATGGCGTCCTAATTTATGGCTTTAGCATTTTACCCATTCATCCCCGCATAGAGTATTTGCATCTCCCCTCCCAACCCAATCAACTCGCTTTAATAAAGCGATAATTAAAAGGCACCTCGTTTCAAGGATAAAATTGGACGGCCTACCAACTCGGTACTGTGGGATGTCATGACGGAGTGTTCGGTGCCGGGGATGCAGGTGGCGACGGGGTTACCATTGTTCCAGCGGTTCTGTACAAAGTAAGCGGCCGGCAGGGTGCTGGAACCCTCGAAGCTAACCAGGTGGGCCGCACCCCCAGTATCGCCTGGTCTATCGAAGTGCACCCGCGCAGCCCGAAATCTCGGAGCTTATCGGCGACGCGGTCCGCGCCGAGCTCGACGGAGGCGTCGAACGCCCGTTGTATAATATCCCTACAACGCCGGGAAAGCGTGGCCACCGTCGTGGGGTACCAAACTAGGCTAAGGAGGGACTCCAGGTACGTCACCAGCCCAGCGTAGGGCTCCTCGGCGGTGATGGTGAAGACGGGGGTATTGGGGTAAACGGTGGTCCCCTCCGGCAAGGCTCGCAGGGTCACCGGAAAGTAGCCATTATTCTCTGTGATGAATTTTTTGAATAAGGAGCCATCAAACGGGAAGGGGGTGAAGTTTTTGTTGTGGGTGGCGAAAAACTTTTCGCTCATAGCGAGCTCCTCCAAGGTCCACCTACGGTTGAGGTACTCCTCGGTAATGAACCGGATCCCGTAGAACAGGATGCGCTCGTCGTAGGGATCCCTATTAAAGGGAGCCCTAAAAGCTCCATATGCTGACATGATTTGGGAGGGCGGGTATAAGGTACCATGCGACAGTTTGTACGAGTCCGTCAGCACGAACGACGGCAAAGACCAACCCATCGTAACGGTTGAACCTCCACGCCCAACCCTAAGCTTTAAGCTACCAGGTTAGTTTAAACTTGCTTCCAAAATGTTTATCCCAGGTTTTCAGGTTGGTTTAAACTTGCTTCCAAAATGTTTATCCCAGCTTTTATTCCCCCACTTTAATTGAACATCCATAAGATTGATTTCCCGAGTTTTACGCCCCCTCTTCCTTTAATCCAACATCCAAGTTTGATTTTAAACTTTACTCGGCTGGAAAACCCAATTCCGAATTTCTACCGAGCCTTCAATCAGTAACCTTCGATCGTTCATTTGTCTTCTTTTAGCACTAGGTGGTCCCAACCTAAAGGTCGATCGTTCATTTGTCAAGCCGGCAGTATCCGGATGCAACTCGTTTAATAACTTTTAAGCAGCTAAAAGTGATTTATTGGGTTAAAAGCGGAGTTATCCGGCGTCGCTCGGGTTTATTTATAAGTTCATACTGGTATAGCCTAAAGCTGTACCAGTACTATGCTTGAGCCACTCGGACTATCAGCTTCGCTGTTGTCCTCATAGCTGGTGAGCTGGGTATCCTAAATCTACTTAATCCACTTAAAACTAACTGATTTCTGTTTAGTTTCGGGTGAGCAATTTGGTGAGTTATTCGATAATATTTGTTAATTCTCACCCACTCGCCCAAATAGATTGAACCTATCAGACACGATTGGTTTCTGGTGAGCAATTTGGTGAATTATCAGATAACTAGCATCCAGATACCCGTGCTTCGCTAAGGAGTTTATAGCTTACCAGATGATTTGAATAATTATTTTAAATTTTATATACTACAGAAACCAACAACCACTCAGCCAAACCTATTAAACTTATCGGATTAACTAAATTCTACCAACCACTCGACCAAACCCAATTGCCCCTCAAATCAACCAAAAACCTATAACCACTCAGCCATAGTTAAAGCCAACTAAAACTAATCAATCAAAAAATTACTAAGCACCCGCCATAACCTCTTGAACTTATTAAATTAACCAAAAAGCACTCAGCCAAAACTAAACTGAACTTTATCGAACCAACCAAAAACTGCCTACCACTTGGCCAAATAAAACTAAATCCATCAAATTAAACAAATATTACCAAACCAAACTGATACTCAAAACCAATTAAGCTTATCAAATCAACCATGACCACCAAACCATTGGCCAAAACCTATTATACTGTCAAATCAACCAAAAACCACTACCCACTTGGCCAAACCTAAACTGAACCTACTGAATCAACGAAACCCACTACTCGTCAGCCAAACCCAATTGAACTATCGAATAACCATAAACCACCAACTCACCCTAAACTAATCAAACATCAATTCAACCAAATTATCAACCAATTACCAAAATCAATTAAATCTATCAGATCAATCAAATATTCATCCGCTTGGCAAAAGCATACTGAAACTACCACCAAAGCAACCAAAGGCCACCAACCACTCAACCAAACCCAATTGACTTCATCAAATCGGCTGATTAACAACTAATCCATGATCTGAAACTGATGCAGAATGATATAAAGCTATATTTCACCAATCATTTCGTTGACAGTTGATCTGTGGTTCTATGATCTGAAGTTTGATATCTTAACTTAGTAATATTTAATCTGCATTCTAAAGTCTGATATAAAAATAATATAAAATATCACCAATCATATCATTGATAGATCAGGGAACTTTATATATATATATACTAGCTGTACCCAGCCACGCGTTGCTGTGGCTCAGTCCAGTTAAATTGAAAAGAAAGAAAGCATACATTTCTAATAGCAAAATTTACCCAGCGTTGCTAAGGTTTATTTATAAGCTCATATTGTAGCCTATAAGCTGTGCCAGCGCTACTCTCTAGCCACTCAGACTAACAGCTTCGCTGTTGACCTCTTAGTTGGTGAGCTGATTATCCTAACTTTACTTAACCTACTTAAAACCCTATTACTGATTTTTATTTAGCTTTGGGTGAGCAATTTATAAATTATGAGATTATATTTTCTAATTCTCACCCACTCGCCCAAATAGGTTGAACCTATCAGACTCAAAAGTTGCAGATGTGATAGTATTTGGCAATTCTCACCCTCTCACCCAAATAAATTGAACCTATCAGACTCAAAGATTTCAGATGTCAGTCAGTCATCAGTCAGTCAGTAAACTTTTTTAAAAAGTAGATGTCTGGATTGGGTCTAAATGTAACTATAAGCAACTTAGAATATACAGTGCTAAGTATATATATTATAAATGCCTATTATAAGTCAGTTAAAATATGGCACCAACTTCAAAAAGGGTTTTATTGGGGAGGTATAATTTCTCAATTGTTTCATACTTTTTAACCAACTTTGAAAAAGGAGGTTATCAATTTGGCATATATGTATTTCTTTTTTTATGTTTGTTCACGCATAACTCTGAAAATACTGGACCAATTTGGATGATCATCTTCTTCAAAAATAGAGGATGCTCCAACTTAGGTCCCATTTTACTTTTATAAGTATTGGACAAGTATCTGCCCATTAATTTAGTAAGTATTAAAATGGGCTTGGAAGCAATAGATATTTGTGGGACTAATCCAGCTCCGGATAAACTTAATTCTGGCATTGGTGAAGCAATAGCTTCAAAGCACTTTTGATATGTCCTATGGCTGGGGGGTATTTTTTTCTCTCTCTCTCACATACATCACTTTTTAAAATCAAAAAGTGAACTGAACAATAATTGAGAGAGCAACCAACTGCCAGTGCGCACTGCAATTATAGAGCAGTGAACCATGGCCAACCACCCAAGCGTAGGGAAGTCAATCTGCCCATCTGTGCGCAGCACATAGAAACAGATGACTTGCCTGCACTGATATTATATAACAATAATAATATGAAGGACGCTACAATGGACATACCATCTAACAAATTTCCCACTGGCTCAAGCTCCCACATGACTAAAATGGGGAAGGGCAATACAATCCATTTACATCAAGTAACAATTTGGCAACATGGATGACAATGAAATGCACAAATGCACCAATGAGTCACAGGGTCCTTGCAACTAGCACAGATAATAGGGTCGACTCCCTAGGATCAGTGACTGCTGACAACCAGATGATAAGAGAAACCTTCAGGGAGCAAGGGCTGATACCAAGAACAGTGGTGTCAGGAATATTTTCCACTGAACCTCAACCAGTAGAGGGGATTGGGGCCTTGCAGGGTGAGAAAATTTTGTGAAAAAAAAAAAAACCCAGACAAAGTATTGGTAGGATCTGAAACTGACTCAGATTTAATTGACAAAAAAGAGCTCAAACCAGCAGAGCAAAGCTATAAAAAGTTTTCTACCAACATGGAGAAACTTACTGAATCTGCTCAGGGTATTCAAGTGAAGAAGAAGTCAGGCACCAATTCTGAAAAGGCCCAGTCAGGGAGGGTGAATCGTCCCCAACCAAAATCAATTTGGCAATATGAGAAAATTGTCAGGCATGATCCCCGATACACCATTGGGTGCAATTCCTGACAAATTCATATTGACAGGGGGTTCTAGCTCAACTTTAAATTGGCATCCAATATTAAATGGACAATTGGAAACAAACTGTAAGTCCTTGTGAACATCCTCTGGGTGTCAATTGGGCCATCTTTCTGTTTCTGAGCAAGAAAGTACTGAAAAGGATGGTCATACCCCACATTACTCAGGGCATTCTCACTCACGTGGTAGATAAGTGCTGGATAATAGCCCTTCAGATTCAGATCCTGCTTCTGGTACTTGCACTCTCCTCAGCAGAACTATTATGAGGAATTAGTAAAATCTATACTGAGATCAACAAAATGGAATTGATTGCAACTAATTCAAGCAGCAACCAGCTGGATACTTAGATTTCAATGGTCAAAAAGGTATAAAGGCTGAGCTATCAGCTGGAGTACCTGACAGTTACAATTCAGTTTACATGATGATCAAAAATCTTCCCCTCTCTAAATCCATCAGGCATCACCTCCGATGGGCAGCTTCCTGCCAGAAAATAAAGTGTTGCACCTGATGCAATACCACTGACCACAACTTGGCTTGTCACCAAATTTTACAATGTCAGCCCCAGAGAACTAACCCTCCTATTCCAAAATAGTTCCCCTCTTAGGTTGAACTGGCTGCAACTTGGCCTGCCACTGAACTTAGCAATGTCAGCCCCCAGGGAACTAACTCACCCATTTCCAAATAGTTCACCACTTAGGTCAAACCAACCAAAACTTGGCTTATCACCAAATTTTGTAATGTTGGTCCCCAGGGAACTAACCTGCCCATTCCTGAATAGTTCACCACTTAGGTCAAACTTGTGAAACCTGATCCTGGCTTATTTTTTCTCAAAATTGATGACTATTTAATCAGGTGCATTGCACTGAGAAAATTGTTGGTCAATTCTCTTCCCTTAAATTTTTTAATAAAAAACACACTCCCCAAAAGTTCTGTTTTTATCTGTTGAGAATTAAGCTCCCTTCTAGTTCCATATCTGTCATACCAGCAGCAGTGCCCCTGGCATTCTGGTTTGCCACTTGGATGCTCTGGCATCCGGGCTGGCAGGCCAATCTATTTTCTACTTGCCATCTGCCTGACATAAACTCTGATAATTATAAGCTATCAGAAGGGATTATATTTGCACAGAGCCAATTGCCAAACCAATACAAACTATCATGGACCAACTCTGATAGGGGTGAAACTATATTGGGGACCAAATCTGAGGGATCAACCACCTGAAAAAATTTGGCAAAAAAACTAAAAGTACTACTAGAAGGGGCCAAAACACCAACAGCGGTCAAGTCAGTGGCCAGGGTCCTGGTAAAATACACCCAGATTCAGTCAAACATGTTGGCACACCAAGGTGTGTCCACTTATGAGGTCAAACAATGGGAGGCCCTCCAGTTTCTGTACTCTATGGCAACTCAATAGGTCTCCAAAGGTATCAAAACAGCCATTGCAGCTATGTGGCAAGACCACAAATTTTCCACTGGAGTGGCCAAATGCTGGCTTAACACCCAAATCTTGATTGGCATGTTGGTACTATTCAAGGCATCATGAGTTCAGACCAAGGATGCCCTGGAATGGATAAAAATCCCTATGGAGAACAAGGTGATCAAGGCCACAATCCACAAAGATCTAAAACTGGTGGATGCAAAGGCTTGGATGGAGGCCAGCATCAACCTTTTAAACACAATGGAGTATAACAAGGCAGACATTACAGCACAATATGCCCAAGCCATTGGGAGCTTGGGCCTCAATCCAACAGATTTAGCTGATTATGCAAAACAATTCCCAAATGCCTCAACTACCCTCTAATGGGCCTAACACACCATTTCAGTAGACATGGCACTGGAATGGTATAATATTACATTCTCCTCAGAGGAGGCACTACTGTGGATCATGGCTGGGTTCAAGGCCACTGAGGCCTTACACTGGTCGTACACCCAAATTTTACCAGCCACTGCATCAGACCTGATAAAACAGGCTGGATAAAGGAAAAAGCAGTGGAATGGGGACTTTTCCAGGATTGGTCACCAGAAGAGGCCATCAACTGGTCTGCTAACAGATTTATAATGATGGAGATAAAATACTGGTTCTGAGTGGGGGCCAGTATAGACCTAGTGCATGAATGGGTGGAGCTGGGGGTGACTAACTGATTCACAAAACTCTTAGAGGCCAACCATTTCCAATTGAAATGTGGAAAATCTGGTGCAATGCTGCAACAATTGCCAAAGCTGCAGAATGGGATGCAGCAGGGTTCACCCCTGAATCAGCTCAACTGTGGATGAAACATGAGATTTCACTACAGGTGGCAATGGTGATGAAAGGGGTCATGACCCTGGACTTGGGCTGAGAATGGCTCAAAGCAGGGATTCACATCAAACTATCTGGGTTTGGAAGCAATCCTTCCTGAAACTGACATTAGCAGTCCCATATGCTGCCAAAGGTTTCACCCCCTCTGAAGCATTCCAATGGAGTGAAGTGGGTGTTCCAAAAGCCATGGCATGAGTATTTACAGATGGGGGCTAGAATAGTGTCACAGTAAGAGACTGGTGCCAGCATAGCTCAATTATGCTGGCAGTCCTTCAAAAATACCTCCACCCAACGTGTGGCCCAAAATCTGCCCTCAAGTGATACTGACTGAGGTTCTCACCATCAGATGCCCTAGAGTGGTAGAGCCTCAAGATTGGAGTGCAAATGGTGAAAAGTATCAGCTGCTGAGGTATCAGCATCCACCAGTTCAAAGCATTCCTCAACTGGGGGTTTAGCCCTGACAAATTGGTAAGCTGGATTTTAAAGGAAAATACCCCCACCAAAGTACCCAAACTAAGCGCAAAAACAAAATCCTACAGCGCTGCAGCAGCGCATACTGAAGATAACACTTGAAATGGGGCAGGGAGCTACATTGAGTACATCCATCAGTTGATCAGCGGGGGCTTTACAGACTGCCAGGCACCAAAATTGTACCTAAAGGATGCTATCTGAATCCACCTGCAGCTAGTGGAGAAGGAGGAATGGTCTGACCTGATAATGTCAATTTATAAGGAACTCAATGAAGTCCTAGCTGGAGGGGACTTTGATCACCACTGGGTACCCAAATGAGGTGATATAGATATAGCAATCCCAGAAAATTGGACTGCAAGAAACTCCTCAAAATCAGCATCAAATATAAGGGGATTTATCTGCGAATAGAACTGACCAGATATGCCAACCAAACTGCAAGGTGGGTTACCTTCCAGAACCTCCCCACAGATTATGAACAGGAGTGGGTACATGAAGTGATCTGGACCATATTGTCATACTATGGGGAAGTATGAGAATTTTGGCAAGCCAGTGGTGATTACATCATGAAGTGCCTCCACCCTCAGACAGTGAAAGTGCTGTACAAACTGGCATCTTGGATGAAACTGAACAAAATTGTTTTACCCCAATTCATCCACCTGCTCAGCCTTGATAGGGTAGTATATGTCAAACAGGAGGATGCTAATTAAGTGTGCCAGTTCTGTTACCAGACCAGCCACACAATGGCTCAATGCCACCATTGTAAAGGTAAAACTACATGAAAATATGAATATAACCCCGTTGGGGAAACCACCAAGGTTAATACCAAGACTTTCCTTTACCAAAAGCCAGATAATGGATCACATGCAACCTAATGGTGGTAGTGGATATAAAATGCCAGCAACAAGAATTGAACCTGGCACATGGAGAAGCGTGGGAATGAGAAGTGGCAAAGTGACCTGAAGTGGATGACAAACCATTTATAAATATAAACCCCAAATCTTATGCAATGGATGAAGGAACTGACCCTGGACCAACAGAGAAACGTCCAACCCAAGCAAAATGGATGGTCTGCAAGAAGGAAAGATGGCAGAAGGCAAACTTGAAGAAGTTTTTTAAGCAAGGGTGGATGCAGAAAGCCAGCAAATCAAAATTGGAACCCAACAAGATGAAAGTAAATACTAAATCAAATTGTATGTCATTGGCAAATAAACCTAAGCCAACCAATGAAAAATCAGCAGGAGCTATAAAATTTGACAAAGTTGGCTGGACAATCACCAACTAAAAAATTGAGTTCTGCCAGTAAATTGAATGAAGGGGTGTGAATCTGACTGATGGATGAGGGGGAATCTGCCACTCCACCAGCAGAGGACAAGGGGTACCCAGACCCAATCATAAAGCTATCCCCATTAACCATTGACAGGGAGATGGAGATGGTGACCAAATTCTCAGTACACAGAATGCCCAGGAATATAATCCCAGTCCCAACCAACTGACCCAATAACCAAATATTACACCCCGCCAACCATCAATACCACCACCATCAACCAACCTGACCTCTGTAAGTGACTTGATCCACAACCCAGACAATGCTAAACCTCATACCCATAGGTCAGGCAGCTGGAAATGAGGATAGTGACCATAAATGCTTGGGAGATGGTGAGCATACAAATGAGGAGGAGGAAGATGCACCATTTAAAAACTAATAATAATATTGACCTAATTTTTATTTCTGAAACACACACTGGTAACTAAAAGGCCTATGGTGCCAAGCTCAAACTGTGACATAAAAAACCAGATGTGGTCTCACCAAATAGGCTATCAAGCCATATGGATGGACCACATAGCAATAGTCACAATGGACAAGAAAATAGACCTGGAATTTGTGGTAGAAACTCATGCTGGTAGGATCTTGATAGTGATGGCTACAAACAGAGAAACTGGAAGGAGCATATGAGTGGTAGCAGTCTATGCCCCACTGAAGCACCACAAAAACCATATTTTTTGGGAATTCTTAGTGGAAGTGCCATCTGAAGTAATGACCATAATAGCAAGTGATCTGAACTGTTGGACAAATGTGAGCTGGGATACATTCCCAATGAGAGAACATCCCAACAGTAAGGCCAACAAGATGCTCAATTACCTAGTCAAATTGAGGATGAGCCTAACAATTGATGAAGAGGATGATGATCCAGCCAACTTAATGCGGTGGTCAAATGATGCTGCTGGATCCCCACTGTCAGGATCATGTTTAGACTACATCCTAGTGTCATTGGATCTCAAACTGATGACATCCAACAGCAAGGTTAGCATAAATGCTGAAAGTGACCATATGGTCATCTAGGTGGATATTGACCTTGATGAACCTCTGAGGAACCTCGAGTGGCAACTGGCACAAGCCACGCTGAGGGATGGGGAATGGTGCTGAAAGATTGATGCTGGACTGGATCAATTGGTCACATTCTGGACAACCACCCAGAGTTGGACCTGCTAGAATGATGAACCCAGATCAAAGCAAAAATGAAGCATGATAGTTTGAAGTTTGAAAAAGTGATCTCCTACAAGCAAACTGCCACCATGAAACAGCTAAAGTCTAAATTAGAAAGGCTAAGTCTCACCCAGCGGGACAGCAAATACTGGTGGAGCAAGTACTGAACAACACACAAAAAGTATCAGGCCATAATGATGAAGCAATACTCAGAGAGATGGACCAATATGACTTACTGATATCAGAGCCTATCAGGGATGATGACCAAAGAGGGCCTGAAACGCCTCAAGGAAATTCAAACCAAGGCCAGGGTATGGTAAGTGGAGACAGCGGAAGGGGAAGTATCAACAGACCCTGAAATGATCAAGCAAGAGGTCGAGCTTTTTTACAGTGATCTTTTCTGACAACAAGAAACAAGTGAATTGGTGACAAAAACCCTTATTGACCTGGCCAAGCTGGCACTAGGGGGTAGTACACCAGAAAATGTTGCTAAGCTATCCACCAAAACCTCTATTGAAGAAGCTAAGAGGGCTCTAAAGGAGTCACCAAGAATGAAAGCACCAGGCCCCAACAATATGTATGCAGAAATATACAGCATATTCTGAGACCACATTGCACCAAAGCTCAAAGCCCTCTTTAATCACTGTTTGCAAAATGGCCAGCAAATTCTGGGAGGTCAAGAGACCCAAATTGTACTTCTGTATAAAAAGGGCCCCAGATGCCAACTTTGGAACTGGCGCCCAATTGCACTATAAAACGCCAATTATAATCTGCTCACGCGCATAATATTTAATTGACTGATGGCAACAGCACCACACATGCTCCATAGTGCCCAGAACAGCTTCACCAAAGGCCATAGTATATGGAGCAGCATTGGTTCAGTCCAGAGTATACTCCAGGATATGAGGGGCAATGAACAGGGGTATCTTATGTTCCTTGACATGGAAAAGGCATATAACTGAGTAGCATGGTCATTCCTACAAAAGGTACTAAAGGCAGTCAGCATCCCCAACACATTTTAAGCATGTATAATGATGCTGTACTCAGGCCTGGTAATGAAGGTGATTGTTGCAGATGGCATAACCAACAAAATCCCTGTCAGGCAAGGTCTTCACCAAGGTGACCCTATGTTACCAATACTCTTCAACTTTGCAGCCAACATTCTACTAGTGGCAGCAGACACAGAGCTCTGGGGTTTAGTCCACCCTAACCAAATAGCACTGAAGATGCTAGCATTTGCTGATAATACAGTAGTAGGCATAAGCTCACTGATCAACCTCCATGGCGCTTAGAACTATTAAACCTCTATCAGCTAGCTTTAAATGCAAAAATCAACTTGGTAAAAACCTCAGTGATGAGGGTTGGCAACCCAAGCTTCAGCCTGCCAACTGACACAACACCAATCATGCACTTCCAGACAGTCTGATACCTTGAAATACTCTTCAACAATCAGGGACCAGTGGTACTGGAGACTGAACAGGAAGTATTGTCAAGCTTATCAATCTGAATGGCATGCTGGAAGAGCACCAGACTATGCCTCAAGGAGAAAGTGCAGGCTATAAATGTCTTCATCTTCTTGAAGTTGTAGTATGTTGCTCATGTGCTGTCAATGAGCCCAAACTTAGAGAAGAAAATCAGGACAATGCTCCAAACAATCCTGTGGTTCAAGGCAAAGGTGGCGCCAAAACCACTGGAAGCCCTATCAAAACCAAAGAATGAAGGAGGCATGGGCCTCCTGGACTTTGAATTACCACACCTGAAATATATGGAGGAAGTCATTCCTGAAGCTAACACAGATGCACATGCGCTGTCTGACCCTAGCGTGGGGCATGAACTGGGCAAGAGCCCAAGGCCTCCAAGAGCCAGTCTCTCCCCACTCAATATGTGAATGGATGGTGCACCACCTGTGTATAACCTCCCAAAAAGGTACCCCACACTACTGGCAACTATGCAATTGGGCTGTGCACTAGGGCGGATGGTCATTTGAGCAATTGGACTGAGAGGCTGAAAAAATTAAAGGGATATCAAAGCACATAATTCTATAATAATTCCTGCAACAAGCTGAGAGAAGTGTAACTGAATTGGTGATGAATATACAACTAAGTCAATCAGAATAAGGTACAAATTGACACTGATAGAATATGGGGATCCACTCCTGAAACTGGGGCTTGATTTACCCACCTGTCCACAAATTCTAAATGACTGGACTACTGAAGGTCATAACACCAACTACCCAATGAAGGAGTTGATTCTGGGCTTGAACTTCCACTTGGTATTGGCTAAACAGCGTTTGGTAACCTGGTGGATCCTAAATTGGGTATTCAAATTGGGCAAGCACAGCGGGCTGGACTACCAGCACAAAGAATGCCCCATATGCACTGAACTAAAAGCAGACATAGCCCACCATTACTACAAATGCACCGTGTTCAAAAAATACTGGACCACAATGTGTTATATCCTACCAGAAAAACAATTGCCACTGGGAATATATCCACCGCAGGATCTTTTCTTCACAAAAACCCTGAAAATGGCTCTGATCCAACTATGAGCCTTCATTTACCATTATTGTGTATGGGTAATTCACTGTATGCTTGTCACCAAGGTTTTGAGCAACAAGTGCCCCCACCACAAAGGTTTGGTATTGAAGACCATTTGGATTATTTCTGATCAGCTCCATTGGATTTCAAAATTTTTATGCCTAATCCCGGGTGTTATAAAGCCACACATTTGGCTTTCCTTGCTGGATTGCTCATCATATGCAATGAGGCAGCTAATCGACTGAGAATTGAATGGCCTATAAGCCCACCAATGCTAGAACTGTGGCTGGTGATGGCAATTGCCAATCAGCAATGATTGGAGGTGCTAGAACTCTAGCAGCTCAAACCCCTGGTCCTTTTTACCCCTGGCCAAATTGTCTATATTCCACCATCCCCTCTTACTTTCCCTTAAATTTATGTTAGATAAAGTATGGAGTTAAAAAAATATGGCTGGGGGGTATGTTCAAAATCCATACAGTATGAGATCATAGTGGGTGAGCTTAAATCATTAAAATGGCTATCATTTTTGCATAATTTGACCAATAAATTCATCTAAATTTGATAAAATGAATTATTTTAGATAGCAATAAATAAATTTACCATAGATTAACTAATAAAAACAACCAATTCTAATAAAATAAATTACTGTAGATGGCAATCAGTATATTCAGCATATGTTGACCAATAAAATCATCTAAATTTGATAAAATGAAGTATTGTAGATGGTGATCAGTAAATTTAGTATGATTTGACCAAAAAACCAACTAAATTTAATAAAATGAATTATTATTATATTTGTTTATAAGATAATATATATAATAGATATACAATAATTTTTAATTTTATAGAGAAATAGTTAGGGGCAAAAATAATATATAGAGATAGTAATATTTAATAAAAGTAGGAAAAAGAGCCACTTTTAAAAATGCACTAATTTTTTGAGGGAAAAAGAGCTGAGGATAAAATTTTTTTTGGGAAAAAAAGAACCTCCTTTAAAAAAAGTCTAAAAAGTATGAAATAATTGAGAAATTAAGCCTACTTAATAAAACTCTTTTTGAAGTTGGCGCCATATTTTAACAGATCTAATAGTTATTTATAATTTATATACTCAGTACTATTTATTCTAAGTTGCTTATAGTTTATACTTGGACACAATCCAGACATAAGATATAATTTGTATTTATGAGTAAAATTCTATAATTTAGTTTAAAATATGGTGCCAACTTCAAAAGGGTTTTATTGAGTATGCTTAATTTCTCAATTATTTCATACTTTTTAAACTTTTTTAAAGGAGGTTCTTTTTTTCCCAAAAATTTTTTGTTTGACCTAGTGGCCGATGGGTTTTGTTCAATTGATAGGACACAGTCTATAGAATTTCAGGTGATTCGAATTGATTAATTTAGATTTTATATATAGTTAAGCAATAACTACTCGGCCAAATCTAATTGCTCAATCGAAGCAACCAAAACCACCAACCACTCAGCTAAAACTAACTGAACTTATCAAATCAACCAATTACTAATCACCCCCAAAGCTAAACTGTATCCTATCGATTCGACCAAAAACCATCAACCCACTCGGCCAAATAAAATAAATATATCAAATCAATCAGATTCTAAATTATTTTAGTTTTTATATTGGTAGATAGCTATCAATAAGTTCAGAAACCATTAAACCTATTAAAAATTCCAACCTCCAACCACTTAGCTAAAATCAATAAAGCCTGCCAAATTAACTAAACCATCAATCACTTACCTGAAACTATTGAGCCTATCGAATCAACCAAAAAATAAACCACTACTCAGCAAAAACCAATTACGGAACTTACAACAGCCACAAACTACCAACCCCTTATCAAAAACCTATGAAAAAATCGAATTAAATGAATATGAAAATACCCAGCCAAATTGCTATATAATTATATTAGAAATATATGTTCTAGATCTTAAATAGAACTGATATTTAAATTTATATGATTATTTTAAATAATTACATATTAGCATTCCGTTCCCAAACTTTATAGAATACTTGTGCCAAGTTTGGTGATTTTTTGGTTATTTGCTCGAGATAATGCATCCGGTATAAATAAATAAACAGAATGATAGTTTTGTAAAGAAAAGTTTGGCTAATTCTTGTTGATACCCAGTTTAGCACAGATTTGTTTTTGGGCTTTAAGTTTACCTGATGATCCTAATCAATTCTTTTTAATATTTGTAGATGGTTATCGATAATATTAAAAAATCAAATTATATTGAATCAATATAAAATTACCAACCATTCAGCCATACCCAATTAAACCTATCGAATTAACTAAACCACTTGACGCACCAATGCCCCGAACCGAGATAGCGAATAGCAAAGGCGGTCCATGGAGTTCCTGGCCTATCATACGCCGCGCGTGGAGGTTTTTCGGATTTTATCCTCCTTTCCCATACATTCGATTTCCCTTAATCGGTGCGGTATCCTCCCCAGGTCGGCCCACCTCGAATAAAATACTTTTAACTAAACCACTTAGCTAAAATAATTAGATTAAAAATCAACCAATCACCAACCGCTTCGTAACCAAAACTAAATGTATCGAAACAACCAAAATCACCAACCACTTACCAAAACCAATTAAATTATCGAATCAACCAATCACTAATCTTTATTAAAACCGTTAAGCTTAATCAACCCAAAACCACCAACCGCTCGACAAAACCATTTAAACTATCGAATCAACCGAATATCAAACTTCTCGGCCGTAACAATATACCGATTTCCATTAAAAATATATAAAATTTTAACTTGTTACATATAAAACTTTTTATTTTACTATGAAAATTAAAAATCGGGCTTCGAGGTGCACACGGACCCCCTCCCGTCCACCTATAGCCAAATTTTCAGAGCTCTACATGCTCTAGTTTTGGCTGGGCATCGCGCACACACAAACACACACACATTTGCTTTTATATATATAGATAAGTGTCTGAAATAGAGCTTGTAAGATTTGATTACAGACAGACAGAATTGACAGTGAGTTTTTTTACTTAATACATATAAAACTTTTTTTGAATATAGAAATTAAAATTTTTGATGGATTATTGTATTGTCATTGAGGATACATAAGTGTGCCAAATTTAAGAATTTTTTATTGACAATAAGTGTCTGAAATAGAGCTTGTAAGATTTAATTACAGACTGACAGACAGACAGAATTGACAGTGAATTTAAGAAAAGGGTATAAAAAGTGATTACAACAGGATTCAAACAACTGACATTTGATAGAGTTGAAGTTTAGAGCCAAAAGCTGAGCTGATTATGCTAGCTTTTTTTTAAAAAACTCCATACTTTATTAAAACAAATTTTAAGGGAAAGTAAGAGGGGAGGGCAGAATACAGGCAATTTGGCTAAGGGTAAAAAGGACCAGGGATTTGGGCTGCTAGAGTTATAGCACCTCCAACCATTGCTGATTGGCAATTGCCATTGCTAGCCATGGTTCTAGCATCGGTGGGCTTACAGGCCATTCAATTCTCAGTCAATTAGTAGCTCCATAGCATGCAATAAGCAATCTGGTGGGGAAAGCCAAACATGTGGCTTTATAACACCCGGGGATTATGCGCAAGAATTTTGAGATCCAGTGGAGTTGATCAGAGATAATCTGAATGGTCTTCAATACTAAACCTCTATGATGAGGGTGCTCTTTGCTTAAAACCTTGGCAACAAACACACAGTGAATTACCCATACACAATAATGGTAAATGAAGGTTTGTAGTTGGATTGGAGCCATTTTCAGGGTTTTCATAAAGAATAGGTTATGCAATGGATGTATACCTGGTGGCAAATGTTTGCCTGATAGGATGTATCACATTGTGGATCAGTATTTTTTAAACATGGCACATTTATAATAATGGTGCACTATGTCTGCTTCCAGTTTGGCACATATGGGGCATTCTTTGCGCTGGTAGTCCAGCCCGCTGTGCTTGCCCAATTTGAATGCCTGATTTAGGATCTGCCAGGTTACAGAATGCTGTTTGGCCATAACCAAGGAGAGTTCAGGCCTGAAATCAACTCCTTCATTGAGTAGTTGGTGTCATGGCCTTCAGTAGTCCAGTCATTTAGAATTCATGGACAGGTGGGTGGATTGTGCCCCAGTTTCAGGAGTAGATCCCCATATTCTATCAGTGTCAATTTGTATCTAATTCTGATTGACTTGGTTGCATATTCATCAGCAATTCAGTTATGCTCCTCTCAGCTTGTTGCAGACATCATTGTGGAGTTATGTGCTTTGACATCACTCTGAATTTGGTCAGCCTCTCAGTCCAATTGTTTAAATGACCACCCACCCTGGCACATGGCCCAGTTGCAGAGTTATCAGTAGTGTGGGGCACCTTTTCAGGAAGTTATCTGCGGATGGTTCACCATCCATTCATGTATCAATTGGGGGGAGACCAGCTCTTGGAGGCCTTGGGCTCTTGCCCAGTTCATGCCCCATGCTAAAGTTGGGCAGCGCATGTGCATCTGTGTTAGCTTCATAAATGACTTCCCCTATATGTGCTGGATGTGAGATTTGAAGTCCAGGAGGCCCATTCCTCCTTCATTCTTTGTTTTGACAGAGCTTCCAGTGGTATTGGTGCCACCTTTGCCTTGAACCACAGGAAGGTTTGGAGCATTGTCCTGATTTTCTTTTCTAAGTTCAGGCTCATTAGCAGCACATGAGCAATATACTACAACTTTGAGAAGATGAAGACATTTTTTTGCCTGCACTTTCTCCTTAAGGCATAGTCTGGCACTTTTCCAGCATGCTATCCAGATTAATAAACTTGACAATACTTCTTGTTTGGTCTCCAGTACTGCTGGTCCATTATCATTGAAGAGTATCCTGAGGTATTGGACTGTCTGGGAGCTTGTAATTGGCATTGTGTCAGTTGGCAGGCTGAAGCTCAGGTTGCCAACCCTCATCACTGAGGTTTTTGCCAAATTTATTATTGCATTCAATGCGAGCTGATAATGGTTTAGTAGATCTTTGGTGCCCTGGAGGTCAGTTGAGGAGCTTATTCCTACTACTGTATTGTCAGTGAATGCTAGCATCTTCAGTGCCATTTGGTTAGGGTGGACTAAACCCCAGAGCTTTGTGTCCACTGCTGCCAGTAGAATGTTGGCTGCAAAGTTGAAGAGTATTGGTGACATAGGGTCTCCTTGGTGGAGACCTTGCCCAACATAGATTTTGTTGATTGCACCATCTGTGACAATAACCTTCATTATCAGGCCTGAGTACAGCATCATTATCCATGCTTGAAATGTGTTGGGGATACTGACTGCCTTCAGTGCCTCATGTAGGAATGACCATGCTACTTGGTCATATGCTTTTTCCATGTTGAGGAACATAAGGTATCCCTGTTCAATGCCCTTCATATCCTGAAGTATGCTCTGAACTTAACCAATGCTGCTCCATATACTACAGCCTTTGGTGAAGCTGTTCTGGGCACTATAGAGCATGTGTGGTGCTGTTGCCATCAGCTGATTAGACAGTATGCACGTGAGCAGTTTATAATTGACATTTGATAGTTCAATCAGGTGCCAGTTCTGAAGTTGGCATCTGAGACCTTTTTTGTACAGAAGTACAATTTGAGTCTCATGGCTACCCAGAATTTGTTTGCCATTGTTCAAACAGTGGTTAAAGAGGGCTTTGAGCTCTGGCATGATGCAGTCTCAGAATATGCTGTATATTTCTGCACACATATTGTCGGGGCCTGGTGCTTTCATTCTTGGTGACTCCTTTAGTGCCCTCTTAACTTCATCGATAGAGATTTTGGTGGATATCTTGGTGACATCTTCTGGCATACAGCCACCCAGTGCCAGATTGGCCAGATTAATAAGGGTTTTTGTCACCAATTAGCTCATTTCTCTTTGTCAGAAGAGATTGCCATAAAAAAGCTCAACCTCACACTTGATTATTTTGAGGTCTGTTGATACTTTTCCATCTGCTGTCTCCACTTTCCATACCCTAGCCTTAGTTCAGATTTCCTTGAGGTGTTTAAGGCCCTCTTTGGTCATTGTCCTCACTAAGCTCTGATATTGGTAATTTGCATTGGTCTATCTCTCTGAGTCTTACTTCATCATTATAGCCTGATACTTTTTGTGTGTTGTTTGGTACTCACTCTACCAGTCTTTGCTGTTCTGGAGGGTGAGCCTCAGCCTTTCTAATTTAGACTTCAGTTGCTTTATGGTGGCTGTTCACTTATAGGAGGTCACTTTTTTGAACTTCATACTATTGTGTCTCATCTTTTCTTTGATCCAGGACCATCATTCTAGCAGGTTCAACTCTGGGCAGTTGTCAAGATTTTCTACTAGTCGATCCAGTCCCGCATCAACCATTTGGTGCCAATACTCATTCCTCAGCGTGGCTAGTGCCAGTTGCCACTTGCAGTTCCTCAGAGGTTCATCAAGGTTGATCTCCACCCAGATGACCATATGGTCACTTTCAGCATTTATGCTAACCTTGCTGTTGGATGTCATCAGCCTGAGGTCCAATGATACGAGGATGTAGTCTAAACATGATCCTGACAGTGGGGATCTGGTGGTGTTGTATGTCCACTGCATTAGATTGGCTGGAGTATTCTCCTCTTTGTCAATTGTTAGGCACATCCACAATTTATCTAGGTAATTGAGCATCTTGTTGGCTTTACTGTTGGGATGTTCTCTTGTCAGGTATGTATCACAGCTTGCATTCATCCAGCAGTTCAGGTCGCCTGCTATTACATCATCACCTCAGATGGCACTTCCACTAAGAATTCCCAAAAAATATGGTTTTTGTGGAGCTTCAGTGGGGTGTAGACTGCTACCACTCGTATGCTCCTTCCAGTGTCTCTGTTTGTAGCTGTCACTATCAAGATCCTACTGGCGTGAGTTTCTTCCACAAATTCCAGGTCTATTTTCTTATCCATTGCAACTATTGCCATGTGGTCCATCTATAGGGCTTGGTAGCATATCTTATGAGACCACGGGTAGTTTTTTGCATCACAGTTTGAGCTCAGCACCATTTTCTTTTAGTTACCAGTATGTGTTTCAGAAATAAAAATTAGGTCATTATTGAAATAGTTTTTAAATGGTGCATCTTCCTCCTCCTCATTTGTATGCTCACCATCCCCCAAGCATTTGTTGTCACTATCCTCATTTCTGGCTGCCTGACCCATGAGTATAAGGTTTAGCATTGTCTGGGTTGTGGATCAAGTCATGTACAGAGGTCAGGTTGGTTGATGGTGGTGGTATTGATGGTTGGCAGGGTGTAATATTTGATTATTGGGTCAGTTGGTTGGGACTGGGATTATATTCCTGGGCATACTGTGCACTGGGAATTTGGTCACCATCCCCATCTCCCTGTTGATAGTTAATGGGGATGGTTTTATGATTGGGTCTGGGTACCCCTTGTGCTCTGCTGGTGGAGTGGCAGATTCCCCTCATCCATCAGCCAAATTCACACTCCTTTGTTCAATTTATCAGCAGAACTCAATTTTTAATTGGTGATTGTCAAGCTAATTTTGTCAATTTTGTTGCCTCTGCAAATTTTTTGCTGGTCACCACAGTCTTATTTGCCAATGACTCAATTCATTTTTGTATTCTCTTTCATCTTATCAGGCTTTGATTTTGACTTGCTAGTATCCTGTGTCCACCCATTCTTGGGAGACTTCTTCAGGTTTTCCTTTTACCATCTTTTCTCCTCCCAGATCATCCAATCCACTTGGGTTGGACGTTTCTCTGTTGGTCCTGGGATGGTTCCCTCATCCATTGTGTAAGATTCAGGATTCAGATTTATAAACAGTTTGTCATCCACTTCAGGTCATTTTGCCATTTCCCATTCCCATGCTTCTCTATATGCCAGGTCTAACCCTTGTCACTGGCATTTCATATCCACTACCTCCATTAAGTTGTGTGGGATTTATTTTCTGGCTTTTGGGTGGAGGAAAGTCTTGGTACCCACCTTGGTGATTCCCCTGATAGGGTCATATATATACTCTCTAGTAGTTTTATCTTTATGATGGTGGCATTGAACCATTGTGTGGCTAATCTGATAGCAGAACTGGCACACTTGTTTGGCATATACTACCCTATTGAGGCTGGGTAGGTGGATGAATCTGGGTAGAGCAATCTTGTTTGGTTTCATCCAGGGTGCCAGTTTGTACAGTGCTTCCACTGTCTGAGGGTGGAGGCACTTTGCAATATAATTGCCACTGGCTTGTCAGAATTCTCATACTTCCCCATAGTATGACAATATGGTCCAGATCACTTCATGCACCCACTTTTATTTGCAATTGGTGGGGAGGTTCTGGAAGGTAACCCACCTTGCAGTTTGGTTGGCGTATCTGGTCAGCTCCATTTACAGATAAATCCCCTTATATTTGATGCTGATTTTGAGGAGCTTCTTGTGGTCCAACTCTCCTGGGATTGCTATATCTATATAGCCCCATTTGGGGACCCAGTGATGATCAAAGTCCCCTCCAGCTAGGACTTTATCTAGTTTTTGATAAATTGACAGAATCAGGTTAGACCATTCTTCCTCCTCCACTAGTTGTAGGTGGATTTGGATAGCATCTTTTAGGTATGATTTTGGTGCCTGGCAATCTGTAAAGCCCCCACTGATCAACTGATGGATGTATTTAATGTGGCTCCCTGCTCTGTTCCAGGTGTTGTCTTTGGTATGCACCACCACAGTGCTATAAGATTTTGTTTTTGTGCTTGGTTTGAGTACTTTGGTGGGGGTCTTTCCCTTTAAAATCCAACTTACCAATTTTCAGGGCTGAACCCCCAGCTGAGGAACGCTTTGAACTGGCAAATGTTGATACCATGGCAGTTGATACTTCTAGCCATTTGCGCTCTGATCTCTAGGCTCTGCCACTCTAGGGCATCCGCTGGCAAGAACCTCAGTCAGTACCACTTGAGAGCGGATTTCAGGCTGCATGTTGGGTGGAGGTATTGTTGAAGGACCTCCAGCATAATTGAGCTATGCTGGCACCAGTCCATTACTGTAACACTATTTCAGCCCCCATCTGTAAATACCCATGCCATGTCTGCTGGAACCCCCGCTTCACTCTCATTGGAACGCTTCTGAGGGGGTGAAGCCTTTGGTGGCATATGGGGCAGCTAACATCAGTTCTGGGAAGGATTGCTTCCAATTCCAGATAGTTTTGATACAGATCCCCACTTTGAGCCATTCTCAGCCCAAGTCTGAGGTTGTGACCCCTTTCACGCTGTTGCTGCCTGTGGCGAGATCTTGTGTTCCATCCACAGTTGGGCTGCTTGGGGGTGAACCCCGCTGCATCCCAGTCTGCAGCCTTGGCAAGTGTTGCAGCATTGTGCCAGATTTTTCACTTTTTAATTGGGAATGGTCAGCCTCTAAGAGTTTTGTGAATTGGTTTAGTCACCCCCAGCTCTGCCCATTCATGCACTAGGCCCATACTGGCCCCCGCTCAGAACCAGTATTTCATCTCCATTGATGTGAATCTGTTGGTGGACCAGTTGATGGCCTCTTCTGGTGACCAATCCTGAAAGGGTCCCCATTCCACCACCTTTTCCTTTGTCCAGCCCACTTTCATCAGGTCTGATATGGTGGCTGGTGGAATATGGATGTACAACCAGTGTAAGGCCTTGGTTGCCTTGAACCTGGCCATGATCCATGGTAGTGCCTCCTCTGGGGAGAAGGTAATGTTATACCATTCCAGTGCCATGTCCACTGGAATGGAGTGTTGGGCCCATTTGAGGGCTGTAGATGCATTCGGAAACTGTTTAGCATACTTAGCTAAATTTGTTGGGTTGAGGCATGAGCTCCCAACAGCTTGGGCATTTCATGCTGTAATGCCCACCTTATTGTACTCCATTGCATTTAATAGGTCAATGCCAGCCTCCATCCAGGCTTTTGCATTTGCCAGTTTTAAATCTTTGCAGATTGCAGCCTCTATCACCTTGTAGTCCATGGGGATTTTCATCCATTCCAGGGCATCTTCAGTTCAAACTTGGGACACCTTGAATTGTACTGCCATGTTGATTGAAGATTTGGGTGTTGAGCCAGCATTTGGCCGCTCTGGCAGAAAATTTATGGTCATTCCATATAGCTGCAATGGCTGGCTTGATACCTTTAGAGACCCACTGAGTCCTGTAGAGTACAGAAACTGGAGGGCCTCTCATTGTTTGACCTTGCAGGTGGACATGCCTCAACATGCTAACATGTCTGACTGGATCAGTGTAAATTTTACTGGGGCCCTGGCTATCAACTTGACCACTGTTGGGGTTTCTGCCCCTTCCAGTAATACTTTTAGTTTTTTTGCTGAACACTCTCAGGTGTCTGATCCCTCAGATTCAGTCCCCAATATAGTTTCACCCCCACCTTGGTTGGTCCCCAATGGATCATCTTGGGTCAGTGATTGGCTATTCAGGATCAGCTGTTGATGCATTGTTGAGCTATGGCCCCCTGTCAGCATGCCTTCATTGGGGATTGCACCTAATAGCATATTGGGCATCCCACCTGATAAATTACTCATGTTGCCAAATCATTTTTGGTCAGGGACTATTTGCTCCCCCCAACTGGGCTTTTTCAGAATTGGAGCCTGACTTGTTCTTCACTCAAATACCCTGAGCGGACTCAGTGAGTTTCTCCATATCAGAAGAAAACTTTTTATTGCTTGGCTCTGTTGGTTTGAACCACCAATTTTTGTTATTCAAATCTGAGTCAGTTTTGGATCCTACCAATACTTCATCCAGGTTTTTTGTTTTATTGACAATAATTTTCTCACCCTGCAATGCCCCAGTCCCCCCTGCTGATTGAGGTTCACTGGGAAATATTCCTGACTCCACTGTTTCTCAGCATCAGGCCTCACTCCAGAAGGTTGCTCTTGTCATCTGGGTGTCAGCGGTCATTGATCCTAGGGAGTTGACCCTGTCATCTGTGCTAGTTGTTAGGGCTCTGTGACCCATTGACATATTCACTCATTTTGTCATTGTTCATGTCACCAGATTATTACTTGACATGTACATGGTAGATCGCCCTTCCTCATTTATAGTCATGTTGGGGTATGGGCCAGTGGGAAGGTCATCAGATGGTACATCCATCTTAGTATCCTTTGTATTATTATTATTAAAAATTACTATCTGCGCAGGCAAGTCATCCATTTCTATGTGCTGCACACAGATGGGTGGATAGACTTCCCTACGCTTGGTTGGTTGGCCTTTGTTCACTGCTCTATATAATTGCAGTGCATTCTGGCAGTTGGTTGCTCTCTCAGTTCTTGTTCAATTCACTTTTTTCTATAAAAAGTGATACCTGTGAGAGAAAAAAAAGAGCCAATTATGCTAGAGGGAGTATTTTTAAAATCAATTGGACTTTAGATTCAAATTCTTTTTTAAATTAACTTACTATTTAGCCAAATGACCACTAACCACTTAACAAAACCATATAAAATATCAAATCAAACAAATTTAAACTGCTCAGCTGTAACAATATAGCAAATACCATCGAAGTATATATAAGATTTTCACTTGTTACATATAGAACTCTTTATTTTACTATTAAAATAATATTTTTAAAATTCATAAACCTTCTCAGGCATACACACAACAACTCACCAAAGTTTCATCACAATTGGATGAATGGTATAGGAATGCATTTGGGGGACATACACACAGACATTCATTTATATATATATAGATGAAATTAATAAATTGAAAATCTGCGGGTTGGGACCATCTAGTACTAAAAAATAAATTGAAAATCTGAAATTTTATAGACACCTAGCGAAGCACAGGCAAATTGGCTAGTCTACTTAAAACACATTCACTGACTGACTGACATCTGAAACCTTCGAATCTGATAGGTTCAATCTATTTAGGTGAGTGGGTGAGAATTGGCGAATATTATCTAATAATTCACCAAATTACTCACCTGAAACTTAACAAAAATCAATATTAGAGTTTAAGTAGATTGAGTAGTTAGGATAATCAACTCACCAGCCACGAGGGCAACAGCGAAGCTGTTAGTCCGAGTGGCTTGAGAGTAGTGCTGGCACAGCCTATAGCTGTCAGTGTGAGCTTATCATCTGATAAACTCTAAATACCTTAGTGAAGCACGGTTATCTGGATGTTAGGTTCATAAATTTTAAAAACCTACCTAATTTGGTTCACCTAATTAATAAAATACTTTTGGCAAGTTAAGTCGAAGTTGATTTAGTAGTTTGGAAGATATGTCACATACTCAATGATTTAAGTATAAAGAGATGTTTTGGGTAGAAGTTTGGTGTTATTTGATTGATTCGATAGGTTTTTGTTGACATGATAATGTCTTTTAGGTGGACATGATTCCACACTTTCTGTTACCATCACGCTGTTATCACCTTCATGCTGTTACGTCATTACATGCGTCACCATTGAGGGACGTCATCATTGCATGACGTCAGTGGGATTGTTTGGCCTTAATTTGGCACGAATTTCTTAGCTGGCGTTCACTCTTTTTGTAATCATTTTGGTCCTTGTCCATAACATAAATATCTAGTAGATTTGGTCTTTGTTCGTAACATAAATTTTTGGTAAATTTGGTCCTTGTCCGTAACACGAATATTTGACAAATTTTGAAATAAATCTATATAAATCTTATTTTAATTGGATGCATATACACATTTTTAATTTATATACCCCTCGATTTTTGAACGCATATATGCGTCGAATGATTGAAAGGGTTAACATGATAATATTTGTTATATAGTAAATATATTAATATGATAATAATTTGTTATATAGTAAATATATTTGTTATATAGTAAATATTAGTTATATAGAAAACATAATAATATTTGCACAAAAGAAACAATCAGTAAGTCAGTAACCATAATAATGTTGCGTTTAACTGGCAGCTGAAAGACATTATCATGCTCTTAAGCTTTTACCATTTGGTAAACGGTACTTCCATTTTTTTGTTTGGCCGAGTGCTTGATGGCTTTTGTTAGAAACGATAGGACAGTTTAGTTTTGTGTGGTGATTAGTTATTGGTTGTTTTGATAATTTTAGTTAGGTTTACCTGAGTGGTTGGTGGTTTTTGGTTGATTCGATTGAGCAATTAGATTTGGCTGAATGATTTAGTTTATCTATAACTAGCCGATTTACCCGTGCTTCGCTACGGAGTCTATAAAATCTCAGATATTCAAATTTATTAATTTAGATTTTATATTATAGATAAATAATAATCACTCAGCCAAATCTAATTGTCAATAGAATTTACAAAAACCACTAACCACTTAATTAAGCTAACTGAACATATCAAATCAACTAATAACTAATCACCCTATAAACTAAACTGTGTCCTATCGATTCGACCAAAAGCCATCAACCACTCAACCAAACAAAATAAACCTATCGAATCAATCAAAAAAACACCAAAATACTACCCGAAACATTTCTTTATTTAAAATATAGATAGCGGAGTTACCCGTGCTTCGCTACGGTTTCTACAGATTTTCAGGTGATTCGAATTGATTAATTTAGATTTTATATATAGATAAGCCATAACTACTCGGCCAAATCTAATTTCTCAATCGAAGCAACCAAAACCACCAACCACTCAGCTAAAACTAACTGAACTTATCAAATCAACCAATTACTAATCACCCCCAAAGCTAAATTGTATCCTGTCGATTCGACCAAAAACCATCAACCCACTCGGCCAAGGAAAATAAATATATCAAATCAATCAAATTCTAAATTATTTTAGTTTTTATATTGGTAGATAGTTATCTTTTTTAGTACTAGATGGTATTGGTAGATAGTTATCAATAAGTTCAGAAACCATTAAATCTATTAAAAATTCAAACCTCCAACCACTTAGCTAAAATCAATAAAGCCTGCCAAATTAACTAAACCATCAATCACTTACCTGAAACTATTGAGCCTATCGAATCAACCAAAAAATAAACCACTACTCAGCAAAAACCGATTACGGAACTTACAACAGCCACAAACTACCAACCCCTTATCAAAAATCTATGAAAAAATTGAATTAAATGAATATGAAAATACCCAGCCAAATTGCTATATAATTATATTAGAAATATATGTTCTAGATCTTAAATAGAACTGATATTTAAATTTATATGTTTATTTTAAATAATTACATATTAGCATTCCGTTCTCAAACTTTATAGAATACTTGTGCCAAGTTTGGTGATTTTTTGGTTATTTACTCGAGATAATGCATCCGGTATAAATAAATAAACAGAATGATAGTTTTGTAAAGAAAAGTTTGGCTAATTCTTGTTGATACCCAGTTTAGCACAGATTTGTTTTTGGGCTTTAAGTTTACCTGATGATCCTAATCAATTCTTTTTAATATTTGTAGATGGTTATTGATACTATTAAAAAATCAAATTATATTGAATCAATATAAAATTACCAACCATTCAGCCATACCCAATTAAACCTATCGAATTAACTAAACCACTTGACGCACCAATGCCCCGAACCGAGATAGCGAATAACAAAGGCGGTCCATGGAGTTCCTGGCCTATCATACGCCGCGCGTAGAGGTTTTCCGGATATTATCCTCCTTTCCCATACATTTGATTTCCCTTAATCGGTGCGGTATCCTCCCCAGGTCGGCCCACCTCGAATAAAATACTTTTAACTAAACCACTTAGCTAAAATAATTAGATTGAAAATCAACCAATCATCAACCGCCTCGTAACCAAAATAAATGTATCGAAACAACCAAAATCACCAACCACTTACCAAAACCAATTAAATTATCGAATCAACCAATCATTAACTTCTTTATTAAAACCGTTAAGCTTAACCAACCCAAAACCACCAACCGCTCGACAAAACCATTTAAACTACCGAATCAACCGAATATCAAACTTCTCGGCCGTAACAATATACCGATTTCCATTTAAAACATATAAAATTTTAACTTGTTACATATAAAACTTTTTATTTTACTATGAAAATTAAAAATCGGGCTTCGAGGTGCACACGGACCCCCTCCCGTCTACCTATAGCCAAATTTTCAGAGCTCTACATGCTCTAGTTTTGGCTGGGCATCGCGCACACACAAACACACACACATTTGCTTATATATATATAGATATAAACCGTAAATTAAATTGAAAATCTGAAATTTTAGACATCGTAGTGAAGCACGGGTAAATCGGCTAGTGATAACATAAATGGGCTTTTTATTTCGGGATCGCTACTTTACGAATTGGCTTCAAAAAGATAACGAACCGGGTTTCTGGTGAAATATTGGCAACTAACTTGTTTTACTGGCTAAAGTTTAGGAGACGATTTAAACGCACTAAAACAGAAACACATCGTATTTGATTTATGTACTCTTTAAATATCATTCCTTTATTCAAAAAAAGCTTGGGTCGTAGATTCTCAACTTTTCAAAAAGTTAAACCCTTTCATCTATATCCGGCGTGGCCTAAAGTATATTTTTTACTAAATTTTTACTTCAAAAACAAGTGTTTAAATAAAATTCCTTAAAATTTAGATTGAAACAAGAGCACTTTACCTAATGACGACACCAGCGAAACGTTTAAAAGCTCCTCGGGCTCTGAAAAGATGCCTTTATTTCGTAAGCTCTAATCAAATTTACATTTTAACACGCAAGTTTTAGTTTAAATTTATACATCTGCTGTTACTTATCCTTCTCTAAATTTTTTTTGTTTTCGCAGTGCTTTTTTGAACTTCTTTTTTCAACATTTTTTAAAATCAAATCCATATTGTTCATTGCCTTAAACAATTTTTCACAATAAAGGGTTGACATAATTGTATTTAAGCGCCTTTGGCTTTACTTTATACAAGACCTTTGAAAAAAGAACTGACCACTTTTTTAGCCTGGCTATACGACGACCTTCCAGATAGAGCTTTCTATCCAAAAATTAAAGTTATGTCTTTTCGCCCTGGAATATTGCCAAGAATATTTGATATGTTTTTCCGAAGGCCATATTATGGAAAGCTAGCTGCAATCATACTGCCAGAGAGGCGGTTATATTTTATGGGAGAGTTTCAGGTAGGAGGTTTGTTGTAAATGTTTTATAAGTTATTTATTTCAATTTTTAGCTGAAAAAGCCTTTAAGGTTTTGTGTGCCAAAATTTCAACCCAAGACATAACTCAGTTAGAACCGTTAGCCTCAAAACGCCTCTTTGATAGATATTCAAAGGCTCTCGCTGACCTCAAAGCTAAGAATTACAAAGTTCGTATTCTAGTTAAGGAAGTATACAAGGTTAACATAAGGGACGTTCGCGTGACTTTTGGTGCTAAGGATGTCATGGAAAAGATTCCAGAGAGCCATTTTAAACTCGAACTAGGGTTTGTAAATTATATCTATCCTGAATGTCAAGGCATGGAGCATGTTTGATTTACTTGATGATACCTTGTTAGACGGAGCGATCTTTAAAGTTGATGCCGTGATTGACGCTGATATCCAATATAGTATAGAATCACCGTCGGGTTATATTTTAAACACCCATTATGCTAGAAACCACGTTATTACTCTTACTACACCTCATATGAAACCTAGTGCTCGTGGTGTTTTTTCAAACTGGAAATGGCTTCTCGATGATGTGGACTTTTTACTCGAGACTGAGCAGCAAACAGATTTAGATACGGCGCAGGATGACACACGAACTTCTTTATGACGAAATTTATTTTTGCTAGTGCCAAATTTAACGCTTTTTTGAATCAGATTATTATCCCACTAAATAAACTAGTAATTTTAAAAAAATGTATAAATATAACTTATCTGGATTTTTAGCCTTAACAGTTGAAATGATTTAGCTTAAACTTGGACCGAATGAAATTCTCAAGCCCGTTAAGTTTACTTAACTAAACTTATATATTGCTTATTAGAAATTATATCTATAAACGTTTTATAAATTATTTAAAAACTAGGTGACCCATGCGAATACTTCGCATCACTTCTGGTAATAGGATTCCTTATACGACTATCCTATGGATAGTACTTAATCAATAAAAATAGATTGTTGCAAATAACGAATGATGCAAACTGGTATTAACATAACAAAAATAAAATATAATTTTTAAATAAAAAAACTAATTTTGAAGTCGTAAAAAATATTAATAAAAAATTAGTAAATATACAAATAGTGTGATGTATATTTCAAAATAAATTTTTTTCTAATTCAAATGAAAATATTTTTCACATTATTTGTATATTTACTAATTTTAACAAAAAACCTTCTATTTTTATAAGAAAGTTTACTTTTTTTCAGAAATTATGACAACAAACGCTTGCTACCTCAATATTATTGAGGTTAGAATAGTGCTCCACTGCTTTTGCAAATGTTGTATTACTTGTTTTAATTTGATTGACACGTTGTTTACATTTATACGTTGTTTGTACGTTATTTATACGTTTATTCTATTCTATTCAGAGACTTCGGCACCACCATGACACTTTATACATGTAATTTTTAAATGAAATTTTTAAAATATAAGTTTTAAAATATAATTTTTTAATGAAAACATTAATTTTAAGATATTTACTTATTTTTTGTCATTAGAGGTAAAAATAATCTTCAAAATGGTGTATCAAACATCAATTTTGATACAGTATTAAGAGAGATATTTCATACCAATAAAAATACACATTTGAGAAATAATATATACTACTAACCACTTAACAAAACCATTTAAAATATCGAATCAAACGAATACCAAACTGCTCAGCCGTAACAATATAGCGAATATCATCGAAAACATATAGGGGTTTCACTTGTTACATATAAAACTTTTTATTTTACTATGAAAAGAATATTTTATTTATTTTTCGTCATTAGAGGGAAAAATAATCTTCAAAATGGCATATCAAATATTAATTTTGATACAGCATTAAGGGAGATATTTCACACCGACAAAAAAACACCTTTGAGAAAGAATATATAGAGATAGATTGTTTCGTATTGTAATTAAAAGCTATTGTTTAATTGAAGTTGGTTGGTATTTGCCACACAGCTGGCTCCACTTAACTTTAGAGTGGGGAGTTAGATTAAGTTAATTGTAAAAATGTTAACTTTCGAAGTTCAAGAGGGGAACTTTAAGGTTGCTATGCATTTATACCAAGCGCTAAGTTTTTATCGCCTTCTACAAATGTTTATTTTAGCTAAAGTTTCTTGTGTAGACCGATTTCAAATGCAAAATAATACTCTACCTTAATTCGGAAATTATGTCCAATTGATGATATTTACTAAGCTATAGGAGGCATAAGAAACTACTGCTGAGGGTAATATATACAACTTTAACTTTTTAAAAGGGGTAGAATTTAGTGCAGGGATAAAATTGGATTTTTGGTTATACTGAGATAATATCAGCGTGCGCATAGATTTTTCATATTAGTGAGATAAATTGATGTAATGCACAAAAAACAGAAACTAATGTGAATATTTTTGGACAAAGTTACTGAGATAAACATGCCTAAGATCAGAGAATATATAGTTTGGATGATATTTTAGGATAAGAATAAGACTCGTCTATGCCTTTGAATGACATTCGATTGTTGGTAATCATGGTAAAGTATAATTCTTGTATGCGTTTTCTCAACTTGAATGTATAATCCCGGGGTTAACCTGCATCAAAAGATTTTTAAATTATTACTTGTTTGTTTCAGATACAAACCAATGCCTGCACTAAATTTGGTGCTTCAAAACTAAGCATTTCTGAGAATAAATTGATTGATATTTGGGCTAATGGTATCTAAAGGTTTAAGATAAACTACCAAGTAACACCAATATTAGTAATGGAATAAGATAAGTATTTAACATTAGAAAATCAAATCAATATTTTTTACTATTAGAAGTTATAGTAGTTAGCATAAGTAATAATAAAAGGTAGAGCGATGTAGTTAATAACCTTTATGTAAATTAAAGCAAAATGACCAACCTCATAACTATTATTATCTAAGATCTAAAGCTTCACTATGCTCAGTTCTTAGGTTATCTAACTAGTCAGAAAAGTTAAAGATGTATTGAACATTCTACTAGTACCGATCTTGCTTTTTAACTATATGGTATATATAAACAAGCTTAGTACAACATATATTTTTCTTCATTTTTGTCTATTTATATATGCCTATCATACTTAGCTAAAGCAGCAGTGTATGTCATGAAATTAACTAAGGAAAGTAGACTAGGCTGTAGGCTTATGCTCCCAACAAGCCAAGAAAATACCCAGAATGCCTAGGGCACAGCTATTCAAATAACTCAATTGATGGAGGATTTGGAGGAGGCGTTAGGAAAGCAAAAGTTCAAAAACATACCAGAGCCACTTGTCATGGAATGTGTTGATAATAAATAAGACTGGCCTGGAACTCCAGTTGAGTGAACACCCAGAACCCCAGCCAGAATACCTCAGGTACAGCCATCCATATTTTTTTAGTACTAGATGGTACAGCCATCCATATTGATGAATAAAAAAGGAAGAGACCAACTGCAAGTACTAGCCAGATATTCACAAAAGTAAAATTTATCATCAAATATACAGCGGAACTCTTAAATTAAAAAAATGATTTTTTATTAATGATTTTTATTTAACTAAAATAGTGAAAAGGAAATATGGAACAACAGTACCTGTTGTGGACCGTTGCCCAATACACTCATTAAATGGAGAACTGGGATAAGTACACTACTGTTGAAAATATTTTGCAATTCAGTCCTATCAGATTGACACTCTAAATAACTGCCAATACTAACTCAAATATGACCTTCCCAGTCAAATTGGTATCAGATTGCTAAAGATAATATTCATTCTGCTGCAATTTTACTTGCCACAATGATGACAACTGCTCCTGCAAACATCAGGTTGCACCCATGGCCAGGCCACATATGGCTGGCTCCATTAGGGAAAGGGCTTGCCATACCTGTCAGGCATGGGCTTAAATTATATTAAGGATGGGGAAATTAAGGATGAGGATCTTCAAGCTTGAATCTAACTCAATTGATTTATTTACACTGGATATTAACTTAGCTTTGTCAGCAGAGCTCAAATTGGTGGAAAGACCCACTTGGGGACAATTTCCACCAACCTTTCCCTGGCAAAGGCTTCTGATCATCGCCATCTCCTGACACCCCCTAAAAAAATTCCTTATCAACTCCTATGTGGTAAATGGAGGTGAAAATAGCACCATTTCTAGAAGTATGCAGTTACCCATCTCTTATTCACCACATGGGCCAGATAGCCCAGGATTACAAGAAAAATGGCTGCTGAATAGTACCTTTTCTTAATTTTAAATGAAATTTTTTTTGAGGATACCACAGTGATAGAATATGGACTTTCTACCACTGCCTCCCCAAGTTCAATCCCAGTAGATGAACTTTGGGTAGAGGATTATTTTGACAGTGTTGGCATTGTGCACCAATGTCCCAAACTGAGATAGAAAATAGCAAAGGTGGTCCATGGAGTTCCTGGTTTATCATATGCTGCACATGGAGGTTTTATGCATTTATACTCCTTTTCCATTTCTTTGATTCCCAAAATCAATGCAGCGTTGTCCCCAGTTCAGCTCACCTCAAATAAAATTTTAAAATTTTAAAATAGTGCAAAGGGAAAAAAATGAAGTGACAGCAGTAACTGTTAGGGACTTTGCCTATATGCTCACTAAATGGGGAAATGGGACTAAGCACACTAATGTTAAGAATATTTTGAGATTCAGTCCCTGCAGAATAACATTCTTCTAATTTACAATAATAACTCAGATCTGACCTGCTCAGTTAGATTGACATCAAATTTACTAGAAGGTATAATAATCTACCTCAATTGTGCTTGGTGCAATGACAACTCCTCCAGCAGACAGCAGGTTGTGGCCATGGCCAGGCCACATATGGCTGGCTCCATTGGGTAGAGTTAGGTTTTCTATACCCATACCTGTTGAGATGGGCTTGTTTATAATAATTAGGTGGAAATATGATTTATGGCAATTTCATTACCCAAAACTACTTATTTAATTTATTTATGCTAAACATTAACTAAAATTTGCCAGTGGAACTTGGACTGGCAGAGGGACACTATTGGGGACAATCACCACCAAACTTTCACTGGCAATGGCTTCTAATTACCATCACCTGACACACCCTAATTTTCTCCACTAACTTTTAGGTGGTGAACAGAGGAGGAAGCAGTGCAAATTTTAGAGGGCACACCATAACCATATATTGTGATTTTTGCCCATATTTCCAGCTGATTAGACTACCAGGGATCACTAGGGATAATTCCCTAATGCAAAGTGAATTGGGTATTGGTTGACCCTAATTTCAGGGTAACTTTGTTTGGGGAATTTTAGGTTATTATCTGGTCAGATCCATCAGGGATTGATCCAGACAAATGCTTAAGATCTCATCAGGCAGAGTTGCTAACTAAATAGGGGCATCTGATAGTTGATTAACTATCAGATGTACCAACTGGGATCAGTCAGGTTTTATCACTGACCAATTGAGAATTTAAGGAGTAAGTTGTGAGGTGAGCTTCTCTTTCTGCTTGGTGTAACTTTCCAAGACAATTTACACTAATTTATAGAACAAATTGAATTCATTTATAGTAGTTTCACTTCAATGTCATCAGATTTTCTGCTGGCTGCTCCAGCATGGGGCAGTGGCAAAACTCCCCCACCATTTTCCATCTGGCAGGAAAATGCACTAGGACTGGTTCACCCAGTCATTCCAAGCCTATGGGCCAATTTGTTCTGCCCAAGGATCTAGACGCCCACCTTGCTCATACCCAAGTGGTACCACACTGCCTCTAGTGCTCCCCTGGAGCAACATGCACTACAGCCTAAGGGTCAAATATGGAAAACTATTCCCATACCATGACCAAGCCATTATCAAAATGGCATAGGTGGTGATGACACCCACCGGATTTATCAATTTCTGCCCCTACAAGGGGTATTTCAACCTTGGCTTTACCTGCAAAGCTGACGCTGCCACTGCAGCAACTGTGCCCCTGATATTCCAGGGCACCCCTCTCCCCACAACTTGAACTTGGCTCCCAGTGGACACCACTTTGGTGGTCCACTTTGCTGGCCTGCTCACCCACCTCCCCCTGAAGTGCTCCACCAGGAGCTGATGGACAGTTTGGCAGCCTATGGCTCCAACCCCATCTTGCAATTTGTGGTCCCAAATGGGGCCACATGACTTGCTGGGCCTTGGGCATATGCCACAATAAGCCCTGAATTTAATAAAATTGTGGTGGCAATTCCACCATGCACTGTTATTCCCTCAGCACCTGACCATCCATTTTGGGCCTGTGTCAAGGGTGGGTGGATGATCTGTCCATCATTTTTTGAGTTAGACCACTCAAAACGCAAGTGCCCCTTCTCAACCACTTCAGGTTGATTGGATGACTCATCTGCCAACCTTCAATCCGCTGCCCACTCTGTACAATTTTAGGCATGGGGCACAATAATACCTCCTCCACCCTCAAAGCCTGTTGCTGCAGCTGCACCTGCAGCCACCAATCATCCTCCTCCTCACCCCAATGCAATAAATAATTTTTCCAATTAAGCATCAGATTGGATCCCAGTTTGATCCCATGCTTCCACAAATGAATTGAACAAACCTCAATTGTACACTGATTCCCCAATTCAATTCAACCAAAACCTATGAGAATTATTGGCTGAAATTGACAAATCAGGTAAATTCATTGAAGAACCATCCCTGAAAATTTAGCGGTTTGTTAATGCAGAATGGGATGCCAAATACCCCCCTCAACTTTATACCCCACAGCCAAATGCTGAATTGTTTTGCAGTGATCACCAGCTTGCAATTGAAGCAGCTGCAACACCAGATTGTCATCCCATGTGTAAAACTGTTGCTAAATCAGTAGCAATACTCAAAGGAGGAATAAACTCCTGTTATCCCCACAAACTTAACTCCAAAAAGCAAAATATTGGTGAACAAGTACTACAAAAATGCAAATGATGTTATCCAGAATGTGGCAACTATAGCATGGAATCCAAAAGCAAAAATAACCTGAACCAACATTGCCACAACTATTCAACTCCTAGACGCCTAAATTAAAGCTGAAAAAGCTTTAACCAAATATCTCAGTGCCATTTACCTAGCTGGCAATTTTCATTAAATTCCAATCATTAGAGATATTGAACCACATACCGCAGATGCCCCAACGCCATTACTGACAGCTGTGACATGAACTCTACTTTGGGAGGAAAAAGAAGCTGCCAAAGAGGCTGCCAAAGACAAGCCCCCTGACCCCCCTCCCCTTCCACCATGGAGGGATAAACGGCTTCTGCTGCCCACCTGGTTGGTTGGTTTTTTAGATGTTTCACTCAATCCGCTCATTAGGGCATTTTGTTTGAACCAAATAGTTACATTTTTAGTATATTTTTAGTTTTGGTATTGTCCATCCCCTGATCAGCTTACCTCAAATAAATAAGAAGTTGCAAGGTGAGTGATGCTGCCTGCAACTAGAAAATCAATCAATTGGTTCATGACCTGCCTTAATGGGTAAAAAGTCCTATTACCTAAGCAGGTCACTTGCCAAATATGGTTGGTTCACTTGGATTGAGAGGAAAATGTTAGGGACGCGTTTTCTGAATCTTTCTATTTTAGGTCCTGAGAAAGTCCAACAACAGAATCCTAGACAGAATAGGGAAGACCATCACTGCTGAGACAATAATGGGTGATTCAATGGAAACAGCTGCCGTTTCTTCAATGAGGTACTAAAAGAGGGTTGGGCACCAAATTTCCCACTATAAATTCCTAAAGAATTCACCAATAATGATCATCAATTATGAGAGTTTAAGAAAAAACATCATCAATTATCAGATCACTTTTACTAGAGTATTATTATAATAAACTTTATCAGAATCCATTTTGAGTTCTATTCTTTCTCAAGAAAATCATTGCTGTGTGCTTTGTTAGAAGACTCTTTAGGATAAAGAGTAATTATCTGAGTGGGGATCTGGAGAAGAAGCTGAATCAAATTGGGAATTGCTGCTGACTGTGTGTCACAGAGAAACTGTAAACAGGGATCTAAGCATAGATCAAGTTAGGTGGTATAAGGGAACAAATCCCTATTCAGGGCATCATAAGTATTTTGAGAGAAAACACTGGCTGAGCGTTGGGCCAAAATCTAATACTTCAATTCAACTAAGGATAATAGTTGCCATAATATTATCAAAAATCATATCAGCTACTATCATACAAAGCAGAGAATTTCACAAAACCCAAACCTGTGCAAAAAACCTATTAATCCTTATAAAGTGGTGCTCACTACAGGGGTGTAGTTGAGTAGAAGAGATTAGAACTTGATTTCATATAAAGGTGAGATAAGAAAACTATGGACAGAGTTGGCAACTGTAAAATAAAAACGCCCTGAACTCAGCGGATCATTGATAATTTGAAGCATTGGAGGAGAGAGTCACTAAGATGGAGGAATGGGTTGATAATGTTATAAGTTTTGGGAATGAGTTAACTGGAAAAGTAACGTCATTAAAGAAAAAGAAGGGGACTTAATTAAAGAAGTCTTATTTCTGAAAATGGAGCATGAAGCAGATCATGTTTGTTTAAGAGCATTAAGTGCTGATATCAAGTGGCTGATTAAACAGGTCAAGGAGTTAAAGACTCACAAATGCGGATATGAGCCATATTCATTGACTAATGCCAAAGAAAGAACTCCCCATACAATAATTAGAAGATGACTATCCCAAGATATATGCCACCTGTTTTTACCAATATTTCAGAGATGATGCCTGATATCACTCCCCAAGTGAGCTGAGTAGCTTAACTCAGAGAGGTGGCTAGAGAAACCTCTGAGGAATTAAAAGTGACACCAAAATTTCTGATTTTCCAATTGGGATAACACCCCAGTAATTTTCAATTGTTTGATATGACAATGTATAGATATGGCGATCATCAAAAGGCATTGATGGTGATGAATTGCCTAGATACTGATTGTCAAAACCTAGTGTCGCCCCACCTGAAGGGGGACAGCTGGCCATATGAAGAGGCCAAAGTGGCCATTATAAAGAAATTCAGAATCCTGATGTGCATGTCAAAGTGCAAACAAGAGGTCATGTGCATTCAATTTGATATAGATGAATCCTTAGTAAGCTTCACTGATTGTTTCTACCAGGAATTGCAAATCTTGGTTGGAGCAAAAGTGCTGGATGATTTTGATGCCAGAATTGCATTACAAGCGGCCCTTTGGCCCTACTGCAATTTGCACTGAATGATGTCTTCCATGTTTGTGATGGAAATTACCACTTCTCAGATGGTAGACAATTTGAAACTCTTGGGAGCTACCTTCAATGCCCCAAATAGAAGTTTTTAAATCAAACCCAGTATAAAATTTAAATCTCATGAGGGGGAATGAGGGCACTAAGGATATGTATAACTGAACTGTGATGGGGAATAAGCCCAAAGACTTTAAACAGATTAATAATAAGAAGAAAGTCTTTTACCAGTGTGGAGGAAAGGGACATTTTGCTGTACATTGCAAGAATTCCAAAGATCAAATCAATGTGGTCCAAGTGAAAGAGTGAAACCACAAAGGAGTTGAGAAAAGGGTCCACAGCCTAGATGGGGAACAGTCTAGAGCTGCAGAGAAACCTGTTCCTCCTGATACTATGCATGAGAAAATTGACAGCAGTGATCTGTTTGTGGATAAAGACATACAGGATCAGCTGTATCAAGTAGTCAATTTGGATGTGAATGCGTTAACAAGATTTTGGGAAAAGGGGATTGACCCTGAGATAATCAAAAAAGTTGCCTGGCCGTATGCCTGACAACTAGAGGACAAGATTTGAGCTGCAGTTAATCCCAAAGAAATGACCAAAGTTCAATTAGATAAGGCAAACCTGTCAATCCCCTCAGTTGCAATCAAGGAATCATTTCCTGATTTATCAGCACAAATCATTCACACCTTTGATTCAGCTAATAATGCTGCTATACACTCAGTAAATACTATCTTACAATACTCTGAGTGTACATATATAGATATACTAGTGAATTGAGTATAGGTGAAGGTGATTTTTGACAGCGGAGCGCCTATTAATATTATCTCAACCAAGCTGGTGAAAAGGATGAAGATCTTGCCTGACTTGGAACACAAGAAGGAGTACAGGACAGCTGTGCTGAATACCACCATCTCAAGTGGAGTGTATAGCACTCTGCCACTTTGATTTAGATCCTTGGTGGTGTCTGCACCAGCAATAGTTTTGGCCAATCATGACTATAACATTCTGATTGGGACAGAATTTATATGAAAGCATGGAGTTAAATGTAACTTTGAGTATAATATGCTGACTATATTGGGTCAGACGTTACTATTGGTCTATAAGTAGGATAAAGAAGCTTACTGAGTAGGAGAAATGACTTTATCAACTTGATATATAATGATGACATTTTCCCAATTCAATACCAACTAGTTGGCCAAAAGTGATGAGAAATGCTGACGGAAATTCTAAAAAATTGGGGAATTCCACTGAGGATCAATAATGCAAAAACCATACTGCAAGGATCACAAAATAATAGTTGACATGTGGTTGACATTATAGATACCAGAGCTGCTGTATGGGGAGGTTGGAAGCCCCTGGAAGAAGTCCAGAGTAGAGCCTTGGGTGGCTCCTGGAATGATAATGCCAGGCCATGGAGAAATTCGAGTTCTCCTAGAAAATTTAAGCTAAAAACCAATGAAGATTGAGAAGAATCAGATCATCGCGTTTGTTCATCTAATCATGACAGCTGAACTGAGAAAATTCCACAATTTTGGGACCCTCAATGAGATGGGATTATTGGCCAAGGTAACCAAGAGTATCAACCTATTGGTTGATTGAGAGCAACTTGCTGATCTGATAGAAGAACAGCAAGAGGAGGTGCTCATTTTGTTCAAAAAGTATTGGGAAGTATTTGCCCATGATGACCATGATTTGGGATGCATGAGAGATGTGATCCATAAGGTTGATACCAGGGAAAACTTTCCATTCAGGATGAGACTGATTCGACAGTCAAAGGCAGCCAAAGTGGTAGTGAAAGAAGAAATCAGCAAACTAGTGAAGCATGGGCTTCTAGTTCCGTTGTTGAGTCCCTAGGTGAGTCCAATTCTTATTGTAAAGAAGAAGAATGGCTCTAATTGGGTGGTGATTGATTATCAGAAGCTGAATAAAACTATGAAAAAGGATTCATCTCACCTACCAAGAATTGATGATGCGCTAGATTGATTGTGAGAAGTGAAGTATTTCTCCACAATAGATCTAATATCAATGTTGGCAAATCGATTTACCAAGAGAAGACCAATAAAAATGCACAATTATTACCGCGCAGGGGCTATATCAACTGTCAAGGATGCCCAGGGTCTATGCAATGCGCCTGCAACGTTCCAGAGAGCCATGGATGCTATACTAAATGTTTTGAAGTTGTTATGCGTCCTGGTGTACTTAGATAATATCAATGTGTTCAGTAGGACGTTTACTGACATTTGCACCACTTGGAGGAAGTGTCTAAGAGACTAACCACAGCCAATCTAAAAATTAAGCTGAGGAAGTGTCACTTCTTCAAGAAAGAGTTAAAATCTGGGATTTGTGATCAACTCTAGTGGACTGCAGCTGCAAGCCCAGAAAATTGAAGCCATAGAATGAATGGCTGTGATAAAGAGTGTCTGAGATATCCAAGTATTCCTTGTAATGGTCAGATACTATAGAAGATTTATTTGAGATTTTGCCAGAATCACTGAACCCTATTTCCATCTGTTGAAGGATCTGAAGAAAGGATTCATATGGAATGAAGAAGCACAGAAGTCCTTTGATGAGTTATGCCAGTACTTGGTAGATTCTTCAATTTTGAAATATCTAAATTTTGATTGAGAATTTATTTTACAAACTTATGCTTTGTTGATGGTAATAGGCGCCATATTAAGCCAATTAGATGAACTTGGGGATGAGCATCCAGTGGCATATGTGAGCCAGACACTCTCAGCCACTAAGAGAAATTACACCACAACTGATCATGAATGACTTATGGTCATTTATGCCTGTAAACAGTTTTGGGTGTACATCCACAGAATGCACTTCAAAGTGGTGATGGACCACTCCTCATTGCGTTGGCTGCACAATTTGCAAGAACCAGAAGGATAACTGGCCCAATGGGCATTGAAATTACAGGTTTACAATTATGAGATTGTCTACCAAGAAGGGGCTTCTCATCAGAATGTGGATGACTTATTGCAGTTACCAATGGACCATATGATATACCAGCAGGCGGATGAGCTATTCCAGAGAATGGTTGACAGAGAAAACAGGAATGAGCTCTGAGAAATCTAGGGTACACTTTGAAAAGTGATGGAAAACACTGAGACCATGGATAGACAAGTTTTTAAGATGATTAATAGAAAGTGGTTACTATTCCCAAATCTGTCAGAAAAAACAGCTATCATTCAAGCCACTCATAAGGTTGTTGGGCATGAAGGCCTGAGAAAAATGACTAACCATATTTGCCAGTACTACTGGGAGTCAATCAACTATAATGTTGCAGACTATCTGGCTTGCTGTGTGGAGTGCCAGTTGCACAAGCCACATAATAATATGACTGGATACCAACTGGTCTGCCCTGGATTTTTGGCATACAGTGTCCATCAACGTGATGGAACTGCTAATGATGAGCACAGGGGAGTCAAAAACATAATACTTACTGTCACGATTCCAATATGACTGGATGATATGCCCTAAGTCAATATGGCGGAATGTATGTGATCCGCTGGAATCAAACTGGTACTGGTAATATAAGCACATCGAAATGAGGCATTCAGCAAATCAAGAGATTTATGCCAAGATTTAATATAAATAAGAGTAAGTCAAAAGGAAAGCAGAATAGAAGAGTACCAAGCTGAGGATGCATCCAGCTGAGGAACTGAGGTATAAAGAGTCTGATGGAAGATATAAGGGGAGAGGTTTTTAGGAGAAAAGGAGAGTGCGCAGATAAGTCTGTAATTTATAGTAAAATAAAGGTCATAATAAGAGGCAATAGCTCCATACATAATTTATTAAAGTTTTATTATAAATTGGAGATCCTCATATTGTCCAATTTGGTTGCTCAGTGGCTCATACCCTGTGCAAAACCAACTCAGCAGAATCAAGCTGCAAATGCCAAGAATTGACAGTGGTGCTCACCACAGGGGGCCCACTAAGCAACTATAGTTGAAAACAACCAGAAATCCTATTACTCCACAATGAGGATTCCTCCTCCATTCCAACAGCAAACCTGCTCACAGTATATAGTTGAAGAAGTTCTTTTACAAATACAAGCTGTGGAAAAGCAACTAAATGAAGTAAGGGGAGTCCGCCAGAAATTGCAACAACAATATGAAACGCTGCAACAGTTGATCAATAAACAGCTTGGGGAGCAAAGTGAATTCATTCATATTGAGAAATTACCTCCTTTCAGTTGTGATGGAAACCTACACGGTTACTTTAAGCGGTTCAAATTTGCTGTGGAAGGAGCTACAGATTGACAAAAAGCAAAATTGTTGCTGTCCGCTTTGGATGTGGAAAGCACTGATCAGGTGACCTGCTATCTTCCTAACAGCTCAGTATCTTATGCACAAGTAAAAGCGATTATCATCCAGCTGTTTGGGGGCGCTACCAGGATGTGTCAACAAAAAGCCAACTTTATGACTATACAGTTTGACCAAAATGAAACTCTGTCAGACTTTGCTGAGAGGTTTTCAGCAGAAGCACACGTTCTGCTTGGGGCCAATATCTTAACCACTGAAGATGTAAGCATAGCGATGATGGCGGCTGTCAAACCATATTGGGAACTATATAATGCTATGGCCCATGTGTTAGATGGGGATACCAGACTTATTCAGATTGTGAACGCCTTACAATGGCTCTCTGCCACGAACAGCACCCCCAATGTAGCCCAAAAAATTGCTGTTGCCCCCGCTCCAACCCTTGCAGAATATAGGTCACAGCAATTGGGCTATCAGCCACTGGAATGTAGTCATCCCTCACATGAGTCAATATACCCTTTCTGGCCCAGATGCGCACCATTTATAAACACTTGCTTCCAGTGTGGACAAAGAGAGCATTATGCAGCCAATTGCCCTAGTCAACCACATGTGTATGCAATGCCAACTAGGATAATCAAGCAGGGAAAAGCTTGAGCAGAGTAGAGATGGGACGCTCTAGCTCCACTAATTCCATATCACTTGTCCCCCAACAATCCCCAAACATCTTTTCAGGTAGAAATTAACCCTCAATTGGATGATGTGTTATACCAGCAGCTTTCCTTGGATACCCCTGCTTCCACTTCCATAAGTAAAGGCTTACCCCATCATGCTGAGCTTCGCCAGGACGTGCAGAATCCATATTTGTGGCAGATCCTGGAACAGACTGGCATTAGCAAACCAAATTATTCACTTAACATCACTCCTTTATTAGGGGTTACCATAGCTATTCCAGTGGAGAAAGTTGCTAGGGAGTATCCTCAAGTTGTCAAGGGCATTTATTCTTTTTTGAGTAGCACAAAGCCCTTGAACATACAAGCAATACACACCAATGATTCTTTTTACTCAGAATGTACTTATTGCGATATATTCGTTCAAAACATGAAAAGCCACGCTATCATATACACGGGAGCACCTGTGAACATAGTCTCCACTCAATTGGTGGCTAAACTTATGTTGAAACTGGATTTGAACCATTTCATAGTATATGGGACCGCGGGAATGCACAGCACTGTGTTAGAAGGAGCATATAGCGCGTTGACTCTACAATTTGGGTCAGTTCAGATGTCTGCTCCAGCAGTGGTTTTGCCAAATAACCACTAAAATATGTTAATTGGCACAGCTTTCATGAGGAAATTTGGCGTTGTGATAGATATGGCGGAAGAAACCCTTACCATATTTGGTCAACAAATTCCAGTATATTTTCCTCTGGTGGAATCCCAAGGGATCCAGTCCACTCCGGCCAGATTAATCTAGCATACAGTGATGGAGTAATCCCTGTTCACTATTAGTGACTGAGTCAGTGGACCAAGATCCTTCCCAACCAGATATATGAGTATAAGGGAATCCTGCTTTGAGCAACGCGCCCTTTAAGCTTACCATCTGGACACCAGGGCATAATAGGGACTGGGCTCAAAATTGAAGTCCCTAAGGGGCTTAATGGAGAAATCCTGGCGCCTCATCAGCACTTGCAGCTCGAACCATATGTGGCTCCAGGGTTATTGTTTCCTGGAAATGGGGAGGTGAAGGTGATGCTCACAAACCTACAGAAAGAGACAATAACAATCAGGCGGCACCAAGTGGTGGCTTACCTACACTTCATCCCTATTGGGGAAGTTTTTCATATTCATAACTTTGGCTCATGGGAAGATCTTGGACTACCAGCTCGCTCCTCATTTGGCATACTGACCATGATTCCACGGGAATTGCTCACAGGATTATTGGCGGAACAACAAGATAAGGCTATGGCCTTATTTGAAAAGTATCAGGATATTTTTGCTAGTGATGATCATGACCTGGGGTGCGCTCAAGGGGTGGTACATTGTATAGACATGGGGGATCACCCTCCCATTCATTCATGACATATTAGACGTTCAAAAGCAGTGGAAGAGGTTGTCTCCAATGAAGCAGATAAACTTATTGAGCAAGGTATGCTAGAGCCATTTAACAATCCATGGGTTTCACCTGTACTCATCATTAAAAAGAAGGATGGCATGAACCAAGTGGTTATTGACTATTGTAAACTCAATAATGTAACAAAGAAGGATTCTTACCCTCTTCTGCGGATTGATGATGCATTAGACTGATTGGGTGGGGCAAATTATTTTTCCACCATGGGCCTGATCTCAGGGTACTGGCAGATTGAATTTCCATTAATGGAATGGGAGAAATGTGCAATCATCACCTCAAGAGTATTGTTCCAGCTGACGTGCATGCCGCAAGAGTTGTGTAATTCTCCAGCTATGTTCCAGCATGCCATGGATATGATTTTAGTTGATTTAAAGCTGTCCTGCATCTTAGTTTACCTTGATGACATCAATGTGTTTTCAAGGATATTTACAGAGCACCTAGACCACTTGGGGCAAGTGTTTCAGCGCCTTGCCACCGCTAATATCAAAATTAAGCCTTGAAAGTGCCATTTCTTTAAGGAGCAATAAGAATATCTTGGGTTTGTTGTGGATTCACATGGGCTTAAACCGCAGCCAGCTAAAGTGGAAGCAACAAGCAATATGACTCGCCCAGTGAATAAGTGGGACATTCAAGTGTTTCTGAGAATGGCTGGGTATTACCAACAGTTCATTCCCAATTTCAGCTGCATTGGGGCCCCACTTTTTGAGTTATTAAAGAAAAACGCTTCTTTAAATTGGATGGAATAATGCCAGAATGCTTTTGATGTATTGCGTACTGCGTTAGCAAGCACACCCATTTTGCAATACCCCAACTTCAATAAGCCATTTATAGTGCAAACAGATGCCTCACTCTCTGCTATAGGGGCAGTATTATCTCAGAAGGACGATGATGGTGTGGAGCATCCTGTTGCCTTCTGTAATCAAAGTTTGACATTCACAAATGGAACTACACCATTACTGAGTGAGAATGTTTAGCGGTAATATACACTTATAATCAGTTTTGAGTATATCTGCATGGTGTGAGATTTCAAGTAGTGACAGATCACACTTCCTTGCGCTGGATACAGAATCTTCATGAATCTGAGGGACAGCTCGCACGTTGGGCGTTGAAGCTGCAAGCATATGATTTCAAAATTTTGCATCGACTGGGAGCAAAACACCAAAATGCAGATTGTCTCTCTAGGCTGCCAACAGTCACAATCACAGCAGATCTAGCTGACATAATGTATGAGAAGATGGTGGTAAATAAATACCAGGATGAGCTGCCACATGTGATCAAGGTACTAGATGGACTTAGGGCAGATACCTTTCTACATGAAGGAGAACTATATAAGTGGATTGGTGACCAGACGTTGAGTTTCCCTAAGCCTTCAGCCCAACCTGCAATAATTATGGATGCTCATTGGGCTGTAGGCCACAGAGGGTTGCGGAAAACACTGGAGATGTTGCGATCCTGATACTACTGGGAGAGCATGCATTATGATGTATTGGAAACAATTAGTTGTTACCATCAGTGTCAAATAGAAAAACTTTTCTGCAAGCAAACCACCTACCAACTAGTGAAACCCCGGTTTGCTTGGCACACCGTTTCCATTGATGTAGTGGGACCTCTGCCAAATAGTGCCAATTGATCCAAGTATATAATTGTCACTATCAATCACTTGACCTGATGGGTGACAGACAGGGCTATTAGTGACTTGGGTGCGGTCACCACTGCCAAGTTCATTATGGAGTGCATTATACAGTGGCATGGCTGCCCGCAGTTCATTCTGATGGACAATGGAACCAACTTCACTTTGCATATTATTCTGAAGTTAAACAAGTTGATGGCAATTTGTGGGGTTTTGACCACCCCCTATCATCCAGAATCCAATGGGATGGTGGAGCAAGTCAATGGAACCCTAGTGAACATACTTCACAAATTGATAACGGATTGGCCCTCAGAATGGAGTGCCCTTCTACCTACTGCTGTGTTTGCTTACAATATCAGCTATCATCTGGCCACTGGTAAGAGCCCATTTCAACTGCTGTATGGTCAACATCTGGCTCTGCCTCCTTTGTTATATTTGTGTGTAGAGGACACCTGTAGGGTGAATCCTCAGCGATATCTGAATCAACTCATGGATACTTTGATCAAGTTGTAAATGGAAGCCTACTCCACCAGTCTAGCAAAGAAAATCTGTGACCAGGTGGCCGACCAGAAGCGACAGAGTGGTCTTCCATTGTTTGCTGTAGGGGATTACGTTTTATTCCATGATAAGCATGGATTTGGATGAAAAAATAAGCTCTTTGACATTTGGGTCAGCCAATTTGAGATTATTGAGAAGACTGGCACAGATGTCTACACAATTAAGGAACCCACTGGGGGTCAGGTTATCAACTGAGTCCTTGCAAAGTTCCTTTGAGCATACAAACATTAGGAACCTATTGTCCAGTCAAGGAGGGGGTAATGTCACAATTCCAATATGACTGGATGATAAGCCCTAAGTTGATATGGCGGAATTTATGGAATCCGCTGGAATCAAACTGGTACTGGTAATTTAAGCACATCAAAATGAGGCATTTGGCAAATTGAGAGGATTAATGATGAGATTTGATATAAATAAGAGTAAGTCAAAAGGAAAGCAGAATAGAAGAGTACCAAGCTGAGGATGCATACAGCTGAGGAACTGAGGTATAAAGAGTCTGATGGAAGATACAAGGGGAGAGGTTTTTTAGGAGAAAAGGAGAGCGTGCAGATAAGTCTGTAATTTATAGTAAAATAAAGGTCATAATAAGGGGTGATAGCTCCATACATAATTTATTAAAGTTTTATTATAAATTGGCGATCCTCATATTGTCCAATTTGGTTGCTCAGTGGCTAATACCCTGTGAAAAACCAACTTGGTGGAATTGAGCCGCAAACACTGAGAATTGACAGTTACAATTGATCATTTGATGAGATGAGTCAAGATGAAGGCCCTGGCAAAATTAGATGCTACCAGTACTGTAAAGTTCATCCTAAATCAAGTAGTATAATGACATGGATGCCTGCAGGCCCTGCTGAGCAACAAAAAAAAATTTTACATCTAATGTGATCCCATGGTTAAATAAAATAATTGGGATCTGAGGAGTCATGTCTGTACTCTACCATCCAGAGATAAACGGACTGGTGGAATGCATTAATGGGACACTGGCCATGAAGCTGAGGAAGCTGGTCACAGGAAGAACATTTGTGTGGGGAATGTACCTGAGTTCATTGACGTTCACCTACAATATCAGTCATCATACAGTGATGGAAAAATGCCATTCAAGTTACTATATGTAAGGAAGGCTGCATTGCTGCTGATTTTATTATTGGTGTTGGAACCAACATTAAGGATGAGTGCCAAGCAGTACCTGAACTGATTTACAAATATCCTGATCAAAATGAAATTGCAAGCATTCAATACAACTTTGAAGAAAAGGTTACAAGCAAAAATAATGGATGATAAGAACCAACTGGCCTTAACAGAATACCAAATAGGTGAAAGAGTTGCCTATTGTGATACACATGGTTTTGGGAGAAGAAATAAATTGGATGCATTGTGGTCAGGTCCGTTTGAGATTATTGCCAAGATGGCAATAGACGCCTACTCCATTAAGATTCTCTTGGATGGAAGAATAGTAAATCAAGTCCATTCTAAGTTTTAAAGCAATGGATCAAGGGAAAAATGATATAAAAGAGTTCCTGAAGGACTAAAAAACCATTAAGTTGGTTATGACCTAATAATTTGATTAAGTCCAAAAAAAGGACCGCTGAACCAAACTAGAGGTTAACTCTTAAAAAGTAAGACCTCTGAACTATAGAGAACTGGTAGGTCTAAGTATACTTAGGATCCAGTTTGGGAAGATAAAATAAAAAGATGGCCACTGAACTGAAACAAGGTCAAGTCTCATAGAAAAAAAAAAAAGATTGATAAAAATGTTGGAAAAAAAGAGTATCAAAAAACGCATAGAAAACTGATATATCTTTTAATTTTTATTTTTTATTGGTTATACTTGATTTAAGGATGATTCCACCCGTCATCTCTTGGGGGAGAGAGGATGGATCGCAGTAGGGTTAAATATCCCATCAAAATCCATGTGATATTGGACGCTAGTGAGGGCTAGACCTACATAAAAAACTAAGTTCATTCAGAGGACAAAGATCCCTGTTAGAAAGTGACTAGTGGAAGGGAAATTGAAATGTTGGAAGAAGCCAAATGCAATATTCCAGAGTTGAGAGGGAAGCAACAGTACAAGAAGAGGCAGTCAGCGAATAATCCTGAGTAATACCAATATGGAACTGGAGCTGGAAGATTGGTCTTGAGCGCTTGCCAACAGGCTTCATCAAGAACACTGGACATATGGGCTGGCAATGAGCAAGGGATACTAGATGGGGGTAGCCAAATCACGCCCCCTATCAAAGCCATCAGTGGAAGATACTGATGGGATGTGCCAGAAACGATCTAGTCATGCAAGGAGCAAATGGCATCCTACAAGCGACAAAGATGAGCTTCTCAGAAGCTGAAGCAGAAAGAGCAATGGAAACTAGGAGAGAGCTGAAAGCTTCATGACCCAACTTTGAAGAACTTGGCCAGCAAAATGAAGAGCATAGGCTGTGATATCCCAATCTAGGATGTTTTCAATATTGAAAGAATTCAGAGCTATGGACAAAGCCTAAGTGACTTGGGCCCTTAATTCTGCATAGGGGAGTTCAAAATGTACGCTGTTTACAATGGTTAGTTTGGTGGCCAAGACAGTTGGCTTGTAATATAGACCAAGTTGGAAGAGGAACTCCAGAAGCAAGTCCAATCTGGCAAGTAATGAACAATTGAGAGCAAAGGGCATTGCTTCAGGAAGTTTGATGATGATGTTAGGAGTATCTGCAAAAGGAGCTGAATCCATGAGAGTCTTGAAATCTAACTCTGGAATTGATGATAGAGGAAGGATTGGTCACAAGTTGTTTGAGACAATCACTAACCTGGTCTCAGAGGGGTTGGTTACCATTTCCATTAATTTCACGGAAGGACTAGCTAATGCTTACTTGACTAGGAGTATGAGACCTGGAAGGACTATAGAAAAGGTTACGTCATGCAGATTGACTCATCCTCTGGAAGAGCTGAAGGTCTTGATCAGACAAACTATTGAGCAGCTGTTGGTACCGTGACTTGGAAATTGACATATGAGCTGGATAAGAGGGGGGATGTCAGACTTATATGATAGTCGACATTATGCATTTTGAAATCAATTAAGCTCCAATTTTAGAGAAATTAATCTAAAAATTAATGGGATAAGATCTCCAGAGAAGAATTAAGAATGATATGAGCCAAGAGGTTATGAAGAGAAAATAACAAGGGCAAACATAAATGAGCATTCTTAATTGGGCAATGAAATGAACATTGATGGCAAATATCTTCTGTCAAGGATGAGGAGAAAATCAGGAAATTGAGGATGCTGGACCAAGAATCCTGAATATGACAGCAGGTCATATGCCCTGATGGGGGAAACTAGATCCTGGGATTAATATCATCAAGAGTTAAGCAATAAGACCGGAATGACAGAAAATCATGGGGACCATGCTATAAGTAGGTGGTAGTGAGGAGGAAGAGGAGGAGAGCCGCATGCCAAAGGTCGCCCTGAGCAGCGTTGAGTACTGATGATCATACTCCACTTGATCAAATGAAGTATTCGACCTAGTGTCTGAATTGGTGTTCTCCTTCCCTGATCCTTTTCTTGCTGGAAATCTTGGAAAGAGGTGGGATGTGTTGGAATTTTTTCACATATTCCCAGCTGGCTAGATTACCAGGGATCACTAGGGGATAATTCTATCATGCAAAGTGAATTAGATATTGGTTTACCTCTGATTTTGGAGTAACTATGTTCAAAGGATTTTAGGCTATTCGCCTGGTTAGATCCATTGGGGATCAATCCAAATGAATGCTTAAGATCTCATTGGGCAGAGTTGCCAACAAAATGGGGGCATCTGATAGTTGATTAACTATCAGGTGTACCAATTGGGATCAGTCAGGTTTCATCACAGACCAATTGGGAATTTAAGGAGTTAGTTGTGAGGCAAGTGATGCCACCTGCAACTAGCAAATCAATCAGTTGGTTCACGACCTGCCTTAATGGGTAACAAGTTTCATTACCTAAGCAGTTCTCTTGCCAGTTATGGTTGGTTCTCTTGGATTGAGAAGAAAACGTTAGGGACACGTTTTCTGACTCTTTCCATTTTTAGGTCTCAAGGATGTCCAACGACAGAATCCTAGCCAGGATAAGGAAGAACATCACTACTGAGATGAGGATTGGTGATTCAATGGCAACAACTGCCATTTCATCGATGAGGTGCCAACTGAGGGTCAGGTGCCAAATTCCTCACTATAAATTCCTAAAAAAATTCACTAATAAAGATCATCAATTATGAGAGTTTAAGAAAAAACATAATCAATTACAAGATCACTTTTATTAGAGAATTGTCTTTTTAAACTTTATCAGAATCCATTTTGAATTATATTCTTTCCTAAGGATATTATCACTGTGTGCAATAATTTGGAGACTCTTTAAGATAAAGAGTAAGGATATGAGCGGGGATCTATAAGGAGAAGCTGAATTGAATCAGGGATTGCTGATGACATTGTGTCAAACAAGTGAAACCTTAAACAAGGATCTGAGCATAGATTGAGTTAGCCAGTATGTGGGAACAAATCCCTATTCAGGACATCATAAGTATTTTGAGAGGAAATACTGGCTGAGCGTTGGACTGAAATCTAATACTATAATTCAACTATGGATAATAGTTTCCATACTATTATCAACAATTATATCAACTAATATCATACAACGCAGAGAATTGCACAAACCTGAACCTGTGCAGAAAATTTATAAATTTATACCATATCCTGTCCACCACATGGCCAAATTGCCCAGGGTGATGAGAGGAACAGCTGCTGGATAGCACTCCTTCATGGGTTTAAATATATTTCCTACTGATTAAGCTTTAAGGTTATTTACCTAAGGCTTACATTACCCTTTCCTTGTTGAACTGGGAGAGCAAACCCATTGGGAGCCTGTGCAAGTAAAATACTCTTCTGAACCTTAAATAATTTATTTCCAAGGTGGCAGCAACCTTCTGAGGGGACTGGGGAGCATCCAGATTGGTGATTTGGAAGGCCTCCATTAATTTGCGGCAATCAGCACAATTGTGGACACTCACCTTGCTGTTTTCACATGAAGGAACCCCTTCCAGGCCACCAATTATTGTACTTTGTGATATGATTTCTGTAACATAAGAATAGAATACACATCTGTTTCTTCTGAGCCTTCAATCATAATTGGCTCTGGTTCCACAGAATTTTCCCTCTAAACAGGGACAACTGGGAAGCATGGAAGACCAGGTGCTGCTTCTAGTGTGCAGAGAGGGCCAACTGAAAGGCCCCATTACCTAAATTCTCCTCCACCATGTGATGATCAGAATGCTTAATCACAAAATTCCATAAGGGTAACTTCAAATCTAGGTTTCACATATCTAGAATCATTTTTGACCCCACCTTAATTTCTTGAGTGGGACGGAATTTTAAGATTTACAAAAAGCTTGAAATCGCCATCACCTTTGTAAAGGTGCTCCTGAACCAAATATTGAGTATTCCATATCCTCTGCATCTGCTACTCTGTGTCAGGTACTTTGGGGTATGAAAGGGCCAATTAAAGAATGAGGGGTTATACTCTAGGGTTGCCTCATAAGTTGAGGACCACATTGACAAATGAGTGGCATTGCTATATGAAAACTTAGCCATGGGAAGATTGGTGGCCCAGGTATCCTGTGTGGCAGAGGCATAGCAGTGAAGGTACTGTTTGAGGATCTGGTTGACCCTCTCTGTCTGCCTGTCTAACTGAGGATGATATGCCATAGACTGGCATTGGTGGATTGTTGCAAATTTTACATTCTCAATACTAGGTAACTCCATTAGTGTGCCAGGCCAAACAGTATGAAGACTGCTGGCCCTTGCCTTTTCACCATCATTGGTGACCTTTCCTTAGAGGGCTGCAGGCAACTCCCCAATCCAGCTGGACACCAACTTCACCTTAGCAGATTAGCCCCTCTTGGTAGGCACCGGTGGTTCACCCCTATCCTGGGCAGTATGACCCCTTGCTCCTCCACCTCATGGCTAATCCCAACTTGTCCATCGCTGGCTCCACTGATTGCGCTAGTTCCCACATTTGATTTGTAATTCCAGAATAGGAGTTGGTTGCGCTGACCACTCCAGATATGTTCATCCAACACCTAAACTCTGGGGATCTTCCATTTCTCCTCAACCAGCCAACTTTAAATGTTAAGTGTCACTATGACACTTAAAACATGGATAAAGTAGGTAAAGGAAGGTATCCACAATTAAATACATAAAATAAAGATTGGAAGATGTTTTTATTAAGAGAGAGATAAAGCTATTTGTAGGCATTTTTTTCCTATCCACATCATTGGCATTCATTGCCAGCATCGTCAGCACTCTCACTGGCGATTTCCCCTGATTAGCATTCACCAGCACTCTCACTGATGATTCTTCCTGCTTAGCATTCATCAGCACTCTCACTGGCAATTATCTCTTAACATTCATCAGCACTCTCACTGGCGATTTTCTCCTGATTTGTCATAATTAAATTAATTAAATATATTGACATTCTCAACATAAGTCACCAGTGTCAAATTAAACCAAAATACTGTCAGGGATTACACCCAATACTCTCACAAAGTCAAAATGTGATTTAACATTATTTAATTAATTAAATGGTTCAGCATCCTTGGAATAAGTCAACAGTACTCCAAGGTTTGTCTTTCTTCCATTAATCCCACAATCTTTTTCACATGGAGTTGGCGCCAGGATAAAAGCCTACTGAACTTAAACAAATAATGTTACTTTGACATCCTCAGCATAAGTCTCTGGTGTCAAAATTGACTGAAAACTATTGGGATCATTCCCCGATATTTTTTGACATCAAATTTAAGCAATTCGTCATCTTAATTGATAATATTAATTATCTCAACATCCCCAGCCTCAGTTCCCGGTGTTGAGACCCACCAATTTTCTATTAGGCATGATGCCCAATACTTTCTTGATTCTGCAGATCAAGACAGATCAACCAAAACAAATGGGGAGCACAATTTGGGGTATTATCATTAAATAATGAATCAAAATTAGTAAACTGATTGGCAATTATCCTCAATTAATAATTATACTAGTTTTTTTAAATATGTGAGGAATATCACCTGGTTAAAATCTAACATGGATCTTCAAGATAACCAAAATAGCAGTCCAAAACTGACCTGTAAACTGCAGCTCCCAGTCACTGCTACCTCTTTAGATACACTGAACATCAAGAAATTATGGCAGACAAAAAGCTGGGCCATCTATTCAGAAGTAATAGCGGACATACAAGGTATAAAAAGGCAGAATTTTATAGAGTGGTCCACATCTACCATCTTTAAATTGAATCCATTGGAACGAGGAAGCTCAAAAATGAATTTGATTAATACTGAGGTCCATGGACCCTGAGCCTTCTGCAGGGGATGTAGGAGACCATTCTGACTTAATTAATCTGACTTAGTGCATAAACATGCCATGCAATTGGTAATCCACGCCAGAAAGCCCTTATAGATGTCCGTTATGTTGAAAGTTCACTTTATCAGATAAAGGCATTTCTTGTGCCCAGGGTGACCCATCACTGGGAATCATGGTGAGTGAAATTACTTCATCCTGGAATTGAGAAGGAACCCTGTTGGAAAATCGCTTCTCCAAACAGTGGGCTGTGCTAGCGTTACAGGCCAACCAGTATGGAGACTGGTTAACCCTTGCTGTTTCGCCTTCATAGGCATACCAAGCCTTATGAGTCCACATACAACCCACCAACACAGCAGATTAATGACTCTGCTTTAGCCTCAGGGTCTATGGTATGCCCCAGTGAGTCCTGCCCCATCATGGGTGGCCAAGGCAATCCCGCGCTTCCCCACCATCTTGACCCTTCGCCAACAATCTGGGCATGCCCTGGCAAGTCCTGCCCTCATCCTGGGCGGCCAAGGCACTCCCGTGCCGCATCCTGCAAGGCTGACAGCCAGTCAGCAAATGTCATTGGTGTCCAGTTGGCTAGGTTCCCGCCGGTTCCTCACAGGGCTGAGTTATGAAAGCTGGAAGAGTCAGCCACTCCAGGCGCATCACCTCACGCCAACTTCAGGGATCTCTTGTCCCATTTTATCCTAACCTAGCTGATAAACTACCAACAACTAAAATAAAGTAGGTAAGAGAGATCTTTATTTGGAGGGAAGATTAACTATTTAAACTATTGGCTACTGCACCTATGAAACCCCTCAGATATCCAAGCCAGCACTAAAATAATTCATTGGTCATTCCTGGTAGCAATTCCCTCCCAATCCGCTCATATGCTTCACCAAAATAAGATTAGTTTGACCCATCCTTGGCATGAGTCACCGATCAATCATATATAATTAAATAAAATAAATATAACCTCAAGCATCCTTGAAATAAGTCACTGGTGCTCTGAATTAGTAGTGGAATCATAGTCAAACGCTTGATAATGGATTAGTTGATTTTCCACCGGGAATTCTCACAGCATCCCACAAATGGCAATTGGTGGTGAGCGCAGATTCTGCTGAACCTAAATCGATTAATAATTATAACATTAAATGATGTTAAACTAGGAAATTAGCCGGCAATCGCGCCCATCTAACTGACATCCCTAGTTCTGATATTAGGAGGAATTCATCTGGTTAATTTCTTGACACACCCAAACTGGTCATAGAACATAAGCTGGCTCTCTGCTACTGAGTAATGAGTAAGCTTATGGCTTGTCACATTCAACTAGTCAAACATCTCCAACCCCTCCATACAGGTGGCCTGACCCGCCAGCACCTGAGATACCAATGACACATCTGGCACCCAGTCAGCCCTAGATATTGCAAGAAAAGTAATAGTGAGATCTAGCCAGAAGGTATCTTTGTTGTCAACTCTTATGACTCCTCCTCCATCAACTCAGGGAAGGGTTGCAACTCAGCAGATTGGGGAGAATATTTAATGCCCCTTCATATACTCTTGCTTAAGATTAAAACTGCACAAGTTGCAGAACGTCCAATCCTGTCAATATGACAAATTCTGGGGGTTTAAAAAACATCAGGGCCTAATAATCTGTCTGCACAGTCACCTCATCTAGAGCTCCCTGAAGAAGATACTGCCAATGAGTAAGCAACCATGCTACAGCAGCCAACTAATTATCATAAATAGCCAAGGACTGTTTGAACAAAGTAAACCTATGAAAGGATATGTGACTGGATGTTCCACATCATGAGCTTGAACTAGAACTGTTCCATGGTGGCTGATGAGGCGTCACACACTACAATAAAAGGTTTATGGGATCAGCACATCAATTAATGGAAGGTGCCACAAACACTTCTGTCAAGATTCTGATATGATTGGACGATAAACTCTGAAGAACTATGGCGGTTTGTTAAGAATCCGCAAACTAGGATGATTATTTACAAGTATTTAAACGTCTTGAGATAAAGTGATATTAAAGTTATAACAGGTTAATATTGGATCACCTTTAAATAAGGTGATAAGGCAATGTTGACATTTGATGAATATTAATTATATTAGCTCAAACTAAGGCAATAGAAATTTAAGAATACCATCCCAAAACCAATGAGAATACAGTGGAACCAAATAGTCTAAGCCATGGGAATGGTTTTGTCCAGAGTCGCTGACATATAAGCAAGATGAGGCGATTGAAAGGGGGATTTTTAGTAGTTTTGATAGAGCAGAACATCAAGGAACTGCTCTATTTAGTAAATAAATAAAAGTATCATTAGAAATTGCTCCATAACATTTGTATTTATTAAGTGTGTTCAGAGGACTGATGATCCCCACATCATCCGTCCATTGTTCATAGGTTTAACCAGTGTGACCCTTATGACATATCCTAATGGTATCGCCAAAAATCATAAAAATGGTTCTCACTACAGGGGTCCCATTGATCAACAACTAAAAATAAAAAATCTCCAGTTGCTGGCCATGTTACATTAGGTCTGCTTTAATGGGGAATCTTCATGAAACCCTGCACCATCTGAATACAAGAACTCAAGATTACTTTAGATGCAGTGCTCAAAGCACAGGATGAGCTTCTTCAGGAGCGGAATGACGTTATGTACCAGCTCAACAGCATTTTTAGCCATATGCAAATTCTGGGACAACAAAACAAGCAACTTGCTAATTGCTTAGATGACACTAACAGGTGACTGCTTTGCGCAGAGTGAAAATTGAACAGTACCTCCCAGCCCTCTCATTGGAAAGAGGAAAAATGAAAAGGGGCTGCTTGAGGAGAATTATACAATGAGGAATATGATGCTGGCATGAGCTACTACACCCAGGAGGGCAGCTCTGGATATGGTTAGTAATCAGAAAGCCAATTTCCCTCAAGTGATGGCAGTACTGATCACCAAAGAGGCCCACGTTACCTCTGGATCAGCGAACAACCCCACATCTGCTGGCCCAGATCCTCAGCGAGAAACTGCCTATGGATCTTGACCCATTCCTCAGTATGTCCCAAAAGGGCATGGTTTGAGTTGGAGGAGGAGGTCTGTATCAATAAGCTGCCTTTGTTTGACCACAATGGGAATATCCACAGTTTCTTTAAATGGTTTGAGTTTGCAGTGGAAATTGCCTCATATTGGAGTAAAGCTAAACTGTTAATTTCTGCATTGGATGTTGGGAGTGCTGATCAAGTCACCTAATATCTTCTTAGCAGCTCCATTACATACCAAGAAGTAAAAAATACTGTGCTGCAGCTGTTCAAGGGAACCTCAAAATGTTGCAGTGGAAGGCGGAGTTCTTGACTATTGGGTTCCACCATAATGAGACCCTCACAGCGTTTGCTGACTGTTTTACGGTGGAAGCTCATGTGCTAATTAGGGCAGGCGTTTTAGAAGAAGCTGACATGTGCATCACAGTGACCTCTGCGGTGAGGCATACTGTGAGCTTTTCAATGTCATTTCTCTGACTTTGCACAATGACGTCCATCTGCTCAAAATTGTTCAGTTCTTGCACCATGTATCTGATAACTTCCCTCCTCCCAATACAATGTGGAAACATCCTGTCATCATCGCCAGACCCTCTTATTTGGGGAAATTCTTCTGCCCTGGCTAAATTTCGCCTAGTAACCAATGACCTTATCATAATCATGCACCTCCCCTTGGCTGAGTTACCCCCAGAAGTTTGACTTCTGCTCTGGTCCTGCTTATGAAAATCATCATAAGCCTAGCTACCAACTCAGAATTAGCTATGCCAAACGTCAGCAATCGTCCTACCAACCTGGCCCTGGTTATGCCAAACGTCAACAAAATTATCAGCCTGGACCTTCTTATAATAAACAAGGATACGGACCCTACAGAGTAAATTGTTTTGAATGTGGTCACCCTGGCCACCTTGCCTGGAGTTACCCTGACCGTCAAGTTCATTACATGCAATAGGATCAATGCTATCAGGGAAAAGATGGAGCGGAGTTTAGATGGGACTCTCTACCTCCACTAGCTCAAACCCTAACGTCCCACCTGAATCAATTGTAGTATATCCAGTGGAAGTCCATCAATACAATGATGGGATTTTATATCAGCAACCGGTTGGAAGAGTGAACATACTGACACAGGTGCAAGCCAAGGCCGCAGTGTACAAAGGACCTCAGGATCAACTGAAGCCATATGCCTGACAAATGTTTGACCAAGCTTCTTCAGACAAGCTGGATCCAGACGCAGGTGCTTCAACTCTGAAAGGAGTAAACATTGCCCTTCTGGTAGATGCTATTGTTATAGAATATCCCAAAGTAAGTGAAGGGCTTATGAGTTTTCTAGGGAAAAAGAGATCCCATAAATGTTTATGTATTAAACAATAAATATTCTTCTTATTCTAAGTGTACATACTGTGACATTTATTTAGTAAAAAATAGAGTTTGCGCTATAATAGATCCAAGCACTCCAGTCAACATAGTTTCTACTAAGTTGATGGCAAAGTTGACATTAAAGCCTGATATGGAACACCAAATGGTGTAAGGGACTGCTGGAGCGGAAAGCACTGTCTCTGAGGGGGGGCGTACAGTGCACTACCTTTGCAGTTTAGTCCATTGTCATTGTAGCTCCAGAGATAGTGCTACACAATAGTAACTACAAAAGGCTAATTGGAACTGCTTTCCTGTGACACTTTGGTGCTGTCGTTAATATGACAGAGGAGACCTTTAAAATTCTGGGGCAGTGGATACCAATTTACTTTACCTCCAGTGGAGTGCCAAAGGATCTAGTGCACATGGGTCATATCAATCTTACATATAATGTTGAGGTGATTCCAGTTCGCTATTATCAATTTTAAAAGCAAGACCCAGACCATTACCCAGCAGATATACAAATATCAAGGGTGTCATAATTTGCACGGAATCCAATAATAAATTGAGTCAAGTCCTTTGAAGCTCACTTAAGATTGTGGATAGATGTGGATATCACACTGAAACCCAATATATAAATAATATAGGAGAAAACCTTTATTTTTGGCTCAGAGGATTAAATAAAGTCCCTATTGTTGGAACTTAACCAGTTGGCAATGGTTCAGAGGTTTTTGCGGGCTGAAAATAATGATTTTTGGGTTTTGCACTGAAATCCGAATTATAATATGCCAGTCAAACTTCAGAGTAAATAATACTGCAAGGAAAGTTACTTTATTATGGAAATATTTATTAATATTTATAGTACTAGGGAATTATAATAGATGGAGGTTATTTAAATATCAAGGGTAATTAATAAAAGATAGGAGAGATCAGGATAGGCAAATGATCAGCATCATTTGCCAACAGCACAAGATATATAAATACTTATTAAAATAATACAAGGGGGTCTGGCATAATGGGATGAGTGTCCTATTGCCCCTCATGATGCAGGTTTGAATCCCATTTGCATAAATTTTATTTTTGTACCAAGAGGATAGAAATTACCACATCCCAATTGATTTTAGATATCATCAGCATTAGTTGATGATATCTACTTAATTAATTAATTAAGATTATTAGGGTCAATCTCCAATACTTCAGATTGGACTTAACCTAAGTTAATGGGGGCCTAATCCAGAATCCGCCCATAGGTGGTTTGTAACCCCTAGTCAAGGCTTCCCCCAATAAAGGGAAAATTCTGACAAAGGGTTACCTCTCCAAGCTGCTGCGCCCATATTTATTCCTTCTGGACACCAATTTATAGTGAACACTGAAGTAAAAGGTGGAAGTGCCAGCCAGGCTTTATGGGGAGATCATTGGGACCTATCAGCAAATGCAGCTTGAGCCTCATGCGGCTCCAGGTATAATACTCCCAGGCCATGAGGAGATCAAGGTTTTGTTAGCAAATCTCCAGAACAAACCAATGCAAATCCACCAACACCAAATAGTGGCAATTTACACTTGACCCCTGTTGAGGAGGTCCTTCAAGTTCATAAGTTTGGGTGCTGGATGAATTTGGTCTTTCTGTCTAGTAACAGCATGGCGTAATGACAGTGGTACCACGGGAGAATTTAATAGGTTTATCAGAAGAACAAAAAGACCAAGCAATAGCTTTATTTCAGAAGTATAAGGAGATTTTCACCATCAACGACCACAATTTAGGGTGTGCTCAGGGGGTGGTTCATCAATTAGACACTGAAGATCATCCTTCCATCAGATCTTGGATGATATTATGAATGAGGGCAGCTAATGAAGTTGCCACTGATAAAATTTTAAGTTGATGGAGAAAGTTTAAGTCCAAGGGAACGTTCCCTTTGCATAGATCAGGCGATTTTAACATTCCTGAACAAGAAGGGTCCTAAGAGGGCAGCTATACCCCTCATCACCCAGGGTGACCTCGCTCACATGGTAGATGAGCACTGGGTAACAGAACTCCCTCTAAGGATTCCTCCCCGGTACCCACACTCACCTCTGCTGAACTTGTCCACCAAATTTGAGAAAATATGAACCGAGATTACCAAATAAAATATAAAAGTTCTGAAACTAATGGGAATGAAGCCTGACAAATTGGAAAACCAATATACAGAAAGAGATAATAAGAGAATTATTGGCTGGAATCATGGATGACATTGAGCCATCAAGTGAGATGATTGCCGCTGCCAAGTTCCCTTCAAAATCATTGGGGATTGTCACCAATAATTTAAAACCCCCAGTTCAAGAATTGAAAGTTGTGCCTGACACAACTAATTTGGCTGAACAAAAGCTCAGTGAGTGGGCACAAGTGGGGTGGCCATCCAAACCTTTTTACAACCATTTGGGACCGTCCCAATGTGGGGTGGCCCTGGGGAATTCCCGTTGCTTGTCTGGCCAGACGCCATCATGCCAACTGATGTAAATACAGTCAAGCATCATTCCAGGCATTCACGGATGAACTGATATTAACTCAGCATGTCACAAAATCTTTTGATGTCAGTTTCATTTAAAATTATCTGTCACCTCCCCCAAAAATTCGCCAGGTTAGGTCAAATTTAAGGGACCTGATCCCTGCTTTTACTCAATACCAATTGAACACTATTTAATCATTTGCATTACAATGAGAAAACTGTTTGTCAATTTTCTTTCTTACCTTTCTAATAAAGATCCCTTACCAAATTTTAGGTTTATGCTTAAAACTAAACAGCCTTTTCCACCTATATCCCAACAACCCTCAGGTTTATGGCCATGTGCACCTGGTATTTGGCTAGGTGTCTACTCACGAATATGGCTCATGGGCACTCAATGGCGGAATTCCCTCCTGGTTCCATAACCATCATACCATCAGAAGTGCCACTGGCATTTGGGTTTGCCATTTGAGTGTTACAGCACTTAAACTGGCAGGCCAGTCTAAAAATAACTGCTGTTTGCCTGACATAATTGACCAACCATCATTCCTTAGCCATTTCCGCCTTTCTCATTGATATGGGCGTGGCAATGGGTTTTTTTTCAGCTGATTCAGGTTGTGAAGAATTTTTACTATGGCCATAATAGCCTAGTACCTCTTAAATTGTCTGAACTACATCCCATAGTTGCCGCGGCCATCATGCCCATATCAATATGTTCTGCACTCCAACTTTTGAAAAATTTACTCCTGCTACAAACTTAGTGGTTTCCCCCAATCCCAATACCATCTCTTTTGTATTGACGGATTCAACTACAGCTGCCAATAAAGAGAATCTCGCCTAATTTTAATTCCCATAAAGTTTAGTATTGGGTCTCACCATGTCTCTCTTGAGACTTTGGTGGATACTGGAGCCGCGGGCAATTTTATGAGTGTTGAGCTAGCCCAACAATTGGAGCTTGACCTTGATCTAGGTCCTTTGGTGTGGTTGATTCATCAGCCTCCAAGACCTCATATCTAGTCCGTTGGTTGGTACCTTTCTTGGTACATCAGTTCAGCTTTTTGCAATCAGTTCTCAGCAATGCCAAACTTGGTGTTTCTGGTAAACTTGGGTGTTGGATGGTGGCTCCAGCAACATGTTAAAATTCAGCTGGAGTCAAATATGTTGTCATTTGTTAATGATCAAATGGAGGAAGATTTTCTCTTAGTTAATACCCTCAAGAAAACTCAAGGCCGCAGCTCCATCAATTCCCTCGTTTCCTCTGCAGGTTTTCCATCTGATTTTCCCAAAGAATTGATGCGCTATCAAAGTATCTTAATTCCAAGAAGGTGGACCATCTTCCCTCTCACACCAAATTCGACCTAGGATTCTGAACAACGGTACAGTTGGTGAACATCAATTGCCCCTTGTATCCACACAAAGCGGAGGAGGAAGCTGCTAACACCTGGTTAGACAATATGCTTAAGAAAGTATGGTTATTTAAAGAGACGTCACCAATTACTTCTCCCATTGTTTTTGTCAAGAAGGCTGATGGTTCCCTCTGTCCCTGCGTGGATTATGGACACCTAAACATAATTACAGTGAGCGACCCCTACCCTTTTCCCTAGAGCAAACTATCAGTCAAGCAATTGCTAGATCTCATGTGTTCTAAGCTTGATCTCATCAATGCCTTCAACCAAATATGGGTAATAGAAGGTCAAGAATGGCTTACCGCAATTTTAACAAAAAAGTACTTTTAATTCCGCGTAATGCCCTTTTGGTTGAAGAACGCGCCTACCACAAATCAAAGAATGATTGACAGTGTGCTGGGCGACCTCCAGTTTACTTGCGCAGTCGCATATATTGACAACATCTTGGTTCATTCCCAACTCCCAAAAAACATACTAAAGACTTGGAAGCGGTTGTGGCCACTTTGCACAAGATGGGCTGTTCATCAAGCCTTCAAAATGCAAGTTTTATAAGGAGGAGGTTACCTTTTTCAGGAACTTGGTACTAAAAGATGGTTATGCAATTCCCCCCAACAAGTTGGACACCATCTGAAAATGGCTAACTCCAACATCCCAAAAACAACTAAGAGTTTCTTGGGAAACATCATTTTCCTGAAGAAGTTTTCCCCAGTCCTTTCTCAGTTAGTCACTCCACTTCACCCCCTCACGGGTAAGAATGTACCCTTTTGTTGGACACCAGAGTGCCAACAGGCATTTGAGTCAATTAAAGAGGTGTTTTTATCACCACCCATCCTAAAACATGTGGACCCCTCTAAACCATTTATCCTTGCATGCGATGCTTTATCTGTGGCAGTGGGAGCAGTTCTGCTCCATGAGCATGATGGTTTAGAACATCCAGTCGCTTACTTCTCCTGGAAATTCTCCTCTACTGAGCAATCCTGGGCTATATATGATATGGAGTTGGCAGCTGTAGCATGGGATTTGACACATTGGCAGTATCTGTTACAGGGCGCCCAGAATGAGTTAACAGTGCATATGGACCATCAAGCTCTTCTGATTTTCACAAGCTGCAGAAATTGGCACATAGGCAAATTTGTACCTATCAGGATTTATGCAGCTTCAATTTTATATATGAATTCATTAAAGGTGCATTAAATGTGCTCCCCAATTTCCTTAGATGCAACCTAGATCATTGCCCCACAGACTTGGAAGGTGTGGACCAGGTTACCATGATCCTCACCACCCAAACATTTTATCTATTGTACCACTCGTGGTCACTTCTGTAGACTTATCTCCTGATGCTCCGTTTATTTCATGGGTTTTAGCAGCTCAAATGGCCTGCCCCAAAGGCGTGGAGTTATTAGACCAATTGTCCCTTCAAACTCACAAACAATCCCTATATTCCTTGGTGGAGGTCTCATTTATTTTTGGTCGCAGTTTTGTGTTCCCCCTCTCTTCAGAGCTGAGGTGCTTTGGGCACATCACGACCCTCCCACAATTGGCCATCTGGGTAATAAGAGATGTACTGAAATGATCAAGCGGACTTTTAGTTGGGTGGGTTTATCAAAGGAAGTACCAGCCTGGATCGCTGATTGTGTTATTTGTGCACATGCCAAGTCAGATCAATTTGGAAGGAAGGGTCTTCTTTACAACAGGCGGAGGGTCCATGGACATCGGTGTCCTTGGATTTTATTGTGGAACTTCCATGTACAAATGGATTTATGGCGGTGGTAGTGATGGATGATCGATTTAATAAATTTTCCTTATTTATTCCATGCTCTTCCACAATTACATCAGAAGAGACCGCTCATATCTTCATATGCCATGTGTTTTCTACGTTTAATCTCCCGCAGGAGATCATCAGTTACTGTGGTCCCCAGTTTACCACGCGTTTCTGGAATGAGCTTTTATCCATATTAAAAATCACCCCATGCCGTTCCACATCATATCATCCCCAGTATGATGGTCAAACTGAGCGGGTTAACCAAATTTTGGAACAGTATTTGAGCTGCTATGCTGTGGCCGCACAGGATACCTGGGCCAATGACCTCCCCACTCACACAATTTGCCTACAATAATGGTACTCACGCTTCTAAGGGGTTTCTCCCTATGAAGCGACGTTGAGAGTATAATCCCTCATTTTCAGTCAGTCCCTGTCTGCACCTAGAGGTCCTTGCTGCCGCAGATATTGCTGAGTTCATTTGGTCTACCCAGACCCTAGTGCAGGAGCATCTCACAAAAGCCATCGATGATTTCAAGCAGTTTGTGAATTGGAAATGGCTTCCTGGCCATGACATAGTGGTGGGTTCATATGTTATGCTGATACACGCCATTTGCAGATGCAGGTACCTTCTTGGAAGCTTGCAAGCAAACGTTCAGGTCCCCACTTGGTGGAGGAAGACTTGGGCAATAATGCTTTCCAATTAAAGTTGCCAGCTCATTGGAAACAGTACCCCGTCTTCCACATATCTCAGTTGTCCCCATTCAAGGGGACCATTCCAGCTGATCCCAAGCCAATAGTATTTAAGGATGCAAAGGAGGCCGAGGTGTAAAAATTCTTATCATTCCACAAATCTCAGAGGACAGTTCAGTATCTCGTCACCTGGAAAGGTTATTCAGCTTATGAGAACAGTTGGTTTAAGGCCCACAATTGCACAAATTGCATGAAACTTGTCGAGACGTTCCATGAGTTCCATCCTGATGCTCCCTGTCCCCCAAAAGTTGCGCCTTTGATGGCAATCAAGTTTCCCAAGGCTCACAAAAATGTATCCCTCACGCAGTTTCCAAGTGGTGGCGCCCCTCCATTGGAAAAAGGAAAGGGTAATGTAAATCCAGGGGAACGTCCCCTATGCATAAATCAGGCGATTTTCCCATTCCCAAACAAGAAGGGTCCTAAGAGGGCAGCTGTACCCCTCATCACCCAGGGCGACCTCTCTCACATGGTAGATGAGCACTGGGTAACATCACGCCTCTAAGGATTCCTCCCCTGGTACCCACAAACACCTCTGCTGAACTTGTCCACCAAATTTGAGAAAATCTGAACCGAGTTTACCAAATAAAATATGAAAGTTCTGAAACTAATGGGAATGAAGCCTGAAAAATTGGAAAACCAATATTCAGAAAGAGATAATAAGAGAATTATTGGCTGGAATCATGGATGACATTGAGCCATCAAGTGAGATGATTGCCGCTGCCAAGTTCCCTTCAAAATCATTGGGGATTGTCACCAATAATTCTAAACCCCAGTTCAAGAATTGGAAGTTGTGCCTGACACAACTAATTTGGCTGAACAGAAGCTCAGTGACTGGGCACAGGTGGGGTGGCCATCCCAAACCTTTTTACAACCATTTGGGACCGTCCCAATGTGGGGTGGCCCTGGGGAATTCCCGTTGCTTGTCTGTTCAGACGCCATCATGCTAACTGATGTAAATGCATTTGAGCATCATTACAGGAATTTAAGGATGAACTGATAGTAACTCAGCCTGTCACAAAATCTTTTGATGTCAGTTTCATTTAAAATTATCTGTCACCTCCCCCAAAAATTCGCCAGGTTAGGTCAAATTTAAGGGACCTGATCCCTGCTTTTACTCAATACCAATTGAACACTATTTAATCAGTTGCATTGCACTGAGAAAACTGTTTGTCAATTTTCTTTCTTACCTTTCTAATAAAGATCCCTTACCCAATTTTAGGTTTATGCTTAAAACTAAACAGCCTTTTCCACCTATATCCCAACAACCCTCAGGTTTATGGCCATGTGCACCTGGTATTTGGCTAGGTGTCTACTCACGAATATGGCTCATGGGCACTCAATGGCGGAATTCCCTCCTGGTTCCATAACCGTCATACCATCAGAAGTGCCACTGGCATTTGGGTTTGCCATTTGAGTGTTACAGCACTTAAACTGGCAGGCCGGTCTAAAAATAACTTGCTGTTTGCCTGACAGCAAGGGATGCTTAAACTGTCCAAGAGTCCATGGGCTTTGCCCATTCTGATTGTAAAGCAGAAGGATGGTACCAACTGGGTGATGATAGACTACCAGAAGCTTAACAGTATAAAGATTGACTCATATCCCCGCCTAGGATTGACAATGCATTGGATTAGTTAGGAGGAGCTTGCTACTTCTTGGCAATGGATCTGATATTGTGTTACTGGCAAATCAAGTTGCCCACAGTGGAAGAGGAGAAATGCGCCATTATCACGTCCAAGGGGCTTTTCCAACTGACCATTATGCTACAAGGGCTTTGTAATGCCCCAGCTATGTTCCAACGAGCCGTGGACACTATCCTTTATGACCTGAAGCTGTTGTGCATCCTTGTATACCTTAACAATATCAATGTTTTCTCCTAAACCTTTTCTGAGCACCTTGATCATCTAGAAGCAGTATTCTGACAGCTCACTGAGGCGAACATCAAGACTAAGCCTCATAAATGTAACTTCTTCAAGGACCAGTTGGAATACCTGGGGTTTGTAATAGACTCTAAGGGGCTGAAAGCACAGCCATCCAAGGTGGAGGCATCTTAAAAATGGCTACACCAAACAGTAAGCACAACATAAAAATATTTTTGGGAATGGTCAGCTATTACCAGCGCTTCATCCTTAATTTCAGCTGTATTATGGCCGCTATTTGAGTTGTTAAAGAAGGATGCTGTTGAGGAATTTACTGGACCTAATTGTCAGATATTTAATATCAACGATTATGGTTCAGGTGTATCCTAAGTATCTGAACTTGGGACTTGCGGCCTAGCAAATTTCACTTAATTATATTTGACTATGATAACATGGGCTCGAGGGCTTTGTTGGTTAGGTCAAACTTAAATTTAAGTTTTGATTTATGACTCAAGCATGTGGGCTTTGTTGGTTTATGTCAAAATTAGTTCTTAATGTCAATTGAGTTTTTGACTGAATTAATTACTAATTAATGATACAAATCGCCTTGGTATGTGCTGCCAATTACATGTGAAAGTAAATTAGTTCAGCTATTTTGAAGATATGATGAAACGCCATATCAAGGATGATGATGGTGTTTACTCCAACTCTGAGGCTGAGCATGATGCCCTGAGTTGAAGTATTTGTAGACGTTCTTACAAACTTTTTATGTGGCAAGGGCCACTGAAAGTAGGCGTCATGGGTAAGATATAATTAACATCAAACCCTATAAATAACCCTTGCATTTACACTAATAAAGACACCCTTTAACTTCTGGATTAAGTTTATAATTTATCTTATAAACTTTTTGCGTTATCACTTTATTTTATACTAAAGTCGATTTTCACTTGGGATCAGTAGGATCAGGGCAGCGTGCCATCATCCAAGTGAAATGACCTGGTATACAATTGAAGTATTACCAAAAAGCTAGATCATAAATTTAGAGCACCATCCTGTCTATTTTCCTCACACAATAGACGCTCAAAGCTGCAGTTTCCACTAAACAACGAACCAGCCATCAGGCGAAGCCCAAATATTCAACAGATGGCATGTTCAAATGGACAGAACGCCATCAATGTTCCTTTGACACACTTTGGATGGCGCTGATTAGTGTGCCAGTGCTGCACTATCCAAACTTTGATAAAGTGTTCATCATTCAGATGGATGCATCACTTTCTGATGTAGGGGAAGTCATATTCCAAAAAGATGATGAGGGGGAGGAGCACCCAGTGGAGTACTTCAGTAAAAGCTTAAATTGCCATGAACGGAATTTATACCATGACCAAGCGAGAGTGCTTAGTGGTAATCTACGCATATAAGCAATTTAGGGTCTACTTGCATGGGATAAAGTTTAAAGTCATAGTGGATCACGCGTCATTATGTTCATTGTAGAACCTCAAGGAGCCTGAAGGGCTTCTAGCCCAATGGGCTCTTAACTGCAGGTGTATAAATTTGAGATCCTCCACCAACTGGGAGCAAAACATCAGAACACTGACTGCTTAACTAGATTGCCAAACATTGCCGTGACAGCAGATCTAAGTGATGTGATGTACAATAAGATGCTCAGCAGAAATATGATGAACCGCCCCAAGTTACAAAAGTGTTAGACGAGATGTGATCAAATACCTTCCAATGGAATGGGAAACTGTACAAGCATAGGATGTTATACGGTGAACTTTCTGCAACCTTCAGCACAGCCTAGAATCATCATGAGTGCTCACAAGGCAGTTGGACATGATGGCGTGTGCAAGACGTTGGAACTGTTGCGCCCTCAGTATTACTGGGAAATCATGAACTTTGATGATTTTGAAACCATTTCCTGTTGTAACCAGTGCTAAGTGGAAAATCTATTCTGTCAAAAGACTTCATACCAGCTAGTGAAACCACACTTTGGTTGTCATACAGTTTCCCTTGATGTCGTTGGCCCTCTGCCAATGGGAGCTAACCAGTCCAAGTACATTCTGGTGGTGATTGACCACTTGACCAGGTGGGTTGAAGCGCAGCTGATATGGGATTTGGGGGTGGTCACACTGGCCAAGTTTGTAATGGAATGTATTATCTGGCGACATGGCTGCCCTAAGTTCATTCTTACCAATAATGAAATCAAATTCACCTCGTACATCCTTCCAAAGTTGAACAAGCTAAGGGCATCCTCAGGGTTTTGACAGCCCCATACCACCCTGAGTCCAATGGGATGGTTGAACGGGTAAATGGGACATTGGTGAACATACTCCGAAAGCTGGTAACTGATAAAACCTCTGATTGGAGTTTCCTCTTATTTACCGCTGTTTTTGCTTAAAACATTAGCTATCATTCTGCTACATGGAAGAGCCCCTTTCAATTATTATATGGATGACACTCCGCTCTTCTATCGTTGCTCTATGCATGAATAGAAGATACCATCGGAATAAATCCCCACCATTACTTGACTGATTCAGCTGACACATTGATCAAATTGCAAATGAAAGTGTACTTCTTCAACTTGGCCAAAAAGATCAAGAATCAGGCTGCTGATCAGTTATGGCATAGCATGTTATCTCAGTTCCAAGAAGGTGAGATAAGTTTTGTTCCACGATCAGCATGGGTTTGGGTGGAAACACAAGTTGGCCAACATCTGGATTAGTCCATTAGAAATAATTGAGAAAATGGACATTGATGCCTACACTATCAAAGACCCAATGAGTGGGTGAATCATTAATTGTGTGCATATGAAGTTCCTCCAAGCGTATAAATAATAGGAGACTTATTGTCCAGTTGAGGAGGTAATGTTGAGATTCTGATATGAATGGACAATAAGCCCTGAAGAACTACGGCGTATTGGCGAGATTCCACCGACTTTATGATTATTTATAAGTATTTGAGCGCCTTGAGATGAGGCGATATTAGGTTATAATGGGTTATTATGGATCACCTCCAGATAAGGTGATAAGGCAATGTCAACATTTGATGAATATTATTTAGATTGCCTCAAACTAAAGTGGTAGAGAATTTATGAATACCAACCCAAAATCAATTATAATATTGCAGAACCAAATAGTCTAAGCCAAAGGAACGGTAATGTCGCTGATATATAAGTGAGATGGGGCAATTGAAAGGAGGATTGTAAGTAGGTTTGAGATAGCGGAACAGCAAGGAAATGCTGTATTTATTAAATGATAAAAGTGTTGTCAGGGCAAGTGCTCCATTTTATTACTTTTTAAGTGTGTTTAGATGACTGACAATCCCCACATCATCCTCCATTGTTCAGTGGGTTCGACCTATGTGATCCTTATGGCATATCCTAATGATATCGCTAAAAATTATAACAACCACCTTTAAGGTGTTAAATTTACGTTGAAATCTTTGTCTATCATAATATAGCATTTTCCCTGTCAAGGGATGCAGTGGGGCTGTCAGCTGCAAGAGGGTGGGTGAGAATTTTTCAAAATATGATTGTGCCCAAGAAACTCCACAACTGCTTCTGGGTGGTAGGGGTGGGCCATATAAGGGTTTCCTTGAGCTTGCTGAGTGATATTGCATACCAATCCTACAGGACCAATTTATTAAGGAAGGTAACCTCCTCCCTGAAGAACTCATATTTGTAGGGTTTGAAATAGAGGTTAGCCTTGTGCAACGCATCTATAACTGCCTCCAGGTCCTTCTCATGCTATTTAAGATTGATGAAATGTGAAAGAATATTGTCAATGTATGACACCACAAAGGTGAACTGAAGGTCCCTAAGTACATCATTGCTCATCCGCTGGAATGTGGAAAGGGTATTTTTCAAGCTGAAAAGCATCATGAAGAACTGGAAGATTTCTTTTCATGTAAAAACTGCCATAAGCCACTCCTGGCCTTCCATAATCATATTCTAGTTGAATGCATTCACGAGATTGAGTTTCTAAAACATCTGGGATTTGGCAATCACATGGCTAATTGTGTTCTTGAGGGGAAGGAGATAGTGATTGTAAACAGTAGTATTATAAAATGGCCACAGTATACACAGGGGCGCAATGTTCTGTTAGCCTTCTGATTGAAAACTATAGGTGAAGCAGTATGCGAGGTGGCCTTAACACCAACCCTTTTGAAAGCATATCATTTTAACTACATCTCCAAGGCCTTGTCTTCCTGCTCTGTATAAAGATACAGGGGTCAGTTGATGTTGATTACATTTAGTGTCAGGAAAAAAACCAGATCATATTTGGAGAGGGAGGGAAGATGGTTGGCCTTCTCCATAACAAAAATGTCCTTGTAGAGAAACAAGCTATAAAGGAAGTTCTTTGGCAGCGCTTGGGGAAGGAGTTAAAACATTGACCCCACTGCTCCAGCAGGGAAGAAAGTATTAATAAGTGAAATTTTGCATAGTTTTGAAGATTTATAATTGTCAAAATGTTAATCTTCAGGATGATACTAACCTGTTGCTGCAGCCACCTTCCAACCCCAAGGATGACGACATATAACAAAATTGGCATGGAGGTGAACCAATCACAGAAACCAATTCTTTTGCACCAAGAACAAATGAGGCATCTCACACATAACACGCCATCACAGTTGATGATGCAATCAATACCAAGTCCCTACATTAAGATCAAAATCCAAATCTTGGGCGATCAACAAACTCATAAATATACTGTCTGCTCATGTATTCAAGTGAGCCTCCACAGATACCATATGCGAGCCTAACCAAATATTAACAGGCAACAGAAAGTAATCTCTTATACTTTTATTAGCCACCTTGTGAGATAAAGCTGGGGAAGGGGTATTTACCAGAATTATCCGCCTGGTCCCCTTTGGGAGAAGGAATCATGAATCTGGCCACTTGGATAACCTCCACTTCCAGCAGTTGTCCGGTTGACAACAAAGGCGCCAACAGATTCACATAAATTGGTTCCCCTGGGGAGTATGACTTGACTGATCAAATGCTCTCATACAAGCGCAAAACAGTGGATCAGTGAAGTCTGGAAAGCAGCCGCAGGAATAAAAAACACACTCACACTTGTATTCCGTCCAAGCTTGCCAGAGTATGGGGAGAAAAATGGACCAAACTCTTCCACATGCAGTACTGGAGGAGACCTCATCACGGTCTAATTTAGTAGGTACTATTCAACAATTGCAAAAAAAACTAGAATAAAAAACGGGCCATCCATTTATGACACAAGCCCAATGCAGCACCCCTCTTACAGAGAAGGGTGGAGAAAGACCAAAGCTGGGGTTGCTCCATTATTTCATGGAGCGTGTTGATAATAATAAGTCTGTCCTGGAACTTCAGGTAAGTGAACACCCAAAAACCCATCCAGAATACCTCAGGTACAGCCATCATATTGACATATGAAAAAGGAAGAGGGCAACCACAAGTACTAGCCAGAGATTCCCAAAATTGAATTAACATCATCAAATATACAGCAGACTCTCTAGAATTAAAATGATTAAATTTATATTAATAATTTTTATTTAAACTAAAATAGTGAAAAGGAAAAATGGAGCAACAGCATTATCTGTTAGAAACTGCTGCCTTACATGTTCACTAGATGGGGAACTGGGACTAAGCACACTACTGTTAAGGCTATTTTGTGGTTCAGTCCCTGCAGATTAACATTCTAAATAATTGCCAATACTGACCCATATCTGATGCTCAGTTAGATTGACATAAGATTGCCAGCGAGATTATTCATTCTGCTGCAATTACACTTGACACAATGATGACAACTCCTCTGGCAGACATCAGGTTGCTCCCATGGCCAGGCCACATATGGCTGTCTCCATTAGGTATGGAAAGGGTTTTCCACACCCATACCTGTCAGTGATGGGTTTTTATAATAAGAATGGGAAATTAAGGATCTTGTTTTCAAGCTTGAAACTACTTAATTGATTTATTTACAATGTATATCAACTTAGCTTTGTCAGCAGAACTAAAACTTGTGGAAAGACCCTCTTGAGTACAATTGCCGCAAACCTTTCCCCGGCATTAGCTTCTGACAACCGCCACCTCCTGAAACCCCCCAAAAATTTCCCCACCAACCTTTATGTGGTTAATGGAGGTGAAACAGCACCATATTTAAAGTATGAAGTTAACCATCTCTCATCCACCACATGGGCTAAATAGCCCAGGGCTACAAAAGGAACGGCTTTTGACTTATATCTTTTCTTAATTTTAAATGGGAGTTCCTCTTAGTTAAGCCACAAAGTTAGTTCCACATGACTTCCACCACAAACATGCTAAGAGCAGTTGTGAAGGCAACCGCAGGTCTAGCTTGGGCAGTATAAGAAGGAGGGAGGTTAAAAGGTCAATAGAGTCTCAGGTATCATCAGTTGCATACCTTCAGTAACTTGATAATGTGGATAGCGTAAGGACCTTGGCTACAGCTATCAAACTGGACCAGGCCATGCATCCTTTTAGTCCTAAGAAGGGTTCAGATCCCAAGGCCCTATCTCTCAACCAGATTTCTGACTTAGAGAATACCCTAGATGAGAGATATTTACTGTCTTCCCTGCTTGCCATATGCTTTTCCCCAACCCATTTCTTAGCCCAAGCCCATCGTAGGCTTAGAGTACGCAGATTTTTCATAGTAAAAACCAGAAAACTCTGTACATACTTACATATTTTTAGAAATTCCACGCCAAGGTCCTCATCTCCAAGCTCCAACCAATGACTCAATCAGGAGCCATTTTAAATAGAAAAATGTGACACTTGGGACAACCCCAGGGATGAATAGTTTAGCTAATAAGATAAAATTGAGGACAAGTTTAAAAAAAAGAAAGGGAAAAGTGAGGATTAAACCCAACACTAAATTGTGAGATTGTCTAAAATAAGTTTGGATAATCTGAACTTACCAAAACCTCTTGAGAATAGCTCAAGAATTTTGGTCAACATTACTGTATAGAATTTGAATTGAGATAGTAATTTCCATTATTAAAATTGAAATTAGCATCCAAGAATGATGTTCAGCTTAGTAATTCCCCCTCCCCAGCCCAGCCTATAACCCCAGCATCCTGCTTATTGTAGGGTGTTGGATTATAATCGTTGTTACTAAAATATCCCCTTTAACTAATTTAAAAATTTTCTAGTTTATTATTACTTTTTTGAGCTTAAGATAATAAGTTTTACTACCCAAGATTGCTGGAGAGAATATGGTGGATTTTATAATTCCTTTCTATAAGTGTAATGGATGAAAAAAGTTGTGGACACCCCACCCTTGATATCACTCTCACAGAAAACTCACACCTCTCGTTCATCTTATCTTCTTTTTCATCAAAGGTAGAACATTGCCCTGTATTATAGAACCACTGTTAAGGGTTTCAGACTCCAGACCAAACATCCCAGTTTTCTCTTAGCTCGCTATTATCCTAACAAGATAGTCCAACCATCAGGTGCAAATTTTAAGATGGAGTACAGAGTTATGGGGCCAATTTCTCCAGGAAAAGAGTTGTATAACCGCTAGTGTGACTATTGCACCCCTCCCATAATGTTGAAGAGTTTGTTTTGGTTCACATGGAACCTCCTGGTGCTGAGAACCTAAATCTTTGCAGAAATATCTCAAACGACCCTTTGATAATGGGTGCACCATTATAGATCCCGCATGTTCTGCAATTAGTGCTTATATTATTTCCCTGGTTCATCATGTTGGAGAACAGCGCTAAGTCAACCCAGTGTATGAGAATCTCTCTGAAGTATGGCCCTTATCAGACCCTGACAATCTTAATTCCAATCCTCTGTTATATGATAGGGGTGCCTCTATGCCCACCCAGTACATAAGCAGATACACTATGGCGTGGAAGAATGCCAAGCCCTTCGTTAAAAAGCATTTTTTAACTCCTCAGTGAGTTAAACAAATTTGACCAAACCTACTTATAGTTATTCATTCATATATATAGTAGGACACTGCAAGGTTACAGTAAATGCGCTGGTTGACACTGGTTCTACAGGAAGATATAGATCTTAAGGTGGTGCAAGCTTTAGATCTTGAGGTCACCCCAGGTTCTCTGTCTTGATGGGCATCTTAGATTCCTATTGTAAGTCTTGGGGACTAGCCCTTGAAGATGGATAGGGCTTGGCACCCTTTCCAGTCAAAGAGGGGGCCCAAGGCTCCTGAGGACCCTCTGTCACAGTTGGGGACCTTGCCCATGTGATAGACGAGCGCTCAGTAATAGCTTTTCTCCCCAAAGCTGCCCCTTTCCCTCCCCTTCCTCCGCTTCAATCCTGGTAGGATTGATAGAGGAGGCCTGTAGGAAGGTGGTGCATGGTAGGGGGGCTCGGGGGGGTCTGGAGGACACCCACTCCCCAGGGCATCTATGGGAAAACTGTAAATTGCAAATCCCATTGTCAGAGGCCAGCTGGTAAATTCTGGACTGGGGAGGCCAGTTCAGGTCATACAGGTTTGGGAGTCAGATCAGAATATGGCTCAGATCAGAAACCTGGGTGCAAACGGCTCAGATCATTGGGTCTGACGTTCTGAGGCAGTTCCAGGAGGTTTGGATTGTGTGGGCGGGCTGATTGCAGGATCATCCCAAATTGCACCAAGCCCAATCCATTGACCCCTGCTTTCTGAAATGAATCCAGAATGCACAAGACATGCGAATTGGCTGAGTCAAGTCATCGAAACCTGGATTGGCAGCATCAATTTGAATTGGTCGCAAGAAGTTGGGAAAATTTGCAAAAATTTTCTAAGCTTCTGCCAAACTGGGAGTCACTTTTCGCCCCCCCTCCAAGTCAGCCAACTGAATTCCCTCTCCATCCCCTGAACAACCATTCCCCTGACTCCTCCTTATGCCCATTGAACCATTTAAAAGGCAACTGTCCCCATTGAGGGCAGTTGTTGGTTCATTCTTTTTAGCCTTTTTTAAATAAAATCTGTGTATCCGCCCTGTTTGCTGTGGACTCTGCCCATTGTCAACACAGTTTTAAATCATCATTCCGTTGTTCAATCCAATGAGATGTGCCATTGCCCAGATCCTTTTCCCAATGTTTGCAGACTGGATTATCTGGTCGCTCAATCCCACCATGCGGCAGCAGATCACCAATGCAATCATCTGGCCTGCCCCCAAAGGCGAGCCCAATGTTCTGTTCATTCTGTCGCGTCTGTTAAATGGAGACCATTCCATTTATTTGGATGATGAGTCCGCCAAGTTTCTCCCCAGGGAGAGCAATCTCAAGGCATCCCTGGCCCACCGCACGTGGGTTCAGCTCCGTTCTTTGCCCCCACCACTGTGGGTTCCGCTCACCAGCAGGACTCTGAGGGTCCTGGTTTGGGGAGACTCAGTTCCAGCCCCTCCTATGGGGTTTTCCTGCTTCCACCCACATTTCTAACAAAGTGGTCCCTGTTTTGCCTCCCGTGGGTGTGCAAGCCTCTCCCTCAGGTTCTGAAGGCCAGCAACCGCGCCCTCTAGAGGAGTCATCATCCTCCCTACCTCTCCCACCTTTGGGGGTTGCCCCTGAAAGACTCGCGGTTGCCCCACAATGCAACCATCTGGTTTGCCTTGGGGGCCTTCAGTACATTATTGAATGTTTTCTTTCCTCACGTGACCCGTGGATCCCCACTTCTTTTAGTCGCTCAGACCGCTATGCCTCTGGCATTCTGGACCCTCCACTGGGTGCTTGCGCACCCTGACTGGGAGCCCAGTCTAGTTCTCCTTAGCCGCATCCATGACACCTATGCTCACACTTCCTCTTTTCAACCCATTGCAGTTTGTGGATCATGATGATAACTTTTTTAGCAAACTTTGCAGCAATTCCAGAGTTGCTATACCTGGTTATTTTTGGGTAGGATGATGTTCCACCAGTCAGTTAGTATTGACTTAGTTTAATGTTACCATTTACATTTAATGCTACTCTGGGAAAATTCCATTCCTTCTCATGTTGGTGACAGGAAATTTAGTGGCAGTAATATTGAAACACCCTTATATTGATATTGTGCCTGCTTTTCCTACTTTCCCCTTGTTATTGAGCCATTCTATTAGTTTTTTAATGTAGATGGTGCTAATAAGTTGTAAAGTAACATAGAATTTGATCAGAGCTTTTAGTTAACAGTTAACCTCATCAAAAGAACTGTCTCCTTTATTTCTACATGGCTAGGTTGACCAGACATTAAGATTTGAATTAAAAACATGGTGAAGAAGGATATAAGGACCAAGAAAACTCTTATGTATCTTTTCCAGTAGACTTTTTGCAGAAATCTGATGGTACCTTAAGTACATGCGTGGGTTCTGGCCACTTGATAAAGTAACTGAATACAGCCCATATTCTTTACCCTGGAGGCACCAATTTACTGAAAGATTTCGTTATAAAAGTTTATCTCTAAACTTGACCTTGTGAACGCTTTCCATTAAGTGTTGGGTAATGCTGGCCAAAAGTAGCTGAAAGCAATCTGCACACGGTATGGGTTATACCAGTTCATGGATATGTCCTTAGGTATAAATTATGCCCCAGCTGATTTACAGCACTGTATGATGACGCTTTAAAGGAACTTAGATTCTTCTATAAGATTGCCTATGTGGATGACATCTTTATCCACTCCCCTAATGCCGACAAAAACAGTAAGGTCTAGTGGTGGTAGCTGCTGAACTCCAAAAGCTGGTTTAATGGCTAAGCCATCCAAATATGAGTTCCTCATAGATGAAGTCAAGTTCCTAGGTAACCTGATCCTTAAAGGTGGTCATACCATTGTGTTTTCTAAGCTAGAGGCCATCCATTCATGGCCCACTCTAGTAACGCATAAGCAACTGTGAAGCTTCCTAGATTACTTTTTTCCTCAATTTTTTCATCAGTCATTTCTGAACTGGACTCACCCCTTCACCCCCTCACAGGTAAGAACTTCCCATTTGTTTAAACTGCAGAATGTCAAACGGCATTTAAAGCAATAAAAGAAGTTTTCCTCACCACCCCAGTTCTTCATCATTAAGATGAAGATATGCCTTTTATTGTAGCTTGTGATGCCTCTAGGACTGTGGTTGGTTCTGTAATCCCGCAAGAGGATAAGGGGGAGAACATCCTATGGAATACTTTCCAACAAAATTTAGTGTTACAGAGCGCGCCTAGTACGTTTATTATAGAGAGTTGGCTGCTGTTTTTGATCTCTAATGCACTGGCGGTATTTTTACAGAGTGAAAAACATATGGTGGTTGTGAGTACAGACCATAAGTTGCTTACATATCATTGAAAACATCAGAAGTTGGCTCATAGGCAGACCAAGACTCACCGCGACATTTTAAGCTTCAATTTCAAGTATGAGTTCTTTAAAAAGTCTACTCATATCTTACCAGATATCATGAGCTTCATTCCCCTATTTTGTCCTACTTTAGATACAGATTTTGAAATAGTTATGGTAACTCCCCATTAGAAGGTCATTTCTTCTCCACCTCCAGTTATCGTTGTGGTTGCTTTACCACTCTAAAGCCCAAATCTAAATCTAAGTCTGAATCTCATATTTCAACATCTCCAAGCATTCCTGTTACCTCTCCTGAGCCGGTGAGTGAGGTTACCCCTTCTGACACAGTCCTGGCGTCCACTGTTAGTATAGGTTCTCTATTGGATAATGCTATGGCATCTCAGTCTACAGATCCCAATAATCTTGACCTCCTTGCAAGTATTGATACTAGTAAAGTCTCATTTGAATGATATCCTCAAAGGATAGAGGAAAATAAATCTGCACTAGAGTCAGAGTCCTTCTGGCCTGCATTCCGCATTATAAGAGAGCATCATGAACTTACCATCATGAGGCATCCAGGCATAAAGAAGTGCACCAATTTGATCAAACGTGGGTATGACTGGAATAAACTCACAAAAGATGTTCCAGCTTGGGTTGAGGGCTTCTTAGTCTGTGCACATTCCAGATCAGATAGGACAGGCTGTAATGGTCTTTTCCACCCCCTACTACAAGCTGAAGGCACTTGGACTTCACTCTCAGTGGACTTTATTGTGGGTTTACGTTGTATCCAGGTTATAATGTGATCATTGTGGTAGTAGATCATTTCACTAATTATGCCATAAAAATCCCTTGTTTGATAACAACACGGCTGAAGACATGGCACAGATGTTTTTATTACATGTATTTTTCCTGTTTGGAGTGTCACAAGAGGTGGTTAGTGACAGAGGTCATTAGTTTACCTCAAGATTTTGGGAGTCTGTGTGCAACATACCGAAGATCAAACCATTCATATCATCAACATACTGACCTTAAACCAATGGCCAAACTTAATGAATGAATCAATCATTAGAACAGTACCCCGCTGTAAAGCTAAACCTCAAGATTCTGGGCAGCTGACATTCAATTGGCCCAGTTCTCTTAAAGTAACACAATTTACTACTCATAAGGTCTCGCCTTTGTATTCTAAATTTGGAATACAGCCCCACAATCACCATTGCGCCCCAGATATATAGTAACATCCCAGTGGCAGATAAGTTTTTGTCACATATAAGAAAAGTGTACCAACAAGTCCAGAAACAATTGATTAAATTAACCAATGACGCTAGAAAGAATGCTGATATAAAACGCCATGCAGTTCCTGACTATCAGGTAGGTGATCTGGTAATGTTTGACACCAAAATCTACACCTCCAGGTATCTTGTTGTAAGTTGGCTTGTAAACGAGCTAAAAAAGTTCTTATAAGCCAAGTTTAGATAATAAATCCTCCCACGAAGATTTTCCAACAAACTGGAAGATCCATAACTCCTTCACATCTCCTCCTTATGCCCCTTTAAAGGACCAAAGCCCAAGGAGGTAGAGCTCATCATGGTGGAGGTGGCACCAGAATTGAGGTAGAGCGGATATTGAAATCCCAGAAGGTTACATGAAGCTTACACTATTTGGTTCCTCAGAAGGAACTCCATCTTATGAAGAAGCTTGGGTTTCTTTCAAGAATTTTATAAAGCTGTCAGGAGTTGGTTGCAAAATTTCACAGAACCAACCCTAAGACGTAGTCATATTACCATCTCAATAATGCCACCATTGCAGCTATCAAACTCCCCAGCCCACATAGAAATTATGCCCTAGCCAACGCCACGGAGGGGTGAGTAGAGCCTGTCCTTCTATGAAAGGGTAATGTAAGGCCCAAAGCTATTGCCATTAAGTTGTACAGGGACATGTGCCCTTTTTAGGTCAAAAAATGGTTTAAAACCAAGTCCCTACCTCTCATTCAGATTTTTGAGCTAGGGCATACCTAAAAGAGATAAGTGGCTGCTGCCCCTCCCCACTTGCCATGTGCCCTTCCTCAACCCGTTTCTTAGCCCAAACACATTATAGACTCAGAGTCTGCAGAGTTTACATTGTAAAAACAAGATAACTCTGTACAAAATTAGGAAATTTTAAGAAATTCCACATCAAGGTCCTCAGCTCCCATCTCTAACCAGTAGCTCAATAAGATCCATTTTTAATGTAAGAATTTGACTCCTGTGCAACCCAGGAGAGCTTATTTAGCTCATAAGGTAATTTTAGGAATAAGAATGAAAAAGAAGAAAACCAAAATGGGGATCAAACCTTACACCAAATTATAAGATTATAAAAATATGTTTAGACAGATATGAACTAACCAAAACATCTTAAGAATAGCTCAGGTTTTTGGTCAATATTGTTGTTATAAAATATTAATTAAGGCAGCAATTTTCACTAGATTTGAGATTGGCATCCAAGCTGATGTTCAGCTAGGTAATTTCCTCTCTCCAGCCCAGCCTAAAAATCCAGCACCCTGTTAATGGTAGGGTATTAGGTTATTATTGTTATTGTTACAATATCTCCCTTTAATTTAGATTAATAAATTTTCCATCTTTATTTTTTAAGCTTAAAAATAACAGATCATGCTACCAAGTTTTCTTAAAAATAATATGATGGATTTTATAGTTCCTTTCTCTGAGTATAGCATCTCAAACAATGCTGTGGACACCCCACCCTTGCTTTCACTCCTACAGAAAAATCACACCTTTCTCCCATCTTCTCTTCATTGTTTCCCAAAGGCAGAACATTGCCTTAGTCTAGAACCACTGTTGGTGGTGTTCAGAATCCTGCACAAACATCCAAGTTTTCTCTTGGATCACTCTTATTCTAACATAAATGACCTGAGAATAGCATAGGAACTTTGGCCAATATTGTTGCTATGGGTTTCAAATGAGGCATTAATTCCCAATATTACTGAATTAGGCTCTGGGGTTTACTCTGTAGATTATAATATTCAAAGTTGGCAACCATTTTTTAGTGTCATAAAAAGAAACCACGGGTATACTGGAGATTAACTATGCCTTTGGAAGTAACCCTACCAGTACACTAACTCCTCAAAATTTAGATATACAATTTTTGAGTCTTGGATACTGGAAATGAACTCTCTTTTTCTGATTAAGACTCCCCAAAGAATATACTTGTTGGTCAGGATGATGTTATGTGCAAAAAACCTGATACTTGTCAACCAAAGAGATTTACAGTATATAGACAACTAGCCGCTGCCACCTGATTATAGAAAGTTGACTCCCTTTTATACCATTGGGAATCTTAAATAATTTACAATTTTTCAATAGTAAAGATTATTAAACTCTGTTACCCTGATGGAAGCAATGAATTCTTACATCACATTATTTTTTCCAAAAAGACAATCAACTAGCTTTAAGAGGCAATTGAAACCCTTAGGTGAGATGCATTGAAGTAGCATCATCAGTTTAATAATGAGAAGATCAACAAAATACCAAATTAGGAGAAGAAGTAATTACCAGAAGAGGTACTGCCGCCCTTTACCCAGAAGCTGGTATTGAGCAAGGGGTCACTGATCATCGGTGCAGGGATGTCCATCATGAGATGGAGCTCACAGATGGAAGCATTGAACAAAATGGATACCACCACCGAGGCAGAAATCAAGGAGACTTACTAGGGGTTTATGAAGCCCCTACAATATTGCCAAACCTGCCCCTATTATCTTCTTTTTTACACTTAATTTATACCTTGATTTTATACAGGTATAAAAATACTTTATCTTATTCAAAATAAAAATCAATTATCACCAAATCTTAAGGTCAACCTTGTTTACCACTTAATTTGTGTTTAAGTGAAAAGATCTCCAGTAAGCATTTTGGTATCTAAAGAATTGAGCAGAAGCTACAGTAACTAGTCTGGTTCTGCGCAAGAGGACGCTCATTTAGGAGAACGCCTTGGGTTTCTGAGAACGGCAAGAAAAAAGTTGGTTATGTTCTGTTGAGTCTTGTGCTAGGCAATGCTTTGAATAGATGTATAAGAGTTTCAACCAGAATACTGCCAACAGGGCGCTGAATATCTCCAATGAGCAGGAAATGCTACATTGGTTAGCAATAGAAGACGTCTTACTCAGTGAGGATGTTCATGTGTCTTTCAAAGGTCTCTTAGTGTCTAATCTTTGTGGAACAGAACTCCCTCACAGCAAGTCAGCTGATTAAGTTAAGCAAGGAGAAAGTAGATTTGCTGACTACTATTAAGGAATTTGGCTTAGTAAATCCTCCCTCCAAATCACATTCAAAACTTAGCACTCTACTAATGTTAGGGTGTTGGGTTATTTTCTATCTATTTTCCATAGTAATTTCTTCCAAAAATCTTCCAGTTTTATATCTTTTTATTATATTTTATTTAAAGTTCGCAGATCTTGTCATTACCAAGTTAAAGCTAATTAGACAATCAGTCGATTCTTCTGATTGTGGCACCCCAAAATAGCAAGGAATTCTTTCCTACCACGCTTTGAGCCATGATGAAGCAAAGATGAGTATTTGTGCCTGTTGTGGCTGCTGAAACGCTCACAATCACAGGCCTGTTTTCTCTTTGCATTCACTCATCATAAGATATGCAGTAAATTTATATTTCTGACTGAAGTTAAGAACCTGGTAGCTGGCACCATTAGGATTTTAGATTTAAGAAGCATATAATGATAGTTAATCACTGGAAAGGGAATCTTGTTTTGATTAGTATTACAAGACTACTAAGAAGAGTAAAAAAAGTACCTGTGAGCCCCAACCACTGTGAGTACTGAGAGACTATGGTGTGCTTTCCCTTAGCTTTAGTTCAATTAAAACCATGCTTCTATAAGTAGGGTTTACTTTGTGATTTCAGAGTGACTTTTTTAATACAGGTTACTCCCTTTTATACCAGTGTAAATATCTGTGCCAACCAAAATCCAACGGTAAGTGATGATTTCAACTTCTTATGCCCACTACAGTGGGCATTTCTCATCACATAGTACAAGACAGTTTTATTATGCCCCAGCTAGATATAAATTCCTATGCTGGAGTACTGCCATATTCCACTTCTAAAAAAGGTTAGCCTAAGGCCCAGCATAATTTTGTCCACCTAACTGCTATCTTGTTAATAAACAACACAAGAAATTTAGGCGCTTTGCAAAGAATCTGTTAAAACAGGATTGTCAAGCTTCTTAAGTTGTTAATAACGACCCTGTTTAGGAGATGACCCCCTAAACCTAGTAGTCTACCTCTAAGGATTAGAATTTAAGAAAGTTTAAAATACACCCTTTGACCTCCAGCTATAAGTATGAACAGGTGAGCATTAGATTTTATCAGAATGTCGCCACTTTACTAGCATATTAAATCATTTATGTTTTTTTAAAGTTGGGGAAGTAACAAATATCCCATCCCATGTTAACTTATAATAAATAGCTTCAAATACATCATATATTTGAAATTATTAAAGATAGGCAGTTCATTTTGCAGAACCCTTTAAATCATCTATGTTAAGCTTATATAATAACTTTTTTGGCATATGACCCTGAAGGCAATACAGCGCTGACTTTAAAGCAATTGCCTGGAGTTCTTACTACGTTCTTAAGATCTAATAGTTTTTGGTATCTAAATTCAAGCTATTTCAGCTGTAAAATCACCTTAACCACCTATTTTACCACCTAATTCTTCTACTTTGGCACCCCCTGATTACATTATGAAGACTTCCACTCCACCCACTATGGTGGCCTAAAGTACTTATATTCACGCTCCTTGGTCAGACTACACTGAGGTTCAATTGGAATCCTCAAGGTCTTTATGGCTCTGCAAACTTGGATGTCAAATTTATTTTTGCTCAAAAATTTTACCCAAATTTGACAAAAATGATAATGTACATATATTCATTGTATCATTTGAATTAACCATGGTGATTACAAGTCAATTATGTTGACAGCTATATTATAATTTCTTGAACTATGTAAACCAGGAATTTGCCATGCCAAAATTATAGGAAGTCATTTTGAGTTGACGCAACGTTAAATATCTCATTGTTCAAGTGTTTAATGAAAAGGATGAATGACAACGTGTTAATTAGTTATTTTGAACTTTTTAAATAACAAGGATGAATCTGTGGTGCCTTTTTTACAACATTTTTATGTTGAGACTCAAGTGTTATTAGGTCTGAGGTGTTAAATAACTTTGACGCCCAAGTTGTATAAAAAATACTTATGAGCCAAAGGCTTTACCGGGTATCAATAATAGGCTCAATGATAAACTTACTATTATTTAAATGGCTGACTACCTTTTTAATAAACATCACTTTGAGGCGCCTAAACCCGTGAATCAGATCATTACAAAATTGTCAATAGGCCCCTTTCTCCAATTAGAAATTTGAACTGGCTTTATTGGCTGCAATTCCATAAGTTGGATGAGAGACAAATTACTTGTATGATATAAAACATGAAAGAATACTATGCATGTCATTGCCATGATATGGTTGCTAAATCCCCCAATTATTAAAACTTTTTGTATACTGACTATCCATTGAAAAGACAAGGAAGAATAATTCTGGATATTCTACATCCACCAACTTTAAGAGAGTTCCAAATAATTTGTAATTAAAGACCCTTTGATGGTTACAAAATTGCAATGGAAAACTTCCAGATTTGTTATTGATTTTACTTGAAGTAATTACAAAGAAGTGATTAACTGAACTTACTCTGTTGCCGCTGAACAATGAGGTTAATCTATCCAGTACATTAGAAATAATGCCTTATGTTAGAAAATTTTAACAAGAACTTCCAGTAACCTCTGACAATAAACCTAAACTAGACATGGCACAAGTGGCCATACCTATCAGAGTATTGAGAATTTTAATTCTGCAGCTTAGAGATAAATTACAATCATATTTGAGGCAAGATGACACCCTCATTGTCAATTTACTTAACTTGGTCAATACTTACTATTCTGAGTGCTTCTATATTAATATTAGTGAACAAACTCAAAGTAAAGGACATCATAGATAGTGGGCACCAGTTAATTTTATGTCTAATATTTTGGTGAAAATTGGGCCTCACTCTCAGTATTATCCATTATAAAGTATATGCTACCATGTGGCCACAGCAACAACTTAGGGAGGGGCTTATAATACAATGCAGCTGTGTTTTGGCTCATTGGTGATATCCTCTCTTGGCATCATTTTTCTCAAATCAGAAATATAACTTTCTTAATGGTACCTCTTTTATAAGGGCATATGTTATTAAGGCTTATTATGACAAGAAAACGTTGGAAATATTGGGCTAAACCCTTCCAATTTATTATAGTATGAAGGACAGCGGTCCCAAGCCCTAAATCAGGCGTTTGTTAATTTTTCCTATATAGATGAAATTGTGGTCCTTAGATACCACAAAGATTGAAACCAAAACAAGTGGTTACCTGACCAGATTATAGATCTAAGGGCATTCCGCTTTGTTCTATTGTATTATGACCATTCTGACAGGTTATTAAATGATAACGGGAACTGAAATCAACTTAAGTTTCACCAAGGATCTTATATAGAAACCTTCACGCCATTTTTCCAGTATCACTTGGAGCCAGTTGCCGCGCCTTGGTTTATCCTTTCTGGCCATAGAAAAACCAAGTCCTTTAGCTAGTTTATATCCTTATCTCATTAAGATTAAGTGCCATACAATTTCTGCTTTTGTTCATATATTACTTTTCAAGGAATTGTAAAGAATCCATGAATTTAGTAATCTGTATGAACTTGATCTAGAAGGATATAATCAGCAATTTGCTCTTTCACCTATACCTTAAAAACGCCTTTCTGGGTTAACTGATGATAAAGAAGATCAAGCACTGTTCTTCTCTTGCAATTTTCTTTTTTTGAAAAAGATGCCTGTTGGATTCAAGCTTATGAGTGAGTCAATATCCCTACTCTCAAACCAAGCCACAATAAGTTGACTCTTGAGGCCTTAAATTTGAAACTCATCCTTGAGGGCACTTCTGAGAATTTGATCACTAAGCATCATGCACTCAAAAATTGATGGAGATGCCTTCTGGGATTGCACCTCCATTTTCTGAATCTTAAAAGCGTGGGTCCCAACAAAGCAGTAATCAGGATGACTAAGAACAATGAGGGCGTCAACTAGGCAGTCAATCTGGAAGGATGCAAAAGATCTTTATTATATGTGCCATGAAGGTCCTCTTGACACTATATCAACATGCGCCCTATAGATATTATAACCTTTTAACTCAATGAAGTAGTCTATTTTACCTTATCTTTTCTTATTCATCAACATCTCCATTAGTTTACAGATTCAGGCTTATTTTGAAACTCATCTACAGTCAATAGAACTTTTAAGCTGACATAAGTGGCGCTCACTACAGGGGATTTGAGCTGTCCAATGAAAACGTCTATCATAAAAATGAAGAATAATAGCAATTAAGAAGGCCACCTGACAGTCGGTTGAGAATTGTGACTTGATAGATCAACATATGTCAGTACAAAGTAAATTTATGAAGACTAGAAGCCTAGAATTCTGGGCCACTTTTCCAACTCACCTTACTTTCTGTTGTTTATGATCAGTATCAAACCAATATGAGAACATCAACGAGATTATTTAACAACTATTAAACAGCATCTACTCCATGGGAGGCCGGTCCAGTCATTCCCAAGACTCTTTAGTGCCTTTCACAATGAGAAATTTATATGACTTGGCTCTACTACCCTCAGGAGAATTGGCTTTGGGTACCAAATGCGATTTGAATGGCTTTGTTCATCTAGATATATATCACATTTAAAAATAGTTGGTTTACACTACCAAAAAACAGCTCAACAACTAGGGCTCACCCAATCACTACACTCAAATCTTGTCAATTCTTATAATGCTTCCTCATCCTTCATTCAAAACAATCATAAAGCCATTGTCAAAACTGTCAGCTGGTTAATGAGGCCTGTAGCCAACTTACTATGCTAAATAGTGAATTTTGGTTAACTTAAGGACCAGAATCGCCAAAATGTAGAAATACTTGCAACCACTTGGAGTCAACGCCTTAACCAGATTATGGACCTTGTTCAGAAACTCCAACAGCACTACCAGAAGTTACCTCCTGTAATAACACCTCCAGGAGCGAAGAACCTAAAGGGCCCATGGGACCAGAAGGTCCATAAGGGCCAGAAGGGCCTGAAGGTCCCCACGGACTCCAAGGATCTTTCAAATCCTTTGTACCTACTCCTGGTGATCCTGATAACTCCTGAAAACAAGAAATCCTAATAGCGCTTTCTACTTTATGGGATCAAATATGATATTTGGCTTAAGAATTCAATATCTGAGTAGACAGAGCCCCTCTTAGTTCCAAAGTTTCAATTGATGCCTTGTCAGTTGAGATGAAAAGTTTCAGTGAACTTTCAAAGCTCACCAATATCTGCTTCACCAAGCTCAAACAGCCCTGTTGTGGTTTATAAACTCTCTTGAGTAACTTTGGGAGTCAGCTGCTTCTCCAACGTGCCAAATCTAAGCTCTGAGGGATCAAATTACCCTTAAAACCTCAGTTATGTATCTAAACTGCAATCGGGATAAAACTCAGGAAGATATAAAATGATCAAGATGATTATTGGATCAACAGGTCCCTCAAAACTATGCAGAAGCCATGGAATACAACCTGCTCTGGTTCCTGCCATTAACACTCTTTCCACTCCTATTGTGATTAAATTTAAGCTATCTTTTTTAAAAAATATCTTTGGACAAGAAAGTATAGCCTCCTTTTTTACGCTTATGAAAGCCAGATAATAGGCAGCTGACAATCAGAAGGTGAAGCACATTCACTCCTGCATGACTAGTGTAGCCTAGAAAATTATGACTCTCCATTTAAAGGAATGCCACACTTGGTAACAAGTCTGTATGGCCCTAATCCAAAAGTTTGGAAACAGCTAGATCCTGGCCAATCAGATGCAGGAGTTCATGGCCATTTGTCTGAATAAAGGAGAGAGTCCTGAGAGTTCATTAACTGATTCAATTCATAAGAACACCCATGGTGACCACTAATCATACTACATTAGTTGACTCCATAACTGCGGTAATTTCCACATTGGGATCTTATTCTAAGGTCCAATTGTACATGAATGGTCAAAAGAGCAATTTTATTTGTATCTGGGATAAAGAAGTTCCTATGAAATTACTGCATCTGCCTTACATTCCAAGTCCTTAACATCCGCCTCTCCCAGCTTCCTTGGTCCATGTTGTTAAGAACCAGAAGGACCACAGACCTTGATGCACCTATTGCGATGGATTCATTCATAGCACAAAAACTCGGTGGAAGAGACTTTCTAAGGATGCAGGAAAAGGGCGTTCAGCATGAAGGATGAGGCACTTCATGCTGAAAATCCTTTATTGGCCTAAAAATTTTTAGAGACCTCTAATGAGTCTAATGTTGTTGTACCAGAAGAAGATGATTCAATACCCATCAATAATAATAAAATGATACTGCTTACTCTTCTTCTGATGACTCTCCTATGTTTATCACTTTGTCCCCTCAGTTTAAGAGTTTAGCTTCAGGCATCACTGTTTAAGTTCATGAGATCCCTGTCCGCACCCTCCTTGAAAGTGGTTCCCCAAGAATGTTATTTCATCTAAATTAATGAAACATATCAAAGTAGCTCCTGACTTGCCTCGCTACATAGAATATGGCACAGTTGGTCCACAATGCATTCAGTCCATTGGGACTATTCCTCACTTCCCATCTTCTTTGGAAAGCTTTCAGTGAATACCTTAACCATTTTATTAGACAACCCAAGTTATGACCTACTCCTCAGAACTCAGTTTCTCCATGACTATTCCACTGTGATGCAATATGATGAAGAATTATTATCATTTTTAGGACATAGGGTTCTAATGGTTGAGAATTCCTGCTGAGTTTTTCAATTTATAAGGTCCAGGACCTTTAAAAGCTATGCAATTACTAGTTGTAATAGCTCAGCGTAATCACCTAGTAATCCTTGAAGTCCCTAGGGCAAAATTTATCTGGTTAGTTGTAATCAAGGCAAACCTCTGTTATTTTTAACAGAAAAATTTACTAGTATTACCTAGTTAAAACTTCAGACAAAAACAAGGGTTCCTTTAATTTCAGAATTAAGGTTATTTATATTATTTAGCCAAGATTTAGGGTCACATTCAATAATGGGTTTCCCAGAGTGAAATGGCGAAATGCATAGGATTTGATGGAGCAAAATTAATTCCGATTGGTTCAGATGGTTTAGATGATCCCTGATGGGAAAGACCTTCTCAAATTAGCCTCGGCAGTTTTTGAAGAATGTTGAGCCTTTTTTGGCTCATTTTTGGATCAGGGCTTATGGCAGTTTTGGTAGATTCCACTGCAATAGTATTTCCTGGAGTGGATGGTGAGGTATCCGCCATTCCATTATCATTCAATCTATCACAAACTCCCATTAATCACAGAAATGCCCTCTCAAGATCTTGCCAAGGATGGACATAAGTTCAAAGGAACCTAGCATGTACTTGATTAACAATGGTTCTTAACTTGACAGAGGCGATATAGTACTGTGAGCCTTGACAATATATTACTCTGTACGGCCCTTACCATAACTATCAATTTTATGGACTTTTCCCCCTGGATAGTGGTGGTAAAAAACAATACTAGATCATCTAGCTGGTACTATAACAGGATTGGTTTTGGAGCATTTTTTCATTTCACCTCGCTTTTACTGAATGTCCTCAAAACTTGTAAGCTAAAGCTTGCAGCTGAAATAATTCATCTGTCAGCCTTTGGATTACAGGTTCAGCTGCTTCTGGGGCATGCGTCTCCAATATAGGTTGTACACTTGATGGTAGAACCAGTTCCCGCCATATAGACCTTTTTAGTGACGTTTAAGTAACCCGTTGATAACTCAAGTGGTATGCCAAATGAGCCATTGGAAGGTATTCATTCCAACTTGATAGATCATATTGATCCATCTTGCAAAGGATGGCGACTAGAGTCTCATTTGCTCGTTTCACTGCTCCATATATAGCAGGATGATAGGGAGCAGTGAAGGAGGGTTAAGCGCCCTTAAGCAAATTAAGGTAAATGAAAACTTGGGATACAAAGTTAGTGCCATTATCAGAGAGCAGTACCTTCAGGTTACCATGATGGGTGAAGACTTGTTTGGTTAATAAAGGCACTGTTGCTTTAGAAGTGGGAGAGGTAACGGAAATGGCCTCAACCCATTTAGTGAAGTGGCCAAATGCAATTATGATATATACTGGCGGTTATACATTGCAATAGTTAGAGGACTGACAACATCAACGCTGACGGTGGCAAATGGGGCGACAGGGCCCACAAACTGACATTGATATATCAGATTTGGAGGTTTCTGCCTAACACAAGTAAAACAGGATTTGATGACATCTTGGACCAACTCAATCATCCTTACCAATAACATTGCTTTTGTAGCCAATTATGGGGTTTCCTAACAGCCCCATGCCTTACAGTTGAATGTCCCTGAAGAGCAGTCTCCAATCTAGTTGAGGGTCAGAAATATGGCAATCAAGAGGGCCCAACCTGTTTATATAGCATTCCATACTCAATCTGGATCCACTCGGTCATTTTTTTAGTTGTTTCTGCACCGTGGGGTCTCCTGACTCCATCCCTCAGGTTTTCCAATAATGACGTAAAGTCAATCTTTGTCAGAGACATGGATAGTCATTATACAAGCTCAGACAATCCATTCACGTCTCTTGTATCACCTCACGAAATGTATTATGGTGAAGTCATAGCTCTGGAATTTGAGGGCCCAGCAGGCCAGCCGTCCATCCAGGTCCTTCATTTGCTGTAGCTACTGTAGGGAGTCATGATCTGCAATAGAAATAAAATGATTTAAATAAGGAAGGGATGGAAGTGCTTAATAGCAAGAAAGACTGCCAAGCACATGCGCTCAGTGATGCTGTAGTTCCTCTCCACCCAAATTAGAGTTTTGCTGAATTACGCTATTGGGGGATCAACTTTATTGGCATCAAGTTGCGCCAGAATGGCCCCAACAGCTAAATCGGTAGCATCAGTTAAAAGGATAAATGGTTTTTTATACTTTAGATGGATAAAAAACAGAGCAATTGCGAGGGCATTCCTCAGGATGTCAAAAGCCTGCTGCTGGGCCTCTTCCTATTGGAAAAATCTCCTTGTGGAGTAGGTACATCAATGGTTCAGCATACTTAGCAAAGTAGCGGATAAACTGTTGGTAATAAATGACCATCCCAAGAAACACCTAAATATTGCATGAGCTATAATTTTGAGCCATTTTCTTGATGATGACCACTTTAAAGGGCAAAAGTGAGATTACTTCCTCAGTAATTTATGGCCAAGGAAGTCCATGTCAGTATAAAAGAACAGAATTTTGGCCGGTTTTCTCTTGATTGAAACAGAGCAAAGTCGCTTGGACACCTACTTTAAATTAATGAGGTGTTAATAAAAAGTGCAGGATATTATGGTCACATCATCAAGGTATACTGATACACAGGACATCTTCAAGTCCCCTAACAGGCCATTTATCGCCCTTTAAAAGGTGTCTGGGGCATTATAGAATTCCTGTGGCTTTCTCATAGGCTTCAATAACCCCTCACTTGCTATGAGTGCACATTTCTTACAATCCTCCGCTGTAAGCTCAATCTGCCAAAAGCCACTAGCAACATCCATGGCCGAGAAGAATTAGGATACAGCCAATAGTCATAAATAATCATTAATCCAAGGCAGCAGATAACTGTCCCTCTATGGAAGAGCATTTGTTAGCTTAACCCATTACTATCCTATGGCCCCATCCTTCTTGCTATAAGCAGCAAGGGCGAAGCCCATAGATTTTGGAAAGGCTTTAGTAATCCAGCGTCTAGTATTTGATCTAATTCCTTTGTCACCTGAGCTTCTTCGACCTTTGACTTGTGGTAGAGCCAAATTCAGAAGGGGGTGAGTCGCCCATAAACACCCTAATTGCACCCCTTTCATTACTATAAAATCAGAAGCAACTTTCAATAACATATCATTATACACCTCAATCAGCGCATCTGCTTTCTGCTGCTGATCAGAGGTGAGATTGTCACCTATTTTCACTTTGATACGGCCTATAGTGGTGTCCTAATTAATCCACAGATCACTAAATTCTCACACCAACAAATGGATCCAACTTGGTCAGAGGGTAGGGTCTGAACATATCCACAGGCTTGTCCAAGTTATTTGCGTATGTTAATTCATGAAATTTGCCATTAATATGGTTATAAGTCCTTGATAGGAAGGATCCAACAACCTCAGACAGGTAAGAGGCTCGCAAATGCCAGATTAAGATCTTCACTAATTTTTAACAAATGATCTGGCGGAATCATAACTTGAATTCCAGTGTCCACCAATATTTGTAATGTTTTTTTTGGGGGGGGATGATGACCCTTTTATTAGAGTATATGGCCATTCCCTCCTGAGCATCAGCGCTGGGAGGTGACAGGTTAGTTTTTGGTCCAATGACTCAGTACTATAACTGTTTAACAAAGTTCAGATGTTCCAATAAACAACCCCTAGGTTTCTTTTTCCCTTTTGCTTTAGAAGCGTCTTTAACCACTAAAGAAATGAGGTATTAAAGTACAGAGAAGTACAAATACTTACGACTAATTTTGGTATCATATTAAAAAAGGAATTTAGTGCTGATAAAAAGGTCATAGATGTCATTCTCTAACACAACCACTGGGCTGCCAATTAGCACTATAAACTGGAGAGGCAGGGCGTAGTAAGCTCCCAGGGATTGGGTCCGCTGGGGGCCTACAGTTCCATAATCCATAGTGTGATTTTAGTATGACGCAACCTTTACCTTCTTCAGCATAAAGGAAGAGATGATACTAACCGGATACCCAGTATAAACTATGGCCAGGATCTTTGCTTTATGGATAACTACCTCAACTTAGGTAGCTTTAGTACCAAAATGGGGATTGTTTAGTCAGAATTCCCTGGCAGAATATGGCAAGAGGGAGCAGGGTAAGAGGAATTTAAAATTTTATTGGTAATCATTAAGTCAGAGACATCCACCTTGTCAGGTGGGAAGAGAGCGCAATACTTAGTGTAGAAATTGAAAACGGTTGGGGCCTGAGGCACAGGGCTGTCAGCAGAAAGTGCTGAGCCCAAAGTTGACTACACTTTTCCCACCTCCTCGCCTTTATTTCCAACATGTGATTTCTTAATCCAAAGTACTCATGATAGGAGCAAGGGTCACGGCGAGGTTTAGATCTCTTGGGCTTTACTACGGCATTAATGGGAGCCTGACTCCACTTGTTAGGTTCTTGGAACATCTCTAGCTCAGGTAATTCCAATATAGATTCTTTATATCCAACACGGATCTGTAAAACATTTTCGCGTTGGTAAATAATGTATAAAGTATTATGCTGATATTTAAAGAGGACTTCGGCAATGGCGTCGTCCAGACTAACCCAATCAAAGTATGCAAGAGCCTGAGCTTCATGATTTAACCTCTTAGCAAACTTGATGTTGGTTTCGCCATGCTTGGAGTGGATCTGCATGAATGCCTGTTTGCAATTAGACAGGGGCAGGTTAATTCAAAATTATTTGAGGAGGTCATTCTTTAACTCCTCCTAGGAGGCACACTCCTTAAAGTTAGGCATCATGATCTCTCAAGCCTTGCTATCAAGGCAGGTCTGCATGTGTTGACACTTTTGGCAATCTGTAGCGCCCTACACTTCATTTTTGTACACATACAGATAATGCTGGATCATTTCAGCTTCAGGCATGTACTTTTATATAAAAGTTGGATTAGAATACTCAACAGGTGTGGGGAGAATGTGGATTGTGGGATGATAAGATGGATATCCTCAGTTAACTCCTTGGTTCCAGAGTCTTTTTGAGGTTAGCCTCATTGACCTAGCAGCGTAAATTGTCCATGTCATCCTGAAGGTTGGAATGGAATGTATTGACATGCTTGAGAGGGGCTTTGTTACCTAAGAGGAGGCTGAGATTTTCAATATTGGCGGTTTGGTTCACCATTTTAGCGGACAGGGAAACAACTTTATAATATAATGAGACCAGCATTAGGTCTTCATTAAAGGACTCCCCTTGATTCTCAATCAAGCCCATGAGACACCTTGAGCAACTGCTTCTTAATGGCGCTAATTTGAGAGTCATAATTTCGCTGAAGAGAGTTTATTATCTAACCACATATTCTCCGCCGTGGCAAAAGGGACAGGGTTGCTGGGATAATTTACTTTAAGATATGTATTCACCAGGTAGCCTTGAAAGGACCTGGCAGAAAGCGCCAAGGTTGAGTTTTTTTGTTTGATTCTTGAAGGATAGGACCTTTTGAAGGCTATGTAATTACTAGTTGTTAATAGCCCAGCATAATCACCTAGTAGACTTTGGAATTTTAGGGCAATACCTTGGCAGCGTAGCTGTAAACAATGTAATCTCTGTTATTTTTAACAGGCAAATCACTAGTATTAACTAGTTAAAAATTTATACAAAAAACAATTATTCCTTTAAATTAGGAATTGGGCTATTTATAAGGTTTAGTCAAAGTTTGGAGCTGCATCGAATATCAGGTTTCCCAGGGTGAAATGGAGGAATTCAAAGGATTTGATGGGACGCAATTGATTCCAATTGGTTCAGCCAGTTTAGATGACCCAAGTCTGGAAAGAACTTTACAAATTACCTTGGCAAATTTGGGAGAGGTTTGAGACTTTGTCAGCTCATTTTGGGATTCTGGTCTCATGGCAATTTTGGTAGATTCCGCCCTGATAGTATCTCCTGGAACGGATAGTGAGGTTTCCGCAGTTCAGTTTTCATTCAATCTATAGCGACTCCTATTAATCCCAACACCTCCCATAATTCCAAAATGTAGGTCAAAGCTCAGGCTTAACTGTTGGAAAGTGAAAGTCAGGTCTACAAGCTCAAGTACCATGTAAAGGGACTTTCAAGTATGGATACCCTCTCCTATAGTAAATATTAAGAGGGCATGTCCATCTATCTACATAAGCCAACTACTATACTGCCAAAGTCTCAGGTAATCGTCAATACCAGGGTACATATCAAATCGCCTCAGATAAATTTCTGGAAATATGAGGCATGGATAACCTGTCTTTCAAGAAGATCCTGACCTGCACGGGAATTTTAGACCCCACCTATGCTGGATACATATTAGCTGTGCTGGAAGACCTAACTGACAAACCTAGGACAGTGTGGCCTAATACTCCAGCCGCTTATGTTTGCATCCTTCCTGTAGAGGCCATCGGAGACATCCATGGATTTGGGCTTAAGGGATTTTGGGTTAGAATTAACCCCATCAGTAGCTCTATTTAGCACCTCTATTTGCAAGAGCTCATCAGTCAACAACAGAGCTGAGTTGAAAAAGAACTAGAACAATACTCCAAACTCTTCTTAATCTCTACTTATGGTTTTGGAAAAATGTGTTGCTTTACATCATGTTGAGACTGGGACGCTCAACCCATTCAATCCCATCCCTACCAAAAAGTAATATTGAAGAGCACATGTGGCCATTGAGCTTAAGCAGCTACTAAAAGCTGGGATAATGGTGCCTTCCGTAGCCCTTGGGTCTCCTCTCTCTTGTTAGTTCATAAGAAGGATTGCAGTCATCACATAGTAATGGACTATTGAAGACTTAACTCCATTACTAAGAAGGACAGTTACCCCTTGCCCCAGGATTAATGACTCTCTCCACTTTCTTACTGTGTCTCAATATCTTTCATTATGGATATAGTTAGCAGATACTGGAAAGTAGATATAGCACCTAAAGATTGATCTGAATGTGCACTCAAAGCCAACAAGGGCTATTTGAGCTGTTGTAATTGGTTTGACCACCTGTCGTGAATTTGATATGACTGTACAATAAACCCTAAGTTGTTATGGCGGAATGGGTAGGATCCGCCAAGTTTGATATGAGTGATGATTATTTGAGCGCCTTGAGATGAGGCGATATTGGGTTGGAGATATTGGTGTATGAAGAATGGATGGGAAATTGCCTCAAATTAGGCAATTGTGAAATTAAAAAAACTAGAATTTCCAGAACCAATGAGATAAGAAAAATTGAATTACTAAGCCAAGGAAGTGGTATTATCCAAAGTTGCTGAGATATAGGCGAGATGAGATGATTGACAAGAAAAGGTTGTTAATAGTTTAGAAGTGAGCAGAACAGCGAGGATCTGCTGTAGCTTAACATATTAAATAAGAGAAGGTTGTGGGAGTGAGTTCTCCATATTTATTTGAAGTTTATTCTGTTGTTTTAAGGATGACAATCATCATATTGTTGGTTCTAATTGCTCAGTGGGTTACCTGTGCAAAAATAATTTGGCATATCTCTAGAATACCGCCAATTTTATAACAGTGGTGCTCGCTACAGGGGTCCTATTGATCAATCACAATAACAATAACATTCCTCAGTTGCTGGCCATGTCTTATCAGGCTTACTCTGGCAAGGAGTGTTTCTAAGATGCTGCAACCATTGAATATGCAGAACTCAAGCTTGCCTTGGATGCTGTGCTCCAGTGGAAGAAGGAGTTTCTGCAGGAGGTTTTATTGATAAGATGCCTTTATTTGATTACAATGGGAACATCCATGGACTTTTAAGAGACTTGTGTTTGCAGTAGAAGGAGCTTCAGATTGGCGTAAAGACAAATAATCAATATCTACCTTGGATGTCGGAAGCACTGACCAAGTTACTTGCTATCATCCCACCAGTTCCATTACTTATCAAAAAGTGAAAGAAACTGTGCTGTGGTTATTCAGAGGAACTTTGAAAATGATGCAGCGGAAGACTGAATGCTTAACTATTGGGTTTCATCATAATGAGACCCACACCACGTTTGCTGATTGTTTTACAGCAAGAGCCCATGTATTAATTAGAAAGGGACTTTAACCAAATATGACGTATGCATAACATTGACCTCCACTGTGATCCATATCGTGAGCTTTTCAATACCATGGCTCCATATTTAGAAGTTGGCATACCTTTTCTTAAACTCATTCAAATCTTATGAAATATATCCGCTACCTTCCCTCTACCCTTATAGAGCAGAAACCTTTCACCTCCGCTGCTGGACTATCTTATTTGGGGGAGTTATCCCTCCCTGTTCAGCGTCAATTTAGTAACCCCCTGCCTTATTATCACTACTTGCCTTGCTCACAACCAAGTATCCATTAGCAGTTCAACTATTGGGAGTGTTCTGTTTACACCGCTCAACCCCAGCCTGACTTTTGGGGTGGCCCATTTTACAACAATCATGGACGCAGATTTTATGGGGTCAATTGTTTCTCAAGCAGTTCCTCTGGGAACTTGGCCAGAAGTTGTCTTAATCGTCAGGTTCATTCACCACCGCAGGAGCTTTAAAACAGGGAAAAGTCAGAGTGGAGTAGAAATGGGACTCTCTACTTCCGTTATTCTAACTCAAAACGTCCCACCTGAACCTATCCCCATACATTCAGTGGAAGTTCCACAGTACGATGACACCTTTCTATATCAGCAGCCAGTCAGGGGGGGTGAATGTGCTGACATGAGCGCAATTTATGGACACGGCAGAAGCAGGCCCTCAGGAGCAACTAAAGCCTTATGCCTGTCAAATGTTTGATCAACTTTTTAGAGATGAACCAGATCCATTCGCTGATGCGCTTCTCTAAAAGGGCTGAACGCGGCCCTCTTTGTGGACGCTATTGTTAAAAAGTACCCTTAAGTTGGTAAAGGTGTTATAAACTTCTTAGGAAAACGAGATCCATTAAATGTCCATGTTTTAAGCAATCAAATGCAGCTTACTCCAAGTGTACTTATTGTGACATTGTCAGAACAAAAACGTGAGTCCGCGCTATAATTGTTATGGGTGCCCCAATTAACATAGTGTCCACAAAGTTGGTGACGAAGTTGGCATTAAAGCCTAACGTGGAACATCATATGGTGTATGGGACTGCAGGATCGGAAAGAACAGTCTCTGAAGGAGCGTACAGCGCACTATCCTTATGATTTGGGTCGATTGACATTGTAACCCCAGCTATAGTGCTACTAAACAATAACTATGACCTGTTAATTAAAACTTCTTTTATGTGCCACTTTGGGGCTGTTGTTGATATGTCAGCAGAGACCTTTAAAAATTTTGGAGCAGCGGATCCCAATCTATTTCACTTCCAGTGGAATGCTGAAGGATCCAGTGAACATGGGTCACATTAACCTTGCATATGGTGATGGGGTGATTCCAGTTTGCTACCATCAATTGAAGATCAAGACCTGGGCCCTTTCCCATCAAATTTATGATTATCAAGGGCTACCACTTAAAATGCTAGCCCTATATATATTACCTCTGGACACCAAGTAATTATAAACACTGAGTTAGAGATGGAAGTGCCTGTTGGGTTATATGGAGAGGTCATTGGACCCTATCAGCAATCACAGCTTGAGCCCCACATGGCCCCAGGAATTATACTTCCAAGGCACAAGGAGATCAAAGATACAGTAGCAAATCTTCATAATAGACAGATGAAAATTCGCTTACACCAAATAGTGGTTTATTTTCATTTTATCCAAATTGAGGAGGTCCTCCATGTTCATGAGTTCTGTTTGCTAGATGAATTTGTTCTGCCCATTGAACCACAGCCCAGCGTAATGACAGTTGTACTGCGTGAAAGTAAATGAGGTTAACGGAAGGCCAGAATGATCAAGTGATAGCCTTATTTAAGAATTATAAAGAGTTCTTTGCTGTTGATGATCATGATTTAGTGTGCGCACAAGGAGCAATCCATCAAGTGGACACTGGGGATCACCCCCATCAAATCTCGGCCAATCCGCCAATATAGAACAGCAGAAGATGTTGTCATGGCAGAAATCAATAAAGTGCTAGAGCAAGGAATGCTTGAACCATCGAAGAGCCATGGGCTTCCCCTGTCCTAATTGTCAAAAAGAAGGATGGTACTAACTGGGTAATAATTGACTACCACAAGCTCAACAGCATTACAAAAAAGGACTCATACCCTTTGCCATGGAATGATGATGTGTTGGACCAGTTAGGGGGAGCTCGTTACTTCTATGCAATGGATTTAATATCTGCTATTGGAAGATCAAGTTACCTGCAGCGGAACAAGAAAAAATGCGCCATTATCACATCAAAAGGGCTTTTTCAACTGACACATATGCCACAAGGGCTGTTTAATGCCCAGTACATTCCAATGGGTGATGGAGACTATCATTTGCAATTTGAAGCTGTCCTGCGTTCTTGCATACCTAGATGACATCAACGTTTTTTCCAACACACTTTCTGAGCACCTTACCCATTTGGAAGAGGTATTCCGCCGGTTGGCTTAGGCCAACATCAAGATAAAATCTCAGAAATGCCACTTTTCAAGGATCAGCTAGAGTACCTTGGGTTTGTAGTTGATGCAACAGGGTTGCGGCCCCAACCAGCTAAGGTTAAGGCCATTAGGAAGATGACTACACCAAACAGTAAGCGAGATATAAAAGTGTTTTTAGGGATGGTTGGCTACTAACACCGCTTCATACCAAACTTTAGTTGTATTAAAGGTCCGCTTTTGCTTTTTTAAGAGTCACGTTTGAATGGACGGAACGCCATCAACGCTCCTTCAATACACTTTGAACGGCGTTGATCAATGCGCCAGTACTATGCTACCCAAAATTTTAAAAAAGAATTTATTATAAAGACAGATGTTTCCCTTTCCGCTGTGGGGGCAGTTCTGTCCCAAAAAGATGATGAAGGGGAGAAGCACCCAGTGGAATTCTGTAGTCTAAGCCTGAACAACCACGAACATAATTATACAGTGACTGAGCAGGAGCGCTTATTGGTGATCTATGCTTACAAGCAATTCAGTTTATATTTTCATGGTGTAAAGTTCAAAGTTGTAATGGATCATGCCTCATTACACTGGTTACAGAACCTTAAGGAGATGGAGGGGCATCTAGCTTGATGGGCCCTTAAACTGCAGGCTTACAATTTTTAAAATTATTCACCAACTGGGAGCCAAACGCCAAAATTCAGACTGCTTGTCAGGATTACCAACAATTGCAGTAATGGCAGATCTAAGCGACATCATGTATGATAAGATGCTTAGTGGTAAGTAAGATGATGAGCCGCCTCAAATTGTAAAGGCATTAAATAAAAAAGCTGATACTTACCAGCAGAATGGTGAGTTGTATAAGTGGATTGGTGATTCAACAGTGATCTTTCCGCGACCCTCAGCTTGGCCTAGTACTATTATGAGTGTTTATAGGGCTATTGGACATAATGGTGTGCGTAAGACAATGGAATCCTTGCAGCCTTGGTATTACTGGGAAAGCATAAACTTTGATGTGCTTGATACTATCTCCTCCTGCCACCCGTTTCATTTGGAAAAGCAATTCCACCAAAAGACTTTGTACTGGTTAGTGAAGCTTCACTTTGCTTGGGATATGGTTTCCCTGGGTGTCGTTGGCCCTCTGCCAATGGGAGCTAACTAGTCCAAGTACATTCTGGTAGCGATTGACCACTTGAACAGGTGGGTTGAAGCGCAGCTGATATGGGATTTAGGGGCGGTAACATTGGCCAAATTCATAATGGAATATATTATCCAACGGCATGGCTGTCCTCAGTTCTTCCTTACTGATAACGGAACTAACTTCACTTCCCATATCCTCCCAAAGCTCAACAAGCTGATGGCCATCCTAGGGGTTTTGACAACCCCATACCACCCTGAGTCCAACGAAATGGTTGAGCGGGTCAATGGGACTTTAGTGAACATACTCCGTAAATTAGTAGTGGATTGGCCCTCAGATTGGAGTTCCCTTTTGTCCACTGCCATCTTCGCCTATAATATTAGTTATCATTCTGCCATGGTATTGAGTCCCTTTCAATTACTATATGGTCGACACCCTGCTCTTCTGGAACTGCTATACACCTGTGTAGAAGAAACTGGTGTAATGGACCCCCAACATCATTTGATAACTCTAGCTGACATGCTAATCATATTGAAAACTGAAGCATACTCATTCAGCTTAGCTAACATAGATCAAGACTCAAGCTGCTGAAAAGATATCACGTAGCATGTGAAATTTAATTCAAAGATGGAGACATGGTTCTATTCCATGATCAACATGGGTTCAGGCGGAAGCACATGTTGGCCAATATCTGGATTGGGCCATTCAAAGTTATTGAGTTGACAGGTATGGATGAATATACTATTAAGGACCCCACTGCGGTCAGATCATCAACCAAGTGCAAGTGAAGTTCCTCTGGTCATATAAGCAATAGGTGCCTTATCATCCAGTCAAGGGGGGTAATGTCATGATTCTGATATGACTGAACAATAAGCCCTAAGTCTTTATGGTGGAATGGATAGGATCCGCCAAGTTTGATATGAGTGATGATTATTTGAGCGCCTTGAGATGAGGCGATATCGGGTTGGAGATATTGGTGTATGAAGAATGGATGGGAAATTGCCTCAAATTAGGCATTGTGAAATTAACAAATGAAGAATTTCCAGAACCAATGAGATATGGCAAATTGAATTACTAAGCCAAGGAAGTGGTATTATCCAAAGTTGCTGAGATATAGGCGAGATGAGATGATTGACAAGAGGAGGTTGTTAATAGTTTAGAAATGAGCAGAACAGCGAGGATCTGCTGTAGTTTAACATATTAAATAAAAGAAGGTTGTGGGAGTGAGTGCTCCATATTTATTTGAACTTTATTCTGTTGTTTCAAGGATGACAATCATCATATTGTTGGTTCTAATTGCTCAGTGGGTTACCTGTGCAAAAATACTTTGGCATATCTCTAGAATACCGCCAATTTTATAATACCGCCCATCAGTTTAAATTTTTAATTAATATTATATATAATTTATCTTTAAATAAAGGATTTAATCCATTCTTAGTAATTGTACAGCGCGCGGCCCATAATTTTATATGAAGTTGGTCAATTATTAATTTACTATTACTTAAATCCATAATCCCCACTGATGCATTTCCAATTCCCTTGCATAATATCATCAACGCCATGGCTTTAATTGCCAAATTACCTCCTATTTTAAATTCAGCATCAAAATGATATTTTGCCCTGTTTCAGTATAAAAAATAATGTTAAAAGGGCTCCTTATGATTATTATGGCCAGCTGCCAGTAAATCAGGTATATCCATCTTGTTTAATCACTCTGTCATATTAATCTTACGTTTGAAGTGCCCTGAGCCCTAATCACTCACTTTCCTGGCTTATTTTGGATATTCCATCACTTGTCTACCAATATCAGGGCTATTTAGTAACCACAAAATGCGCCAATAAGAACTCTGGTAGTGAGATCATAACTGAGTTGAGATTGCCATCTGTAAGGAGTCTTTTTCCCCTAAGTAGATAGTTGTTAGTCTACTATTGAGTTAATATTGAGCCTCTGAGCAACCGGAAGTACCTGTCAATAGAGTATCTGTAATTCACTTGTTCCCAGAGAGGTGGGTCAGGATGCACACCCACACCGCCAGGGAACTAGCCGTTAGTAGAATAGGAAACAGGGCACCACATAGGGTGACAGGGAAGAAGTGACCCAGGGCCAGGGTGACCAACGCGGTATATAGGATAAGATAACCAAGAGATAACAAAGCTTGGGTAGACCCAAAGGGGAGTCCATGACCAAGTGTAAATCGGTGCTAGGAGACTTGGATGCCACGATCTGGAGGGGACCAGTATGGCCCAAAGGTGCACCAGAAACTTTAGTTAATTGAGATAAGATATAATGGCCCACGTTGTTGGAGACCTCCTCAAAGAGGTCCACACACAGGTTTGCCCAAGGAACCATAATAAAAAAATGTAAGATAATGGTAATGTTTATTGTAAAAAGTTGATCAATGAGGAAAGTTGGTTTTGAGGGAACATACTTAAACAATCAGGGAGAAATTTTCTATTGGTGAAAGTGGTCCTAAGCTTAAGTGCACCTTTAAGCGCATTCTTCTATATGACCAGGTAACTTACTTTGAAGTTAACCTTACCCAAGTGATCAATTGAAGTTGTGCCCAACCTAACTTAAGAATTAATAAATTAAACATGTTTCAAACCCCCATTTACTGATCAGTTGAATTGAACCATCATAATTCAGGTAGTAGCATGTCCGTTTTAATGCTACGGCCATTATACATGGCTGGGCATGTTGCACTTCCTCTGAACCAACCTGGGCATACCTGGCCTGTACCCGGCGTTGGTCCAATGTTTGCCTCAAGTCAGGAAGGTCCTGAAACTTGGCCTTATTAGCCTCTTGGCGACCCAGCCTTATCCTGGCCATTAACCCCTTCAATCAAGTCATGTGAACATGACAGTACCAAATACTACAGTATGCTCCTAGTTTGATTAATAAAACCCTATTTATGACTATAAGGTTATACAGTTATGTTTTTACCCAGATACTTGTCTTCAAACAGTATCTGGTGACATCAGTTGTGTTAACCTAGGTATCTGTAATATGAATTCTAAGCTCCAGTTTCAACAGTGGTGCTCACTACAGGGGGCACAATTGCTATCCTTTAACAATCCAAATTTATAAAGTTAATATAAGAGTATTTGTCCTACTGCCCCCGCATGAATTATGGACTCTAACGCAGCCGCTCCAAAGGTTAGCATAAATTTGGATCACCTACTCATATCCACAGTGAAAAATTAGGCTTCTGCGCTCAGGGTCAGATTATTTTACCTTGGAACTCTCAGGTTTCGTTCTTATAGATACTTTGGAAGACCATCAACTACACCTGGATGGCTTTTAGAAGAACTTGAGTGACTCTTCTTGCTCTCTCGTTGATCCTGATGGGGAGATTACCTCATTTCATGCTTTAGCCACTTAAAAGAACAGAAGATTAAGGATTTAAAGACGCTTCTCACCGCTGTCAACCAGAAGCTTGAATTAGTTGAACAAAAGTTATGACAGAACGCCATTATTTTTCTGGGTTGATTAATCAACTCTGTCCTGAGTTCACCTCCTGCTGGGCTGAATTGTCAGTTCACTCAATACCGCCAAATTTTATAGCAGGTAATGTGACTTCCACTAAGCCTTCTATCACAGCTTTGACTGTGGTTCAAATTGTTTTACGCTTGCCCCTTTGGCAGCTATCCCTTGAGGTCAGTCAGAATTGGTGTGGCCTCTGTGCCCTTATGTAATGGGATCAAATTCTATTTAATCTGAATAATCTACCTAAATTTGATAAAAACAGCATTGTACACAACTTTACAGCTTTATTTGAACTAAGTATGGGTGATGTCCCCAAGGCCACTAATTTGGCTACGTTAATGAATTTCTTTGACTCTTTAAGCCAGGAATTGAATAATGTCCAAACTACAGAACTTAATATTAGTAAATGCAATGCCCTTTCCCTAATAGTGAGAGAGTTTAGCAGAGCGAAATGGGTACAACATATATAACGTTGTTTCTTGATTTCTTTAAAAAGAACGAGTCTGTTATAGCTTTTGCTAAACGCTTTTAATTTTGAGGCTCTAGTCTTATATGAAGCCAAGGTGCTGAATAATTTTGATGCCATAGTCGCCTGCATCACGCCTGTGAGCCCTACAAAGAATTGTACCAGGTTCTAATTCCTGTTTTGAATTAGGAGAATTGTTTAACCATATGGTAAATTATCTCAGCCGCTGCACTGCCACTTTTGAGGCGCCTAACCCAAATTTTTGGGAGCATTGCGAACATAATGATAAAGTAATCCCCCCAATATTGAATTAGCTTGGCCTTACAGCCATCGTTCTCCTAAGCCTGATTTTCTCAGGTTACTTGTTAACTTTGTAAAACCTGGGGCATTATACCAATAGTTGTCCTAATTTAGGATTCAACTCTAGGTTCATTCTGTGAACTCTGAGAGGAAGGATTGGGGATAGAGAGGCGGTTTATAACCAGGATTTCCTTTTCCTCCCCTTATAAAAGATCTCAAGTAAGACAGATTTCCAGAACCGCATTCCATCACGCCTTTGTCCATTGAGGACGCCCCGCCTTCAGCTTTGCATCAAGTAATCACAGATGATGTGGTAGTGGTTACCATCTGTTCATTAAGCAAACACAAAGACAAGTTAGTGCTGGTAGTAGTAGTGAGGTCATATGTGCAACATCTAGAAAAGCATGAGTTTCCAGTCACCTCAGGTGATAATAAAAAATTTAGATGGAGTCCAGGAGGCCACACCTTTGGGTACTTTAAAAGAAATAATCACACTGTTATGTTTTTACCTACAGTTCTATTTAGGGCAAGCAGATGCCCTGGAAGTTAAAAAAGTCAACACAACTGATGCTTATGCTGCTGAATACACTTACATTGATATTATTGTAAATAAGCTCAAAGTAAGAGCTATTGTGGATAGTGGGGCACCAACTAACATCATGTCCAATAAACTGGTTAAAAAACTTAGTCTGGCGCCAGATATCAACCATTGTAAAGGCTACGGTACCATAGGGTCCCAGATCATCATCTCATTAGGCACATATAGTGCACTGCTGCTGAGGTTTGGTTCGCTAGTTTTATAAGCTCCAGCTTTAGTGTTACCAAATCAAGGCATGATTTTCTAAGTTGAAATCTTTTTTATGAGGATTTATGGAGTTAAATTTGATTTTGAAGAAAACATTTTTAGAGATACTAGGACAACATAATATGTTTTACTACAATATGAAACTTGAGGGCTCTACACCTCATAAACAAGAGATTTTTTTGTGTATAAGAACGTATTCGTGCCACTGGGTCATCACCAGATTATGGCCACACTCAGTTATTACCCACTTAAGTCATGGAAACTAAAAGCATTACAATGAGGGCTAATTGTAATCTAAATTTTTGGCGTGCCATCAACTTATAATAGTGAGAGAGACCACGCTGGAAATTCCTCAAGGGTTATGTAGCGAAATATTTGCGCCATTTTGCCGCTCTTATCTCAAAACTGTCACCACACCAGGGGATTATCCTTCCTGACCATAAAAAAATTAAGGTATTACTAGCCAACCTATATCCACATCCTATTCAAATAGAGTGACACCAAATCGTTGCTTTCAAGCATATTTTCCTATTTGACGAAGTAGAGAAAATTCATGACTTGGTACTCTGGAGAAATTGGGCTTGGCTGATAAGACTGATCACTCTTTTGTGATTTTCTACTGAAGGTAAGCTTATCAAGGCTTACAGAGTAGGAGATGACCAAGCTTTGGCCCTATTCAATAAGTGTTGTGTGATATCTGCAAAAAACGATTTTGATTTGGTTTGTTTCAATGTTGTGTGGCACCAAATCGATACCAAAAATCATCCACCTACTCGCCTTCTTCTTATTAGGTTCTCAAAGACTGCGGATGAAGTTATATTAAATCTTAAATCAACCAGATAGTGCAACATGGGATGTTGGTGCCCTCCAAGAGCCTACGGGCCTCCTTGATGTTGATTACTAAAAAGAAAGACGGTTCTAACTGGGTGGTGTAAGATCAATGTAAGCTCAGCAATAAAATAAAAAAATAACATTTCTACAGCAGATTGACAATGTGCTGGACCACTTGGGCGGCGCTCAATAATTCCAAGCCTTATATTAATTTCTGGCTACTGAAAGATTGAGCTTCCTAATGAGGAGCAGGAAAAGTGCACAATGATAACTTCCTAAGATCTGTATTAACCCACTTGGATGCCACGGGGCTGTGCAACGCCCCCACGACCTTCCAACGGGTTATGGAGAGTATATTGGCGATTTAAATATCTTCTGTGTTTTAGTTTATCTGGATAATATAAACGTTTTCTATAGAACGTTTGTTGAACACTTAAAGCACTTGGAAATGGTGTTCCATTGGCTTGTCAAGGCAGATTTTGAAATTACGCTGCATAAGGGTAACTTCTTTCAAGAGCAACTCGAGTATCTGATGTTTTTCATTAATAAACAAGGCCTTTGGCACCAACTGGCGAAGATATAAGCTTTTAAATGAATGACCCAGCAAAGCAGTAATTGCGACATCCAAGTGTTCCTTGGGATGATTGTCTACTACAGCCAGATTGTGGATAATTGCAGCAAAATATGTGAACCTTTATTTCACCTCCTCAAAAAATGAAAAACAATTTGAGTTGATGTTTGATTGCTAGCTGGACTTTGACAATCTAAGGCTGTGCCTCACCCAAGTGCCCATACTTATGTATCCTAACTTCATTAAGCCATTCATCATTCAGATAGATGAATCCCTCACCGCTTTTAGGGGAAGGTTTATCCCAGCTTGATTCTGAGGGGGGAAGAACATCCCATTGCGTATTGCAGCTGGATTCTGTATGTACATTAATGGAATTATAGAATTACTAAAAAGAGTACATAGTGGTAATTTATGCATGTAATCAATTTCAGGCTTATGTCCATGGCGTACAATTTACTGTGGTAACTGACCCTGCTCTCTGAAATGGTTACAAAATCTTAAGGAACCTGAAGGACAATTGGGTCATTGGGCGTTAAAACTAAAAGTGTATGATTTTTGAAATTCAACACCAGCCAGTGTTAAGCATCAAAATACTTATATACTCTCACAGTTGCCTACTGTAACCTTACTTGCTGATAAGGCTGATTTTTTTGATAAAATGGTAACTCAATAATATGATAATGACCTGAAGAGGTAAAACGCAAGTTAAAAATGTGAAAAAGAACACTTTTATTAAAGATATATACTTTATAAAATTACTGAACAATCCATTGTGTTTCCTTGTCCCACTTAGTGGACTGACTTGATCATTGCAGCCCACAAGGTGGTGGGGCATGGGAGATTTAAGAAAACGCTTGAACAGTTTATATCACAACACTATTGGGAGTCAATGCCTTTTGATAATTATGAGACGCTCAGTTTTTGTAAAAAATGGCAAGTTAAAGTGCCTTATTAAAAGCCACTTAACATCATTTAAACACAATTTTTCTGGCACAACATCTCTATTGAAATTATGGGACCCTTGGCTAATACTGGTAGCCAATCCAAGTATATAAATATGGCCATTGATTACCTCAATAACGGGTGGAGGCCAAAGCAGTTAAGTATCTGAGCCCGGTGACCACTGCTAAGTTTATTTTGGAGAATATACTTATTAGTATGGTTGCCCCCTGTTTAATATGATGGATAATGGGACTAACTTTACATCATAAATGATCACTAAACTCAATGTGCTGATGAGGATATGAGGGTTATTGATTATGTGTGATGAAACAGTTCATGTATAGAGTTTATTAATTTAAAATATATAGAACTTACCCCAAATTGATGTAAAATTCATAATCTGGCCAGTCCAATGGTTTTGGTTGTTTTGGATGTTTTTGCATGATTGGTTTTTCATTTTTAGGGCGTTTGAGGTTGACAAAGTTTTCATGAAATTTTACAATAATTAAGAGTTTAACCCTTATACAAAAATTACTAATCTAAGCACCTTACATTTTTTCCATTTCTTAAGGTGAATTGATGGGACAATATTCATCTTGGATTTTTACCCTGTCAACACCAAAATAATGAGTGAGTTTAAAATTTACCTTATATTCAAGATTTACTTTTTAAATTTCGCGTTAGACCTCAAGTATCACTCTCAAAGTACCTCCCAACTTCATGGAGCTTTACTCCCATTTAAGCCACGTATTTAAAATTCCATGATATAAATAAATGGCCCAAAGGGGCAGGGCTAAGCCCTGATAAATCCCAGATGACAGAGGTTGGATCAGATCCAGGCCTTAATCCAGGGGTCTGGTGGTGAGGATGAGACATGCTGTCCTGTGGATTTCATTGTTGGTAGAGGGTAGTTGGACTGGTTTACCACCATAACTCAGCCAATTGGGCCAAACCAACGGGTATAACCAAATTTTGAATTAGGTCATATACACGTTACTTTTATTGGATGGAGGCAACTCTCCAATTTAGGGTTGTGTTGCTGGAAGATGGCTTTTGGGTTTCCCATTTGTTACAATATGCCCTATCACCCCAAAGACCAACAGCACGGTTGATCGCATAAATGGTACTCTAATGGGTATTTTGCATAAGTTGGTTACCGGCAAAGCATCAAGCTGGAACCTCTTTTTGTCTTCTGCCATATTTGACTATAATATTGCTTATCACTCGGTCATGGGGCACTCACCATTTGAGTTTAAACATGGGAAGCATCCCACGCTATCTCCACTCTTATACTCATTTGTTAAAGAAGAGAGCATAGTGTCCAAATTAATATCCTGAAAAGTTTATGTGAACTTTAATTCAGCTACAGAGATCTGCTTACTCCAACGCACTGGCTCAGAAAGTCAAGGCTAGAGCACACAATAACGAGGACTACCAGACATTACCTACTTTTGGCGTAGGGGATTTGGTTTGGTATTATTATAGCCATGGCTTTGGAAGGACTAGAAAAATAAAGCATATTTGGAAAGTTCTCTTCAGAGATTATAGAGAAGAGATCTACAGATGACTACACTCTAAAGGATCCCACTAAGCGCTACCTAATCAGCCAAATGCATGCTGAGTTTATTAAGACATACTATCAGCCCTCTGGATTTAAGTCATGGGTTTTCAATAGCTTATAAGACCCCCACTAATCTTTGTTACCTGAAGTTTGGTCAAATGGGGGGAGATGTTGTAATTAGTTTGACCAACATTCAGTTTATATTTTTGTTGTATATATTTAACAGTAACTTAAGTAAAGGATTCAATATAATTTTAGTAATTGGTACAGCGCGCTGCCCAAAGTTTTTATATGGCGTTGGTCACTTATAAGTTTTACTATAATCAAGTCTTTAATTTTTGCCGACGCATTTCTCATTAACTTAATTTATAGACCATTAATGCTGTGGCTTCAAATGCTGAATTTCCCCCTATATAAATTCAGCACAAAATGCTATTTTGCCCCACGTTACCATAGAACAGTAATAGGTTCTTTATAATTATTATGGATAACCGCTGGTAAATTATATGCATCTGGCATATTTCAATTACTCTGGATTATTGATCTTATTCTGGAAACTCCCCTAAGATCTATTCACTCACTTTCATGCTTAATTTGGATATTAAGTAAGCAGTTTGACATTCTTAAGACTGCTTAGTAACCACAAAATGCAACAATGAGAGCTCTGGTTATGAGTCTTTAGTCTGAGTGAGATTGCCATCTGTAAGGGTTTATTTTGAAGTAGATAGTAGATAGTATACTATGAAGTCAATGTAATGAACCTCAGAGCAACTGGCAGTGCTAGATATTATGGCGTTATCAGGAGAGTGTCTGTAACTCTCTCGTTCCCAGAGAGGTGGTGCCAGATACACAGCCACACCACAAGGAAGCTAGTCACTAGTATGATTGGGAATAAGGCACCTTGTAGGGTTCTGGAGCACAGGGGACCCAGGGACAGGGTGTACAACACATAGTAGAGAATAAGATAACTAATAAACATCACAACTTGGTTGGAACCAAGGTAGAGTACATAACCAAGTGCAGATTAGTGTTGGGGTGCTTGGGGTGCCTCAATCTGGAGGTGACCAGGATGGCCCAGTAGTGCACCTTATTCTGTTGTTGATTTTGTTAGGATAAAATGCCCTATATTGTAGGAGACCTTCTAAAGTAGGCCTGCTCACAGGTTCGCTTAAAGGTCCATGAAAAAATTTAAAACTAGAGGTATATTTTTATTAAGCAAATTGACCAACAAGGAATTTTTGGTTTTAAGGGATCGCTGTTAAACATTGGGGGGAGAATAATCATTCTTCAAGAGTGGTGCTAAGCCTAAACAAACCAATAAGCGCACACTACTATCAGCCATAATACTGTAGCTCAAGTAGGTTTAAACTTGGGTTATCGCTTGAAGCTGAATTCTTCCCAATTTGATAGTATTATAAATGAGACGGGTTTTGAAACCTCATTCACCAACCAACTGTAATGAACCATCATTATTGGTAACATAACTGGTGCGTTTAACGCCCTTGATATAACGCAGGGAAAAGCATCATGCACATCCACAGGACCAACCTGGGAATATTTTGCCTGTACCCAGCATTGGTCCAGTGTATGTTTTAGGTCAGGATGGGCTTGCAACTTAATCTTTTTGGCCTCCTCACGCCCAGCCTTGTCTCTACAATCTGAAACTTCAATCATTCAATATACCATGACAGGTATGCTCCTTATTTAATTAATAAAACACTATTACTGACAATAAGATTTTTGGTTACGTTTTTAACCTAAATTGCTGTCTTTAAACAGTATTAGGTTTAGTTGTTTGTGTGAATCTGGGTGTCTGGAATAATACGCCAATGCGCCGGTTTCAACACAAGCAAACTAGGATGCCTCAAGACCTTTTCAACTCTTCTGTCACCTTCCAACGCTCCATGGACAGGACCCTAGGGGATTTAAAGCTATCCTTTGTCTTTATGTACCTCAATGATATTACTATCTTTTCACAAACCTTCAACAGCCACATGGAACATCTCAGGGAAGTCTTTAATCATCTTATAAAGGCCTCCACAAAGCTCAATCCTTTAAAGTTCTCTTTCATTCGGTCTTGGATGGATCTCCTTGGACACAAGGTCTTAAAACAATAAATTTAGCTTATATCAGATAAAGTCACTGCTATTAAGAAGATGTTGCGCCCTCAAAGCCTTACGGATAAATGTCAGAAAATTGACTATGGGCTCTGCTAGTTGGCAGGCTAACCAGTATGAAAACTGGTCAGCCCTTGCCATTTTGACTTAGGCGTCAGGGCTAGCAGCGCCGGTTAACCCCTTGGAATGTCACCTGTGCCATTTCAGGGATCCCCCTTAACCTAAACTACAACCTACGAAATAAATATAAACTTAAAACAAAAGGTAGAATAGGCAAAGGGAGTTATTTATTGAAAGGGAAGCGCCAGGTATTTATACTATATACAAAAGGGCTACTGCGTTCATTGCCAACTTATTGCTCTTTCCGCTGGTTCTTCCAGCCAACCACTTCTCTTCTTCTTCTTCTCTATTTACATTATTCTTCCCTGGCGTTGACCCTCTCGCTCCGTCCTTCCCAATGTCCAAATTAGTTTTGGTTCATCCTCAGCCTTAAGTCGCCAGTGAACCATATAAATAATTAATCTAAATAAATGTCAAATTTGGTTTTGACCTTTGAGTTGATATACTTGCACCAGAAACCACTTCAGTTGCTCTCTTTGACTTGGAATATCTCGGCATCTTGCCAACATCTATTCACCTCTTATCATAATATTAAATGAGGCACCAGAAACAACTTCGGTCACCTCAAACTCATATTTGTCAGATCCACCGACATCAGATCAGACAGCAAATTCATGGGTAAGCAAATACAATGGCTTTCTGCCAGAAATCCCACAACAGACCATGAATGGCCATTGGTGTTGACCACTGTCTCCCCTAACTGATTAGATCATCCTCAGCTATTAGTCTCTGGTGATCCTTATACTAATTTGGGGCCACTGATTGGCCCCACTCAAACCTAAAATACCAAACTCAACGTAATACTAATTTTGGCTCAACCCAAATTGGGAAGCAACTAACCAGCAATCACATTAAATTACACAAAATTCAGTCAATAAATCATTCCACCAGGATTGGCTATATCATTCCAAATAACGCTGAATCATTGGAGGATTCTATCTGGTTAAAAACATGACAATATTCAATAGTCCTTGGTCATGGTGGGTTATTATCATAATTTCATTTAACAGTTTGCCAACTTAGCCAAGCCCCATGTCTACCTTTTACAAAAGATTGTGCCTATTGATTGGCGGCCTGAACAAGAGCAAGCTTCTAATGCGTTGAGGACTACTCTTTGTATTAAACCAAATTAGTTCATCCACTTTTTGATTGGACATCTATGTTTTTCACTGACACTAGTGACATCGCAGTTGGGGCTATCCTAGCAAACACAATGAGAAACAGGTCATGCCACTCATTGCTTACTTTAGCAAGACCATGAGAAAGGCCAAACGAATTATAGTGTTGCTGAGCATGACTAATTGGCTGTTTTATTGGAGATCATTCATTTCAGGTCCTACCTATATGGCACCCATTTCACCATCATTACTAATAATTCCTCGATCTGATAGTTGCAGAAGATGAAGGACAAGGTAAGCATATTAGCCAGATGTACATTAAGGTTACAGAACTACAATTTTGCCTTTTTCCATCGCAAAGAAGCAATCTATAAAAATGCCAACAGTCTTTGATAAATGCTGGCACTAGTCTTAACCCCTGGAGAAGACCAACTATACAATCTAATTAGCTGGCCTGATTAATGGGAGTTGGAAACTCCTGAAATCCAAACTGAACTATGAAAAATGACTCAGGACACCCAAATCAAGGAGGGAATGCAGTATAAGAAAATCAACAATTAATGGCTCCCTTATATCCCTCTTCTTCCTGAACTAATGTTATTATTGAAGGATGCATAACTGTGGGGAACAGGGAAGTGAACAAAGAATTTCAAATGGCTAAATAAAAATGCTACTGGGATCATATGGTTGAGATCATCCAGGAAGTTCTAGAGATCTGTACAAACTTGTTGATCACAAGATTGGGCTAGTCCTCAGTACCAACATTCAGTCGTGTCTCTGTCAAGCCCATTTAATGTCATCAGCATCAATGTGGTAGGCCTTTTGCCCACCGGGTTACATAGCCATAAATATATCATACTAGCTATGGACCTTTGACCAAATGGGTTGAAGCGATCTCTGTTTTAGATGTCACTGTGAAAGCCATGGCCCTATTCTTTATCTGATCTGTTTTCAATCAGCATGGATACCTGCAAACTCTACCTCAAGACAATGGGATAAATTTCATTTCACATGTAGTCCAAGAACTAACTCCACTTTTTGGACTAATCAAAGTTTCACTTCCCCCTATAATCCCTCAACCAACGGGGCAGTGGAACGCGCTAATGGGACACTTGTTTCTATTTTGTGGAAGATGGCCACCTTTGACCCTACGCGCTGTAACCACTATCTACCCAGTGCTTTTCTCAATTACCAAATAAGTTACCATCAAGTAATCAAGGTGTCCCCTTTCAAAGCTCTATATTGGCGTACCCCTCATCTGCCCAGTAGCGTTCAGCCCTTACTCATTACCTCCCTGCCTGAGAACTCCATTTCAACAATGAGTGCCTTAGCTGATGAGATTATCTAGATTCAAGCCCTTGCATTCAGGAATTTGACACTATCACAGAAAAGGAGATATCCCAATTTAATGTTAGTGCCCTTCTTACCAATTTTTCTATTAGGTGACCTAGTTCACTCTTATCACCATATACCTGGAGGTCAGTAGAATAATCTTGACGTTTTTGGTCTGGACCCTACTGGATCATTAATAAGGTGAACTTTAAATATTCCATTTCTGACATCAATAAAAGGACTATGGTAAACCGAGTACATGACTGATTCTCAAGGCCTTATATCCCCTCTGGCAGGACCTTGATGGGGAACTTGTCAGGATTTAAGATAATGAGTGAGTTAAGATCCCTGCTCTCATCTCAAGCCTCAATAAGTTGACTCTCAAGCCCTCATAATTAAAACTCATCCCTGAAGGCATCAATGGGAAATTTGATAAGGAAGCATCACACACACAAAAATCAATGGAGTATTCTATGAATTGCACCCACACTTTATGAAGTCTTGAAAGGCGTGGCTCCCAACAATGCATTCACGAAGACAAAGAAGAACAAAGAGGGAATCAACTAGACATTCATTATGAAAAGATGTAAAAGATACAGATTGTGTGGGACCATGGAAGTCTCTCAGCACCATATCCCCATGCACCCTTATTAAATTTCAGAACCTTTATAACTCAATAAAGTAGTCTATTTAACCCCATCTTTACATTACCATTGACCTCTCCGCCAGTTTTACCGCTTTGAGCCTAATTTAACCTTGACTATAGTCAAGAGAACTGTTAAGCTTTTAATGACTTTCATTTGAGTCATGTGCAGAATAAACTATATCATATTTATATTGGGATTAATTTACCTCATTTGCCTGCATTCAATTTGTTGCTTAGAAGCAGTTGAGGAAGTTGTTAATAAAGAAAACAATAAGTTTGTTCAGCTGGGATTATTAGCGCCCTCCAAAAGTCCGTGGCCTCCCTAGTTCTAATCATAATATGTAAATATGACTCTAATCACATGGTAATTGATTAAAGAAATTATAACAATATACCAAGTAAACTCCTATCCCTTACCAGGCATTGATGATGCACTAGACCACTTAGGTGACGAACAATATTTCTAGGCCATGGATTTAATATATGACTAATGTAATATTGAGATGGCCAAAAGTGAACAGGAGAAGTGGCTTTTATCACTGTCAAGGCTCATACCAACTCACACATGTGCCAAAAGGGTTGTGAAACGCCTAAAACTTTCGTCTGGCCCTGGACAATATATATTTGACACTAAAACTTTTTTTGTTATAGTATATATATTATAAGACTGTATTTAGATCGAGTACTGAAAATTTGCAAAACTTAAAAGAAATCTTCATCCACCTTGCAATTTTTTAAAATTAAAGATTTGGAAGTGCAATTTTTTTAAGAGCATTCGAATATTTGGGTTTTGATATCAATAAGAAGGGTAGTTAACCCCAGACTACTAAGAATCAAAGTGATAAAAATGTTGGCGCCGCCTATTAACAAGAAAGATGTACATGTGTTTGTGGGAATGATCAGCTATTATTGCCAATTAAAAGAACTTAGGTAAAGCTGTTGAGCCTTAGTTTCATTTATTAATTAAATGATGTTCTATTAGAGTGGAAGGCCAACTGCCATTCAGCCTTTGACAAGTTAATAACTTGCCTTACCAAGGTAACAATCTTTTATATCCTATCTTTAAAAAATTATTTATCATCCAACAGATACATTCCTTTTTGCCTTTGAGTAAGTGTATATGAACATGATGATGGAGGAATTGAGCACACAGTTGTTTATTGTATACAAACACTGGATGTGAATTAAAACAACTTTATTGTATCTGAAAAGGAGTGTCAGATGGATATCTACGCCTGTAAGAAATTTCAGGTTTACATAAAAAATGCACTTTACCATAGTAACTGACCATGACTTCCTCCACTGATTACAAAATCTGAAGGAGCCAAAGGGTAGCTGGTCCAATAGGCTTAAAGACACAAGCTTATAGATTTAAAATAAACACTACTGGCCTGGCATAAACCATCAGTTTGTTGACTGTCTTTATTGGCTTCCTACTGTGGTCTTAATGCTGAGATGATTAATGATTATTTGAGAAAAATGTGATCTTTTAATAATCAACTCATAATTCAAAGACTTTGTTTTATTCTTGGTGAAGTCTTGACTTTAGAGTTACGTTATATTAATCATTGTCAACTTTACAGGTAAAACTCTCTTTCTTCTCGGCATAACTTTCTGAGAAAATTATAAGGATAACAAGAAATTAAATTCTGAGCACCCACTTTAATTTTGCTCTGATGTCCTAGAATTCTCTGCTGGCTGCTCCAGTGTGGGGCAGTGGCAAAACTCCCCCCACTGTTTTCTGTCTGGCAGGAAAACGTTCTCAGACTGGCTCACCCAATCATAACAAACCCCTGGGACAATTTGTTCCTCCCATGGATCTTGATGCCCACCTTACTTGTACCCAAGCAATACATCGCTGCCCCCTGGTGCTCCATCAGAACAACATGCTTTTCTTACTAAGGGTCAAATTATGGGAAATTCTTCCCTTACCATGACCAAGCCATTATTGAAATGGCTCAGGTGGTGATGACCTCTACCAGATTTGTAGATTTCCGCCCTATATGGATATTTTGCTATTGGCTTCACCTGTTAAGCTGATGCCAAGCTATGCCAACTGTGCCCCTGGTATTCCAGGGTACCCCTCTTCCCACAATTTGGACCCAACTCCCAGCGGACACCACTTTGGTGGTCCAGTTTGCTGGGTTTCCCACCCAACTCCCCCCTGCGGTGCTCCACAAGGAGCTGATGGATGCTTTGGCAGCCTATGGCTCCAACCCCATCTTACATTTTGTGGTCCCAAATGGGGTCACACGCCTCACTGGGCCTTGGGTGTATGCCACAATCTGCCCTGAATTTAGTAAGATTGCTGTCTTGATTCCCCCTCATGCCATCATTCCTTATGCCCCTGACCATCCGTTTTTGGGCCCGCATTAAGGGTGGGTGAATGATCTGTCCATCCTGTTTCAAGTTGAATCCCTCAAAACGCAAGTGACCCTCCTTAGCTACTTCCAATGGCTCAGATTTTTCATCCACTGACTTCTAACCGCCACCCACCATGAGCCAGTTCCAGTATGGGGTAAGATCCTACCTTCCATCAAAGCCTGATGCTGCACCTGAAGCCATCAATCAGCCTCCTCCTTGCCCCAGTTCCACACACAATTCCTCCAATCAAGCACCAGCTTTGACCCCAGATCAATCCCATGCCTCCTCCAATGAATCAATTAAACCTCAACTATACTCTGATTACCCATTTTATTTCATCCAGAACCCATGGGAGTTATTGGCTGAAATCAACAAATTGGGTAATCTCATTAAAGAGACATCTCTGCAAATTGAGTGTTTTGTCAATGCATAATGGGATGTCAAATACCACCCTTGCTTATATGCTCCACAGCCAAATGATGGATCATTTTGCAGTGACCACCAGCTTGCAGTAGAAGCAGCTGCCACACCAGATTGTCATACCCTCTGCAAAGCTGTCACCAAATCAGTGGCGATGCTCACAGGAGGTATTCCCTCTCCTGTTATCCTCTCAACCCTCACCCCAAAAATAGTTTCACAGTGAATCAATTGCATAAAAATGTCAATGACGCTGTCCAGAATGTGGTAACTGTGGCACGGATTGCAAAGCTAAGATACTTGAACCAATATTGCCACATTCACAAACTCCCAGAAGCTTGCAATAAAGCCAAAAAAGCTTTAGCCAAATATATCAGCGCCATTTTCTTAGCTGGAAATTTACGAAATACCAATCCTTAGTGATATTGAACCACTTGCTGCTGATGCTCTGACACACTTGCTCTTCACTCTGACATGTACCCTACTCTGGGATGAGGAAGCTGCTGTCAAAGATGAGCCCCCTGATCCCCCTCCCCTTCCACCATGGATGGATAAGCGGATTCCACTACCCACCTGATTTGTTGTCTCTTTTTGGTGTGATCATTCAAACCGCTCATTCTGGGCATTTGTGTTTAAATTGATTAGTTACATTAGTTCAAATTTTTAGTTTTGGTAATGTCCATTCTCTGATCGGCTTACCTCAAATCAAGAGCTTAACAGCAATTATCAACATCATTTATTTAATAAACAAAAAATTATTTGTAGTTAAAGACCAATATTTTTATTATAATTTATTGACCAATGTTTTATTGAGCCTAATGCCCAAAATCAAAATATAATCTTATATTTGCATGCACTAAGAAATTTCCTATAATACCGCCAAGTTTATGACCTAACAAACTATGGAAAATTGATTCATTAGCGCACCACTGGCCAATAAGATAGGGAAGAATGCCCAAGCCAAGTCAATTTTCATCATGATATTAGGCCTGAGAATGTATACAGTATTTAACTCCTCTACTCACCTCATTTACCATCTCACGCCACATATCATGCCTTAACACATTTTGGCTTCTTAATAGCGATAATGGAAACACTTAATTGTGTATTATTATTTAATCTCAGTTCAGCCTTTAACATGGAATCCTGATCTACTCCAACTCTGGACCTGGACTGTGCCATTGCCTCCTGCAATCCTGGATTTCAACCACCCTCAAATGTATATTCACCTATCAATCTTTACAATTATGATTTTCCCTTGGTACTATAAATAGTACTAATTTTTAAGAATAACTTCTACAGTCCATGTTTATTTTTAGTTTAAAGTCCAATTTTCTTGTACAGAAGAAATATCTAGGCACAAATATTGCTAGAAATCTCTGAACCTCTAGAGAAGGTTAAGTTACACCCAAGTTGTCCTTCTAGCAACTCTGAGTAGCCAGTTAATTACCCTCAGTTTATTGACAAGAGAGCGCAAAGCTGAGTTCTGGTGCTCACTATAGGGGAACTCCAAGATGCCACTGTGAAAACATCGATTTTCCTTAGGACAACATATTTATTTATTTAAAAAACTATACCAGGATGAAAAAGAAGACCCTCTACTTTGCAGATATGCGCTGAGTTTACTCCTAGGAATTTGACCAAATTTGACCTATCTGGATGTCACAAGTGCTATGGACAGGTTGAGTCATTAACTAATTGAAATGATGACGACAACAATGAAAGATTTTATTGAAAATTTTAATGGTTACATGATGTACGCTATTTTTAAAAAGAGCTTGATTTAATCAATGATTATAATAAAGATGTCACTGAATGAATTGCAGATATATACTATGAATTAGAAAATGAAGAAGTGGCAGAGGAAGGATTAGACATAGCTTATGATGCCACAAAGCATTAAGCTCTTATTATAATGCTAGAGCAACTCCTGAGAGAGCTCCGCCAAATCTACTACTTATTACAGAAAACCTGGTAATAAATTACTAAAACTTGGGCTTATCTCAGATAAGCCAAAAAGATTCTTACCGCCCTCTCCAGTTTCCTGATGTGAAGGTCTCCGCAAATACTTGAACTTGCTGTAGCTGATGATTTGGCTGTTACTGATGCCAAAGTCCAAAAAATCTTGAGTTTTTTAGGCTGATACAGAACCTTACAATGAGTTGAATAAATCAAATGAACCAATTAACTTATCTGATATTTGTTTCCCAATGCTGAGGCTCACATATGCTCAAATTGGCCCAATTGAACAAAATATTTTGGCGCCAAAATTATTCTCCTCTGCTGAAGTTACTAAAAATCCTCCAACTTTACTCATGCCAGCTGAGCCTAGTATTTCTGCGACTGAAGAAAACACCATGAATTTAATCCATGCAAAACATTAAAACCTGCTATTGGAGAAGTCAAGTTTAATTCTGCACCTGAGCCAAAGTCTCATCTTGATAAAATTGGGCTCATTGAACAGGATGCCTCTTCACTTACCTTACTTACCTTTATTGAAGCATCTTCTATTTTAACAAAATTGAACAACAAAACTGAATGCCTTAATGCTCTCTCCATTATATGGTGCCAACACTTCTTGCTATTTTAACAACAAACTTAAAATAGCCAAACTGAATGCCACAACGCTCTCTCCATTTTCTAGAACCAACATTTCTCACTGTATAACGACAAAATTGGAACACTCAAACTGAATGCTTAGATGTATTCTTCATTTCTCTATGGCAATGATCCTCGCTGCTCTAACAGAATATAGAGCCTCTAAAACCTGTTTTTGCCCTTTTTCCCATTTAATTTATTTCATCTATCATTAGTAATTATTTTTTGCTGATATTTTAGGTCTTCCTGCTGACACAGAGAATTAAACTCCCTGACTAAGCTCATTATAGTTTAAGATTTTTAAAAGCATTTATTTGCTTTAAAATACTAATGCAAAGCTGTGCTCAAATCCTCCTGTCTTGTCTACCTGCCACACAATCTCCCTATTTTCTCTTTATGCTATGAATTTTTTTGAGCCAAATCTAGCTGCATTTATCTCCTCAACTATAGTCATGCGCTATCCTCTCACCAATGTAAACTTTACCTCCGCCAAATTAGCTATAAATTCTATCAATCTCAAACGCCACAAGTATGATGGCAACAAGATCAAACAGCCCACCATTTCTGAGTTTAACCTCAGCACCTCCCCCAATTAGACAATCATTTTCTAAACTACCAAACTGCTTTAAAATTGCTATCTAGACAATCTAATTAACAACTCTAAATTTCTCTTATTAGTGATTGATCTTTGCTAAAATCAGTTACAAGCTGCTCAGCTACTACCTTGAAAACACGTGAGGTCAAAATTCTACTTCCTCGCCTTCATGTCAACTGGGAAAACAACTCCAATACTTTCCCTTTGACATTTTGGCGCCTACTTGGACCAGTTCATTCCCAAAATCTTGATGTTGTCCCAGGAATCCAAATTAATTTAGCTGCAAATTATCAAGACCTACTCAGTGAAAATACGTTGCCTAAGATCAGCTTGAACCTTACAAACTTAGATGATTAGGCTCATTTCAATAATTTTAAATGCCTAACCAAAATTAGCTGCTGTAATATAAATTTAAACTATATAATATAATCCTTGATATAATGACCTGGCCTTGTGTTAATAACTCTTCACTCTCTTATGAACTCACACTTTAAGTTCTTATAGAAAATTCTGAAATTTCTTTGCAACAGATTATTTCTCCATCCTGGAGCCATAATTAGTTTTAACCGCAGGTTTTGTTGAAGATATCCATGCAATTGCTTTATGCAGCTTTTTTGTCAGTTCTACATTTGCCAAATCTACTTCATTGTTGCCCCCATCTGACATATATATCCAAGTACTACCTACACTCCTCTATCCCTTGTCTACCTCAACTCCCAAGCTGGTGCTACTGACTTTCTTGACAAGAACGTGTACCACTTTGAGATTTGCAAAGTTGAACTTTACTGGAACCAAACCTTGGGATCCTCACCTTGTAGCGGTTCAAATTTTTACAGGCAAATTGAAATTTATGGGATACCTTATCCTACCTTTGACCGCCTACATACTATGAGACTAAACTCCAACTCTTTTTCGCCAGGATGACACCTAACTTGACCACCTTGGGTTATCACATCCATCCCTACTCTAGTAGTTTGGGACCCTAACAAAGCTAACTGACACTGGCAAAATTATTGCATCCCTCAGTCAAGGCTTGAAGGGGCTATGTTAGACTTTACCTTGATTTAGGTGAGGTTAAGACTTTAGGTTATGACAATAATCATTATCAGCTTTACTATTACTATTATTAACACCAGTCTATACTTATAATCAAAATTAGTTCGGGTCAAGCCCAATAATATTGTTATATTTATCTACTGAAGTTTTATCAGGCCTAATGTCCAAAATTAAGATTACTCTTATGTTTGCAAGCACCAAGCAATTTCATATAATAACGCCAAATTTATGACCTAATAAACTCTGAATAAATTGCTCCGCTTGTGATCCACTGGCTAATGAGATAGTGAAGAATGCTTAAGAAAAGTTACTAATCATCCTGATATTAGGCCTGAGGATTATTTACAGTGTTTAAGTCCTCTATTCACCACGTTAACACCTCACGCCACATTTTATGCCAAATCACCTTTTGAATCTTAATAACAAATAAAGGAATCCACTTAATTGTGTTACCATTATTTGATCTAAGTCCAGACTTCAACAAGGAATCCTGGTCTACTCCAACTATGAACCTGGATTATGCCATTGTCACCTACATTACTAAATCTCCTTTCACCCTTACACGTGGTATTCGCCTATCATTCATAACATTCCTGATTCTTCCTTGGTACTTCAAATAGTTTTTATCTAATCAAAACAAATTTTTTCACAACCTATATTTAAATTAGTTTAGAGTCCAATTCTATAGGAATGACAAAGTATCCAACCACGAGAATTGCTAAGAACCTCTGACCTCTAGAGAAGGTTAAGTTTCACCCAAGTTGTTCTTTCTTGCACCTCCAAGTAGCCAATCAATTAAGTTTTGCTTGTTACCAAGTGAGCGTAAAGACAAACTACCTGAGGTGGTTCAAAGTGCCATTGGAAAGCTGATGAAGAACACACGTATAAAATATAGACAGCTCTATTAAGTACCAAATGAGCAGCAATATTTATTACCCTGACAATCAGAGCAAACTCATCTTTTTGGAGCTCATAAGGCAACAAGGAATGGGCGCTAAAGATGACGCTTGGACAGCTGAAGCTATAATTTTTTTGAAAATCAGTGTTCTTTAATATTTATGAGACTTTTATTGTTGTTAGGAATATCAAGCCAAAGCCCTACTGGAAAGCTACCTCCTATCAGTTGGTTCAATTTATTCTGCCTAGCATACTTTCTCAATTGATGTTGTAGGTCACTTCTTAATAGTTTGCCAATGTATTTATATTACTGTAGACATTGACCGCATTGCCAAGTAGGCGGAGGCCAAAGCTTTTTTAAGTCAGGTGCCATGATGGCAGCTTTATTGGAAATTTTTTGTATTTTTCGTGGATGCTTACAATTAATACTAACTAAAAAATGACTAATTTGGTGTCTATAACATTGAAATATAATGATTTGATAAGTATTATAAGCTCTTAACTACATACTATCACTCTGAGATCAATAATATAATGAAAAATTAAACGGTACTCATGTTAGAATACTATGTAAGTTTATTACTAGAAAGACATTCAGTCAGACCTTTTCTTGCCTTTGGTCATTTTTGCCTATAATGTTGCCTACTGCTCAGTGATAGGGCATTTGCCCTTTTTAGTTATTATATAGGAAGCATCCTGCGCTACCCCCTACTTTATACTCATGTGCCCACAGAAGAGACCATGAGCCTACTCAATATCTGAAAAAACTTATTCATACTTTATTTCAGTTACATAACAAAGCCTACTCCAACTATGTTCCAGAAAGTTAGTATTTGGAAAAAGATAAATTTTTACAGCAGAAAATACGTACCTTTTCTGTAGAAGATTTGTTCTGTATCATGATTAGTATGGATTTGATGGACTAGTAAGTTGAGCATTTCTAAAAAGGGCCCTTTTAGACCATTGAGTATACTTCCACTGACTCTTATAAAATGAGGATTCTATAAAAGGTTACATTATAAATTGGATGCATGCCAAGTAACTGAAGGAGTACCAGCAGAGATCTGCTCTTATGGTCAAGGCTTTCTAAATATCTAGTTTACCCCACTCATTGTTATTCCCTGATGTTTGGTCATGTGGTTGAAAAATTTTAATTTGGTCTGACCAACCAAGTGAACAAACTTTCTATTTACAAGACTTATACTTAACTTTTATTATACAAAGGTTTTCCTTGAAAAGGCCACCACTTTGATATCAATTTACAGTATTAACCTAATGATGATCCTTTGTCATACCAAATTACTAACAAAAATGTTAAAATAATCAGTATTGACAGTATTGCCAATAAATATGTTATTATATCAAAGACAATTAATTACTTGCCACTTCGCCAACATTAACCTCAACTTACTGATTTGTATCAACTTACTTTGGCCCTGATCCCTAGCAATTTGATTCACTATAATGATATCATTTACCCTTGAATTGGCGTAATTATATTACTATTAGGTCTAATGATATCATCCTCAGGTTTTGCCAGCATCTCAGACCTATTAAGTTATCATTACTATGGTGTAAAAAATTAAGTCTAAGGCCTTAGTTTCATTAGTTTTTTAAAATATTCATGCAAATTAATTAAAATTATAAATTACAGTTTAGTTACCAGATAGGTGGCACCAATAGGAATTTTGAAGTTAAGAAAAAATATAATGAAGAGTCAGTATCTGGAAAGGGTTTTTGGATTTGATTATAGTGCAATCCTACTATTAAAGGTTTATAAGTATATGTGAGATCCTGGCCACTTTGACTGTTGAGAGACTATAGTGTGTTTACTTTTAACTATAACTTTAATAAAAATATTGTAATTCTGATTTGATATTTGATTATAGGGTCATTGTTTTTATAAAGGTTACTCTTTTAATATTGCAAATACCTCTGCAAACAAAAATCCCAAGGTAAAGTGACAAATCAACACCAACCATATAAACAAATAATTTAACTGCCTTATTTTATCTAACTAAATATTATAATTTGGCCAAATTGATCTTCATTTATGCTGGCGTCTGTCATGGCTGGAAAATGACATAATCATGGGGACAAATCCAAGGGACAAAGCTGCATATCAGGAGGCCAAGAAGGTGAAGTTGGATGGCCTCCCTGATCTCAAGTATACCTTGGATCAATGCTGGAAGGAGGAGAGGTATGCCCAGGTTGGTCCCAGGGATGCTAGAGAAGTATGGCCCTGCATAATAGCAGGAGTTTTAAACAAACCAGCTTTTATTAAAATGGTTTGCTTCAGTTTTTAGGTGAATGGGGTCTCGAAACCCATTCAGTTTTGACTTTCCAGCTTAGGTCAGCCGCTTTTACAATCAATTACCCAAGTTCAGTTGATTACCAGATACAGTGTCTTGCCTGATGGAAGAATGCGCCTATTGGTGCGCCTCAGCTTAGACCCACTTTCCTCAATTGATTGTTTGCCCAAAATCCTTTGAATTCCTCATGTTGAGACCAATCTTTCCTATTGGTCAACTTTTACCTATTTAATAAACCCTTTGCTAATTACACCGTTTCCATATTTATGTTATCTTGGATGATCCTGTGCATGGACCTCTTCACAGAGGTCTTGCGCTACATTAACCTTATAGTTTTAACTATGATAAGACTTTCTGCCAGTGCACTGTTGGGCCTCCCAGGTTTCCTCCAACCTAGGACGCCTATACCTTACTACTCTGTGCACTGTGTTGCACCTGTTTGGTTACTCACTTTAATGATAACACTCCTTGACCCAAGTTATTATTACTTAAGTACCCTCTTCTGGGCTCTAGTAACTATTGTACTAATGACTAGTTCCCTGGCGTTGGCCCTGTGCACCATGCACTACCACATTGGAAACAGGAGAGTTACAGACACTCTCCTTACATTATTTAGCCAACCATTTTCTTTTATGTGAACAAACTTTCTTTGTTTGGGACTTTCACAAAGCGTAAATGGTGTGTGACAGTTGTGATCATTGGCCACGATCAGCCATACCACTGTTTCCTCTTGTTTCTAAAGGTTGGAGCATCTTGGCATTATTTTGGCTGCCTCCAACTGAAAAGTACTCACTCTTATTGCTCATATCTGGAGGATTTAGATGCTTTGCATTCCAGAAGTTGGAATTCACTGACTTTCTGCCAAAAATAATAAGATCAATCTAATTAAACGGGGTTTACTTTGGAAGCACATTTGGACGATGCCAGTGGAATCTTTAAAGATGAGCCTGGGGGTGATGGACTTGGATAACGTCAGGCAACCCATTGCTGTAAATGGGAATAGGGTCATTCGTGAAAAAACGCGTTTTATAACGAAAAAGCCATATATACCTCCAAAGCATATTTACTCCCTTATGGCTCAGATATGGAACCTACTCCTGTGTATCAAATTACCCAAAAGAACCCCCGCTTGACCTCCTTCATGATCTGCGGCACTCAGGAGGTTGAAACGGAACTAAGTTTACAATATGAAAATGTTTATGCCACTGCTGAAGATATGATGGGATATTTGACCTCAGTAGTAAGAGTGGCTAATTATCCCTCTACATTTTATAATTCAAAAACATACCAGGGAGATATGTTAATGCCATATAAAGAGTTTGGTGTAGTGCTGGAGCTTTATGCTTTAAATAAAGATTATTTGGGTTATTTTCAACTGACTGCTACCCTTTCATCCCTTTAGGGAAAATCAGAACCACTATTTTGGTGGATACCAGAGCCTCTATAAATTTTATGGATCAAAACCTTGCCGACTACTTTTAGCTGAGTTACGTACCAGGTGGTATGGTTAGGGGAGGGGCTTCCCAAGGTATTCCCACGCTAAAAATTTGGGGTTTAGTGAACTATAAAGTTGGAAACTATCATTTGTCCGACCACTTCCAAGCTATTAAAAGCCTCTTGTACCCCATTACTTTAGATATATAGTGGTAGCGAAAGTTTGATGTCAGGACTAACTTGAAAAAAACTTACCCCTTACTTTAAAGGATGGTCACAAGTTGGTGGTCCCTTTAGCTGAAGCCAACTTTCAGGGCAATTTGCCCCACTAGCCCAATATTCACACACTCAGTCTTGCACCGTTGCTGAAGCCCTCTGTGGAGGATCCCCTACCTTACTGTTTGGAGGGTTGGAATATTCGTTTGATGCGGCTTCAGCTAATGATCTACCAGACCTCTCAGAGTTTGATTGTGAATTCAAGTTCACTGTTGATCTGGTGCGCATATCTATCCCCATTTAACCATTAACCATCTGAGAGGAAGAGGCCTTAGATGTGTGGGTTAAGGAGCAGTTAGCCAAGGGTGCTATTTTCAGAGAACCTACCCTGTGTGTTCCACACTTCTCTTTGTTGAGAAGGCTGATGGTACCTTACGCCCATGCATGGATTATGGGAATCTCAACAATGTCACTGTACCAGATATCTATCCCATTCCTTTGGTTTCCAAGATTGCGCGCTATGTGGAGAAAGCTAAAGTCTTTTACAAACTGGATTGCCTCAATGCGTTCAATCAGATTTGGATTAAGGAGGGACAAAAGTGGTTAACCACCTATCCATACCAGAAAAGGGAATTTCCAATTTTGGGTCATGCCCTTTGGGCTTAAGTATGCCCCTGCTATCTTTCAACGCTGTATTGATGCTGCTTTGGGGGACCTTCTGGAGGGCATGCGCGGTTGCCTACATTGATGATATATTGGCGTTTTCCCCTGATCATGAGTCACATGCAGTAGAACTTTGGAAAGTGGTGGAGAGGTTAAAGGCACCCAGCCTTACGCTGAAGATTAGCAAGTGTGAATTTTTCAAGTCCCAGGTCACTTTTCTGGTCAATGTCATGTTTGACTAAGGAAATATGATAACTCCAGACAAGGAGAAGGCAATTTAGGAATGGCCACCCTCACTTAAGTCAAGGAAATGAGGAGTTTTTGGGGACGTGTACGTTCCTCAAGAAGTTCATGACCAATATGTCTGAGGTGGCATCGCCCTTGTATAAGGCCAGTGGTGCAAAGGAGGTTCAGTGGTCCCCCATTTTGGAGGATGCTTCCCAAGCAGTAAAAATCACCCTGCTGTCCACGTCCATCCTTCGCCATGTTGATTCTTCAAAGGAGTTCATTGTGTCTACTGATGCCTCCAACTTTACCATAGCGGCTGCCTTATTACAAGTGGGCGAAGATGGGATAGAGCATCCAGTAGGATATTTTTCTAGGAAAATGTCTTTGCCCAAGTTAAACTACGCTGTTTATGACAAATTGTTACTAGCAGTGGTGGAGGTGCCGACTTATTGTCATCATCACTTGCATGGCTCTTCCCAACCTTTCAGTGTATGTGCATATCACCGTGCCTTAATGTACTATCACGCTCCTCATGCCATAACTCCACGGCAGACCCATTAGCATGAGACCCTTGACCAATTTGCATTTTCTTATGATTTAATCAATGGCAAGGAGAATGGGGTTTGCGGATGCTTTGAGTCTCAACACTGCTTTAGCTCCTGATCCCAAGGAGGTAGAGGTTCATAACACCCATTTGATGATTCCTCTGGGTAAGATTACATCACAACTTCACTCCTCCACGGCCAACAGGCCAGCGCTCGCACCTCTGGAAAATTCGGAGGAATGCAGTATGTTCAGAAAGGTAGTTCTTTCTCAGTCAATATCAGATGAATACACTATCGTACTTGCCAAGAGCGCTCTGAATCAGGACGATCTAACCAGGGGTTATTATGTAAATGATGAGATGGTGTGGTTCCAGGGACGCCTATGGGTTCCTGCTGGACCACTTCGCCAAGAAATTATCCAGGACCATCACGACGGAATCACCTTTGGTCATCCGGTGAAAGCAAAGACCTTGGAGTTAATTCGATGCACCTACAATTGGAAGGGTTTACCTGCTCAGGTGGGGCGGTATTGTAAAAAGTGCCTGATCTGAAATCAAATGAAACCAAATTGACAACCTTTATTGGGGTGTTGGTACCAGTCCAAAAGTCTGAAGGGTCCTGGACTTCCTTATCGGTGGATTTTATTGTGAAATTCACTGTTTCTGATGGTTATGATGCCATCATGGTGGTGGTGGACCGTTTTACAAAGTTCGCCCATTTTATTCCTTGCAGAACAATAATAACCGCGGCTGAGATGGCTAGGATCTTTGTGTCACACATGTTTTAACTTTATGGGGTCCCCTAAGAGATAATTAGTCATTGGGGGCGCCAGTTTATCTCTATCTTTTGGAAGGATTTGTTTAAGACTCTTCAGATTCGCCCCTGCCGTTCAACTGCCTATCAACCCCAATCATATGGGAAGACTGAACGAGTGAAACAGTGCCTAGAACAGTTCCTGCGGTGTTACACTGCCGTGGATCATTCATATTAGGTTTCTCACCTTACTATGGGCCAGTTTAGCTACAACAGCACTTTGAATTCTTCGATTAATTGTTCCCCATTTTTTGCCAACCATGGTTTTAACCCTGCCTTTAACATGGAGCCCAGCTGTGGATCTAAAGTTGAAGCAGTGGTGGACTTTGTTAAGACTATTGGTAAGTGCACCATGGGGTTTCCAAAAGTTTGGATGCGGCAATGCAAGTATATAAGGAGGACCCTAATGGTAAGTGACGAGTGGTCCAGTGTACAAAGAAAGGGGATCTAGCGATGCTTGATGCTTGGAACAATCCTATCAAGCAGCCATGCAAAAAGCTGAAACCAAAGAGGATTGGCACTTACTGCGTTATTAGAAAGGTGGTCCATGCCTCATACCAGTTAGAACTTCCCTCTTCATTTCAGATATTCTCTGTCTTTCATGAGAGCAAATTGACGTTGTTTGAGGGCCTCCCACCAGAGACTCCTGAGGCTTATCTTATGGATGGGGCGCCAGAGTGGGAAGTGGATGAATTAGTAGCCTTCCGCCGTGTTAAAAGAAGGCTTGAGTACCTGGTATATTGGAAGGGATTTGACGCTGCAGAAAAAATTTTGGTATTAGCGTGTGACTGTGTATATGCCAAAGACCTAATCAAAGCTCTTCACAAGCGTTTCCCCAGGGCGCTGGATCTCAACTAAAGCAAACCATTGACGCAATGAAGTTGGCCCCAGCCCACAAGAACTTTTTCCTGGCACAAGCCCCTGGAGGGGGGGTGGAGCCCCAAAAAGAGGAGAGGATAATGTCATGGCTAGAAAATGACATAATCATGGGGACCAATCCAAGGGACAAAGCTGCATATCAGGAGGCCAAGAAGGTGAAGTTGGATGGCCTCCCTGATCTCAAGTATACCTTGGATCAACGCTGGGTGGTGGAGAGGTATGCCCAGGTTGGTCCCAGGGATGCTAGAGAAGTATGGCCCTGCATAATAGCAGGAGTTTTAAACAAACCAGCTTTTATTTTTATGGTTTGCTTCAGTTTTTAGGTGAATGGGGTCTCGAAACCCATTCATATTTTGACTTTCCAGCTTGGGTCAGCTGCTTTTACAATCAATTACCCAAGTTCAGTTGATTACCAGATACAGTGTCTTACCTGATGGAAGCATGCGCCTATTGGTGCGCCTCAGCTTAGACCCACATTCCTCAATTGATTATTTGCCCAAAATCCTTTAAATTCCTCATGTTGAGACCAATCTTTCCTATTGGTCAACTTTTACCTATTTAATAAACCCTTTGCTAATTACACCGTTTCCATATTTATGTTATCTTGGATGATCCTGTGCATGGACCTCTTCACAGAGGTCTTGCGCTACATTAACCTTATAGTTTTAACTATGATAAAACTTTCTGCAAGTGCACTGTTGGGCCTCCCAGGATCCCTCCAACCTTGAACGCCTATACTTTACTACTCTGTGCACCGTGTTGCACCTGTTTGGTTACCCAATCTAATGATAACACTCCTTGACCCAAGTTATTATTGCTTAAGCACCCTCTTCTGGGCTCTAGTAAATATTGTACTAATGACTAGTTCCCTGGCATTGGCCATGTGCACATGCACTTACCACGCTAGGAATAGGAGAGTTGCAAACACTCTTCTTAAAGCGTCAATATATAGCATTAACTTACAACTAACTTTGCTGGGCAGAATTACCAACTAAAATGTTATATAAATTTCTATTGGGAACCATAGCCATTAAAGATAGTGTTAAAGTGTGATTATTTACTCACCATCCTGGTGTGAAAACCTGAATCACTATTTTATATAAATTTACCTTGCCAGAGGCTGTGGATAGGTGAATCACGCATGTTACTATCATCACTCCCCTTCTTAATGCCACTAAAATATGTTGTTAACTGTGTTTATTCACATCCTATAGTCCCTAAATTATTAGTATCTAATAGATTGCTATTTTTTTGTAAATACCCTGAGGCCTAGGCATTTGTTTTCCTGTCTTTATTGAATAATTGGACTATCCTGAAATTCTTAAGTGATGCTTGGGGTTCAATAATTTGCACTAATAAGAACCCTTGGATTGCAAGTATTATACCATTAATGGAATATCATTTGTAAAATGGATTTTGTTCTGATAGTAGCACCGGAAGTCTACTGACAACAATGACTATTACACCGCAAGCCCCCAAGCTACTGTCAGAACTAAATTACTGCGGTGTACATTATTATATACTAATGAAACCTAACTTTGAGATTTAGGTTTTCCTTTCAGCTATCATGATTTTTGTTCTCATACTTATTACTTTTAGCTATTATGTGAACTGACCTGTGCACATTATTTTATGCTAAATCATCAGTTCTATAGAAATAGGTGCAATAAAGCTTCCAATAGAGTGACACACTATTACAGATAAGGAAATTGAAAATAAAAGCATTACAACAGTCACAAAATTCTAATAAGCCCAGCTCAGCCCAAGGAACAGCCTATTAATTTAATTTAAATAGGTAGAATAGATGGCCAATAAGTATCAGAATATCACATGTAGCTCTATAATTATTATGGAAGTGATGTAGTAATAGATTTTTATTAATTTTTTTATTTTTTATAAAGAACAAGGTATTATAATTGATGGTGCGCCTAAAGCTTATATTTAATTTAGAAGATGTTTATGTGTTAAAAATTTTATAAGTGTACATTGAGAATTTTTACCATTAATGAAAATGGATAATCCTCAGACAACCACTAGTACTAAAAAGATAATCATCAGACAATTCATAAATTGAGGTTTTAAAAGCAAGGCTTAATTCTTGAAGTTAGATTATTCAGTAGGATGCTTTAAGTTATAAAGTAGCTATAAGCAGTACAGGCTCTCATAGAATCTTTAAATAAAATTAAAAGATAAAACTTTTTTAGTCAAACCAACTCTTTAGCTGTTTAAAAGCATAATAATAACTTCATCAACTAATCTATCACTAAGGAATCTGATATTAAGGAAACATTTTTAAACATAATTAAGTAAGTTTCTAAATTGGATGAATTGTTACCTATCCACATCTGGATATTGGCATATGGTAATTTTACGGTTAGCTTAAAATATCAAGTTTTTTTGACAGTAGATAATGGGAACTATGCCTATTGGTCATAATTTTAGCATGGCATGAGGCTTTGTTTTAATAATAAGTAGAAGCAATCCTTCACCCTCACTACAAAGTTAAGTATATATAAAGAAACTTAGTTAAATCTAGAGGTATCTATATAGTCTTGCATCCACTACTTTGCATATTTAGTTATTGCTAAAGTTGTTCTCTTGCTCAGGGGGTGATTATGAAATGGATTAAGCCACTTGCAATAAATCATTTGTTTTTCACAAGGTGCGCCATCAGGCAAATCAGAGGGTCTCGGTTTTTATGTGGGATGTTTTCTCATGATTCCAAGTGTGTTCAACTATTTTTCAGCCTTATAATTACACATACTTTGGGTCTGTTCCTGAGCACAATAGAACTCTTTCAACCTCTGCTGAAAACAGTAAGGCTAGTACAAACCTTCTAACAACCTAAATATTTTTATCGTTATTAGCACAAAATAAATTGATAATGATAAATGTAGATTATTAAAAAGATGTTATTTTTAGTATAAAAATGGAAAGTACGAGGGTTATTTATATAAGTAAGGTCTAATTTATTATAAAGAAAATGAGGGTTATTTGATACTAACTTTATGAATAACCTTCTATATAGTAATTAGTAATTTTGGAGTGTTTGAAGTTTATATTAAACTAATTTAAACCAATTTCTTCTCCTAAGGCAATTGATTGTTTGATGCTAGGTTTCAGGGCCAGCGGTATAAAATTCCTTGATCCTATGGGATCTTTCTGGGCTTCTTGCATAGTTTATATTATGGAGTTTTAGCCTAGTTGCAGATGTGTGACTGACGCTATGATTCAACAGTAGCTCTTAGTGCTCTTGTGATTCTTTGTCTATTTTTACTATATGGATTCATTGTCATCTCAATTGTATCATTTAAAAATTGATCTTATCCCATTTTAGTAAATTTTTGTATTGCTCATTTTTAAAAATTTGAGGTAACACTTATAGACAGTGTAAAATTTATTGGGTTTGATTAGTTTTTGGCCAAGAACCCCTATAAAACTTATTAATTGCACAGGTTTGGATTTTGTGCAACTTGTCTGCGTTGTATGATAGTTGATATAATCAGTTGATGATAGTATGATGAGTATTATCCATAGTTGAATGGAAGTCCTAGATCTCAGCCTGATGCTTGGCCAGTATTTCCACTCAAAATAATTGTGATGTCTTAGAATAGGGATTTGTTCCCTCATACCATATAACCAAATCTTCTTTTAGATTCCCGTTGACAGTTTCTCCAGTTTGACACACAGTTGGCAGCAATCCCCGATTTAATTCCACTTCTTCTCTGGATCTCTGCTCAGATCCTTACTCTTTTCCTTAAAGAGTTTCCCAATTATCACATGAAGCAATAATATCCCTGAGAAAGAAAATAACAGATGAATGCTGATAAATTGTACTAAGCTAGTATATACTGTATACTCTGTACTAAACTATGGTTTTTATTATTATTAGTGAATTCTAGGGATTTTATATTGGGGGATTTGGCACACAACCCTTGGTTGACACCTCTTTGATTAAACAGCAACCATTGCTATTGAATCACCCATCCTCATCTCAGCAGGTATGGTCTTCCCCATCCTGGCTAGGATTCTGTCATTAAACATCCTCAAGACCTAAAATAGGAAGAGTCAGAAAACGTGTCCCTAACGTTTTCCTCTCAATCCAAGTGAACCAACTATATTTGGCAAGCGACATGCTTAGGTAATGGGACTTGCTATTCATTAAAGCAGGTCGCAAACCAACTGATTAATTGGTGAGTTGCAGACAACATCACTCATCTCAAGACTTACTCCATTAATTCCTTATCAATCTGTGATGAAACCTGACTGATCCCAATTGGTACACCTGATAGTTAATCAACTATCAGGTGCCCCTATTTCTTTGGCAACTTGTCCTGAAGAGATCTTAAGCATTCATCCAGATTGATCTCTGACAAATCTGACCACGCGAATAACCTAAATTCCCCCAAACATAGTTGCCCCAAAAACAGGGTCAACTGATTTCCAATTCACCTCGCATTAGGGAATTATCTCCTAGCGATTCCTGGCAATCTAGCCAGCTGGGAATATGGGAAAAAATCCCAACACATCCCCACTCTTGTCTAGATTTCCAGAAAGAAAAGGACTGGGTCAGGAGAACACTGCTTTAGACACTCAATTAGATCTTTCATTTGCTCAAGTGGAGTATTATCACCAGTAGTCAACGATGCTCAGGATGACCTTCAGCATACAGCTCTCTTCCTCTTCCTCTCTGCTACCGCCTACTCAGAGTGAGACTCCATGATCTACTGTCATGACAGGCTGATCGATTTACTAATGATGATATAAATCCCAGGATCTGGTTTTCCCCCCCATCAGGGCATATGAACCACTGGCATATTCAGGATTCTTGGTCCAGCGTCCTCAATTTCCTGATTTTCTCCTTGTCATTGACAGGAGGCTCTTGCCGTTGATGTTTGTTTTGCAGCCTGATTAAGAATGCTCATTTATGTTCACCCTTGTTATTTTTCTTCTCACAACCTCTTGGCTCATATCGTTCTTAATTCTTCTCTGGAGAGCTTATCCCATTAATTTGAAATTAATTTCTCCAAAATTAAGCCTGATTGATTACAGAGTGCATAATGTCGACTATCATATAAGTCTGACATCCCCCCTCTTGTCCAGCTCATATGTAAAATTCTGAGTCATGGTGCCAACAGCTGCTCAATAGTTTGTCTGATCAAGATTTTTGGCTCTTCCAGCAGATGAGTCAGGCTGCACAGCGGAACCACTTCTATGGTCCTTCCAAAACTCATAATCCTAGTCTGGCGCCAGTGGCTAGTCCTTCCACAAAATTATCAGTATGGTAATCAACCCCTCTGAAACCAGGCTAGCGATTGTCTCAAATGACTCATGGTCGATCCTTCCTCTGTTGTTGATTCCAGAGTTAGATTTTGAAACTCACCTGGATTTGGCTCCTTTGCAGATGCGCCTATCATTTTTGATGCTTGAAATAATGCCCTTTTCTCTTGATTGTTCCTTCCCCCTGGGGGGCT